>JAOXOE010000001.1:40604101-40621937 GCA_028565055.1 Phoeniculus purpureus
ATGCAACCCGCAACCCCGTTACCTGAACGACGCGGGCAGGCCGGGACACACGCAAAAAGCACACGTTTCGCAAGGACTGTAGCTCGCTGAGACCTCTCCGCGCCCGCCCCGCCGCCCTTATATACCCCCTCAGAACCTTCCAGAAGTGCCCACCCCCTCCCCGCGCTCCAGCCAATCGACCCGCAGGCTCCGCCACCCTGCCAGCCAATGTGAGCCCGCCGGAAGCCTCGCCCCCCGTTACGCGCACAGGAAGAGGGCGAGGCCGCCGGCCGGCCGGTATTCTCGAACCTTCATGCGCTTTCCCCTCTCCCCCTCCCTCCCCACCCACTGCGAAACGGGCAAGGGCGGGGCTCCGCCTGTACGGCAGCCAATGAGAGTCCTCGTACTGCCGTGTGCGGGTGACGACACCCGTAGGAGCGTAGACTGACAGGAGATGGCGGGGCCGAAGGAAAGCGCGCCCTGGAGCGGGCGGCAGCCAATCACAGCGCGGTGCTAGCTAACTGTGGCGGGAAGGCGCCTTGTGGGAAGGGTTGACCAATGAGATTGCGCGGCTGTCGAGGTGATTTGCATAGAGGGCGGGGGGCTGCGAAAAAGGAGAGAGGGACAGCGGAGACGGGGGAGGCATAAGATGGCGGTGCACAACATGGCCGGTGTATGCGGGGCATGGCAGAGACTCGTTAAACACAGAGAACAGCGGAGCTAGCGGCAGCGAACTGCGTCCTGGCAAGAATAAGCGTTTGGGGCCGCTGGAGGTGGATGTCCCACCGCAGGGGATCCTTCTCTGCTGGAGGTCCGTTCCTGCACGAAGGTTTCCTGCAGCGTTTCCTTCAGTAAAACCCCTCCCGGTGCCATCATCGTGCCAGCAGCGGGTTGATCCCGCATGATTTTTGTAACAAGGCGGCAGGCACCGGGCCCTTGTTTGTCCCCTTCACCCAGGCAGAGGAAACCATGTCTGTGCTGCTTGAGTTTCTCCCTCAGTAGATTCCACACACCCCCCCACTCCCCCGCCCAGAGCGGACTATCTCCACAGCGCTTCCAGCCTTCCCTTTTAATCCATCCTAATGATTTCTCATCCTCCATCAGTGCTCTGAACCAAGCGAAGGGACAAGGGGAGTCCCTTAGGGGCTCTAGGTGCCATTTACTCAGAGGAAAGGGAAGCCCAGAGCAGCGCAAACCGGTAGCTGATGTGGCCTTGGGGATCCTTTGAGCACAGGGGCCCTTCAGCTGCTTTTGGGGTGGAGGCTGATCAGAGGTCAGAAATCACTTCAGGTCAGGCTCTAGCAGGTCTGCTGTGAACTGCATCCAGTATTCATGCTGGGTGGAAAGGCCAGAGGCAGTGGCCAGTGAGGGCTGTGCAGAACCTGTGTTCTGCCCAGCTGCTGCCTCGCAGGAAGAGGGAAAAGGCACAGAGGCATTTTTATAGTCAGGAGTGGCATTAACAAGCATTTCTGGTGCGCAACGCTGCCTACAGGGTTGGCCTGAGACAAAACCACTTCTGAAACTAGACCAGTACTGGCGAGGGCACTTGCTGCGTGCAAGCCTGCACCCCACATGGCTGCCAGCATCTCCTCATGTTAATTTGGAGGGACCTCTGCTAGGGAACGTGATGCAGTTACCGCAGATCAGCTGGGACCCCATTATCAAACCACTACTGTGCAGTCTCACAGCCACCAGGCTTTTGTGGCACCTGGAGTGGCTGCACTAACCCATGAGGAAGTCACTCTATCAAGTAACAGTTTGTGGCTTCTGTTCTTGCTCTGCCACACACAGGGTTGGAGCGAGACCTGGAGCCCTTGAAGATGCAGTTCGGACTTGGAACTTGGCTGGAGGAAGTTAAAGACAGGCTGGGCAGCAGGAAAAGGAATGAGGCTCCATGTTGTATGGTGCTGGCCGTCAGTCTGCTGTGTCTTTCGCGATAAGGACAGTCAACATGAACCATCACCCCATATCTGATGAGGTCTGGCATGCAGAGCACACTCCACCCTGCCTGCTGGAGCGTTCAGCCCCTGCGAGATGCTTCTCAAGCATGCAGAGCTGACTGGGACTGAGGATGTAGTCCAGCAAATCTGGGAGCTGGGCTGTTAGCAAGGGATTGCCTTTGCTTGCTTTTTTTTAAAAAAAAAAAAAATCATAGGCAGGATTTCACTAGGAGCTATGAATAGCACTACCTGGACCTCAACATTAAATAGTGACATTTAGATTTGCAGCAGACTGCTAACCAGGGAAGGCAGCCTGAAACAGTGAGTCAGTGCAGGGAGGGCAGGCAGTTTGGTGAATGAATCATTCCATTAGAAACTAGAGGCTGTTAACAGAACTGAAGTAGCTCACTTACTGGATATCAGAAATAAAATAAGGCTCATCAGGCTGGATATTAAAAAATACTCTGTGTGGAGTTTTTTTGTTTTGAAATTATGGCTTCCATCGTTGTTTTTTGAGGCTGGTTTAGTACATGAGAGATCAAGCACTGCTTCTCTTTTAAGTGATTAAATGGAGAAGGGACTGGAGGTTATCAAAGCCGTGCTTCCTGCTCCCAACAGCGGTATTTGTTATTTAGACAACGCTTGCATCTGCATGGCACAGTCCAAGCGTGAACATCACACATTTCCAAGGTAGTCCCTTCCCCACCATGTAGCCCCCACTCCCTGCCTGCAGCGTGTCAGTACAAACTGATCCAGGTTATAAATATTCCTGATACTACAGCAAAGTATGCAGTTGCACAACTTCTCTCTCACACACCGTGGGTCTCGCCTCATCAGGATTTTGGGTGTCATCAGCTCAAGAAGGAGCCAGTAATCCTGTTGGCTCCTGAATCAGGGGCAGACAGGACACACCTATGAGCCCACTGTGCAGTCACTGGTTTGGTTTAAACACTGCCTAATTATGTGGCAATTTTTACTCCCAGATTTCAGTAGAGATGATTGCGGTTCAAAACCCCCCCAGGGGAAAAAAACGGTGAAGCAACTGCAAGAGAAAAATCAACCACGGTTCTGTTTAGTTACCCTGAATTCCACCTACATCTCCCTGACTGGAGATTCCTGTTAGTTGGTTCAAGTCTCTTATCTGCAGAGAAGATCTGAACTGTCTGAGCACTGCTCTTGGTTGTTGGAGGTTTATCATCTCACGCCCAGTTCCAGGGATGAACTGAAAAGCACTGGGTGTAGATGTGGCAGTGTCAGGGCAGTGTCCCCAGGGGTTTCTACCTGTGCCGTATCTGCACTAGCTCTGTTCACCGTGTGAGCTGCACCTGGCAGCCAAAATATCTCAGGTTAAAGGGCTGTGTGGAAGTCAAAACACCATTTACTTCAAGTAAAGTTAAAAAAACCCCCACCTTTTACACCCAAAATGTCACATATTTCATACCACAGCCTGCAAAAACACCCCAGAAAAAAGACCAGCTTGCCCACACTTCTCTACACGAATATCCACACAACCCTTCTTAGCTTAAAAATGGTATTTTAGGCTCTTTTCCCCACCTTGGATTCAGCTTGACAGCGTGTAACACACTCCTGAGCTTAAAGTTGGTATTTTAGGTTCTTTTTTCCCCCTTGGATTCAGCTTGACGCGTGTAACACGGAAGATAAAGCCTTAGCACGAGCTGAGTCGCGCTGCAGCGCTTCGGCGGCAGCACATTTATTTATAAAACAACTGACCGAAAAGAAAAGAAAAAAATAATTATGAAATCATCGATTCAAAGGAATCAATAATAAATATTTGCCTCCCTCTGAGTTGGTCAGACACAGTACAAGTAACACCAGTCGCAGCAGGTAGCTGTAAGCTTCGTTTAGCTGCTGAGGAACAAAAGAGAGCTACGGAAGGTTGTACACGTTTCATCACACTAGTGCTAACTGCTACTCGACAGTAAATGCTTTAAATACACTATTGTACACGAGCGAGCTGGGCCTGTGGGTCATTGGCTTCCCTGGTGGGATCATCTGGAGCTCAGAAAATGTCCCTCTGAAAACCAAGTATCTCTGCAAGGATTTTCCTTGGGTTTCCCTGAAGTGATGAACTTTTCCTTTGGGCTTCGTGCTCGCAGCTGAAGTGCAGAATTGACTTTGTGGTCTTAGATCTGAGGCAGAAATTCCTCCATGTGAGGGTGTTGAGGCACTGGAACAAGCTGCCCAGGGAGACTGTGGCAGTGTTGAAGGCCAGGTTGGATGGGGCTCTGGGCACCCTGGTCTGGTGAGAGGTGTCACTGCTCATGGCAGGGGGTTGAGACTGGATGATCTCTGAGGTCCCTTCCAACCTAAACCATTCGTGATTCACCCGTGAGATCACCCACGTGTGAAACTTTTCAGATTTAGATACTTTCAATCACCATGGTGGTCCACACTTTGTAACCAGGGCCACACATCCTTCTCCACAGCAGAGGAGGGCAGCGGTGCTTTTTCTGATGTGGTTTGTGCACAGGGCAGTGTGTGGATGCCCAGACAGAGGGTGCACGTGCTGCTGGCTTCCAACGGGACTGGGAACAGCTGGGAATGGTCACTCACACACCAGGCTCCAACAACTGCTTCCCACTGACTCCCCCAAGGTCCATAAACCTTTCATCCCATGCACTCAGAGAGATAACTCAGAACGAAGAGTGGCTTCTGTGCTTCAGGGAGCTGGAGGCCAGGAGAAGGCTGCCAGGGCTGATCTGTCCTGTGGCCTCTTCCCAAAGGCCAAAGAGACTGCCAGGAGCTGGCTGGCAGCTTCTCCTGCCTGGCAGCAAGTGGCCTTGAGGCTGTAGCCAGAGCATCCTCCTCTTGGCTAATTGTGGGTCTGGGCTGTGAAACCCAGCTAATCTACAGCACTGAGCGCTTGGGTGGCAGCCAGCTCGACTGGTACTGAGCTGCTGGTTGCTCAGACAAGTTATTCTTTGCTGAACATTTTTATGGGCAGGGACCAAATCTCCTCAGATGCAATGCAGGTAACACTGAGAACAAGGAACAACCATAGAAGGAGCCACAAACTACTTCAGCAGTCCTGCTCATGCTCTTTGGGACTTTCCCAGCTCTGGGAAAGGATTTGGATTGTCTGAGCCTTCGCGGTCCAGGAAAAGAGCAACTGCAGAGGAATCAGAGATACTTGGAGCTGCTGCTGCTTTCCAGCAATGAGGAATCCACCAAACCACAGCTGATCCAGGAACGTGGAGCATCCAGGGAACTCTCTAGGTACAATGACACAGCACCAAACACCAGGAACCATCACAGAGGTAGAACCTTATCAAACACCTGATAGTAGATGTCTCCTTTGTTCAAATCTGTGACTCAGAGCTGCTTTCTCTGTACAACATACCAGAAATTCCTCCTGCCCAGGGTGGCCAGGTCGACTTGAAGGTAGAGAGAGTAACTGAAATTGTGGTACTTGTGAAGGAAGACGGGTAACTGCTCTTAGTTAGAGCTGAGTTCTCACAGCACAGGGCAAGACTGAAAACACTTTCCCGTATGGAAGCAGCCCAGGCAGGGTTTGGCTGTGAACTGATCTCAAAGAAGCTAAGATTCAGGGGCTCAATCAGAAGAAGAAGAGATTAATTATAGTCCTTGGAGTGAAAGAATTACAGATCTGTGGTTCTTCTGTGCTGAGCCATCTCCTGTAGACTCAAGCCACAAACTAGAGAAGACCTTCCTTCTCTCAAACAAAAAACCAAAACCAACAAAAAAAGCCCCAAATACAAAATCATCAGCCCATGAATCCAGGAATTTAGCACCTAGAAGCTCAGTGTCTTATGTGAAGCAGGGGTCAGAGCCAAGTCCTTCAGAGGAAAAGGTAAAGGAGAGAATTAGAGGAGCATCTGCCTCCAGAGGAAGCCTGTCCTTGTCTCCCATCATCTCCTAGTGGCCTTCAACTTGAAACATGAGACTTGATATTCCTGGGCAATGTTTGTTCTGGTTAATTTAATCACAGAACATACTGTTGTGGTTCTTACAAATGAAGACTCTCACTAAGGTTTAAGCCTCAACAATAGCCACATGGCCCAGTGTTTGGTGTAGAAACAGGACAATACCCCCAAATATTTCCAAAGGAAGCACCGTTATACTTGGTTACCTGTCCCTGGTGTGTTTGCCTCACTACATCCTCTGTCACTCATCCTTCAAACTTACCTGGATGCCTGAAGGCCAGCTCAGCCATTCTGTTCCTTCAGGCTTAGGAAAAGCTCTCCTTGAGGCTTCTCCAGCATGGCTCACCCCAACACTGGGGAATTCACAGCTGGCGATAGCACAGAGACCTTCCAGAGACTGTCTCCGGGGGTGTTGGTAGATTAGCAGCCCTCTCTTTTTGAGGAACCACCTGCATTCTGTTCTCAGTGCCCAGTCCCCACCACACTAAGGCTCATTTGCCACAGATCCCACTCCATGGGGTTCCTGTGGCTTTGCAGTGCTGACAGTGAGAGCAGAGACAAGCTCCTGGCTGAATCTCTCTGGGTGCATTGTTAAGTTTATTCTGGGAACTAAAGCACCTCTGTCTCCTTGTCATAAGGGGTCCTTTCTCTCCAGTAGAGTTCAGGTCACACATCATGCCCTAATGCTGCATCTCTTGACCTTTTCTGAGTGATCCTTTCATTTCCTTGTCCGTTACAGCCCCCAGGACTGTTTTACTAGAGACCTAATGCAGAAAACATGAAGCCTGTGTCTGTTCCCTTTGAGCTTGAACACCAACCTACCTCAAAGTCTCTCCAGCCAGAACAAGGCATCTTTGAGGAAAGTTCTCCAAACCTAGCAATAAGAGACTTTTCCCACCCCACAAAACCCCTCTGGAATATGGATCTGCGTCGTCGTGTCTCTGTTGATCCCTTTTTAAAAATCCTGAGGTTTGGCTTCATTTTATGTGCACAACACTTTGCTGCTCTTGTTTTACAGAGCTCGGCGTTCTGTTTCCAAAGAAAGAGAATTTAAAGCTCTCTTTTCCCTCAAATGTGTTTTTCTTCCAATAAAAGAGAACAGTTTCTGTCTCAGAACCTCAGTGCTGGAAGTTGTAAGAAACAGTGGAGTAGGAGGGCTTCTTGTGGTGTGAGTAATCACGAGTGATTAAAATTAAGCTGACCAGGAAGCTAACTAGCTAAAACTAACAATTCCTATGTGGCGGGTGGTATGTGAAGTGTTTCTGGACAGCAGGAGTCTCCAGACAGCCGGTGGGCAGTCAGACGGTCTGGAACGCTCGGCTCTGGGCAGGCACCATGACCAGCGTCGCTCCCATCTTCATCAGGTTGTTGTAGTCGACTTTCTTTGGCTCAAGTTCTTTCCCTTCTGTCTGCCTCTGGCAGTACTGGGGAGGAGTTAGATGGGGAGTAGCTTCTGTGGACAAAGTCCGTTGGCTTCGAGAGGCACTGTTGGCAGTTGACCTAGTTGAGGAGGAACCTGAACGTGAGCTTCTAGAACCAGAGGAAGACGAACTGGGCTTGACAAGATGAGCCTTGGGTGCCTCTGCATCTTCTCTGTAATCAAAAGAGATGATAGAGATCAAGTACCAGGAGAAAAGGGAAACATCTATGTCCTACCAAAGTGGTTTGCTGCTGCAATCAGTAGTTGTTTATTGTCGCTGTAAATCACCAGGATGTATGTGTGCAGCAGTCTGAGCAAGGTGCAGGGATTTCTGAGCTCCATGCTATGGACCTTTGCGGACTGAACTCCTCCTGCTCTGTGGAGCTACTGGTCAGAAGGACTTAGGACACACACTGCCCACAATTGGCCTTTGTGTGGGGCTTTCAGATCTCTGGAAGCAATGCCAAGTGTCAGCTCAGACAAAGCTGTCAGCTCTGTAATCCTCACTCATAATGACAAGTGGGCTAGACAGGACTAGCTGAGACCAGTTCTTCCACTTAAAAAATGTGTGGGTAGTGAAAGAAGTGCAGGAGTTGGGCCCCAAGAGAGCGAGAGAAGAGGTGACTGTCATGCGTGAAAAGGTGGTACAAGAGCTCCAGCCTCAATCTAAAAAAGAAAAAGGCACTTTGGAAAGATGTAAAAGCAAAGAGAACAGGAAAAAGTAAAGAAATCAGCAGAGAGTGTCTTCTTGTTAGCAATCCGACCATCAGGCAGAACAATCAGCTGCTGAATGGGGCTGGGGCTGCCTGGTGGTACAGCTGTCCAGCCACAGAGAGTGCGGGCAGTCTTTCACAAATAAGGATGGAATAAGCCAAGAGATGTGTTCAGGGGCAGGAGCAGCTAAAATTCATTCCTAGAAATAATTTTTTCCAGCACTTTCCTTCCTGAGAAGTTTATACTCAGCTGGCTGGAGCCCAATCCCTGCTTAGGGGAGTTCAGCTGCAGACCTCACACCCATGAAGCAGATGAGTTCAAGAACATGCGTCAGCACTCTTGGTGTGGGGTGAGGCTTCTCAACTCCGCACGCAGCAGCTCAGGGGATTTTTCACCCTGAGCTGAGCTAAATCCAGAAGTGCAGTTGTTCAAAAGGCTCAAGGAAGACTGAGAGAACCCGCCTGCCTTGTAAGACTCCCAGCAGAAATGGCCTTAATTAAAAAGCCCACCCCAAAAACCCTCTCAGAACCACAATGGCCAAGTGGGTTGAATTGAGGATTATGCAAATGCTTCTAAATGCTGAAATTACAAGAGTGAGAGAGATTGTTTTCATGTGGTTTATGGCAGTTTGTCCTGGGGGTGAAAAAATGAAAGACATTTTCACTTCTCTAATTGTCTGGGAAGTCTCCACAAAAATTCTCACCGTCCAGAAATTCACAGGATCACAGAACATTAGGGATTAGAAGGGACCTTGAAAGATCATCCAGTCCAATCCCCCACTTTCCACAGCAGGATCCCCTAGATCCAGTCGCACAGGAACATGGCCAGGCAGGTTTGAAATGTCTCCAGACAAGGAGACTCCACAACCCCCCTGGGCAGCCCCTGCCAGGGCTCTGGCACCCTCACGGGGAAGAAGGTCCTCCTCACATGGATGTGGAACCCCTGAAGAGGTGTAGCTCTGCTGTTTGCAAAGCACACATGAGATTGAATGTGTGTGAGGACGGTTTGTGCTCGAGAGCTGTTATCTGAGCGATCGTCGCGCCTGGCGCCTCAGTGCCAGACCAACCGCAGGAGGTCCGCGTTCTCGTTGCGCAAGGTGAGCACTGAGCACTTGGACAAAAGGGGCTTGTGTGAAGCTCAGGGCACTTCACATTTGAAAACGGCCCTTCGTGGGGAGAAAATGCTGTTGAAATCTTAAAGTCTGTCCGAATCCAAAGCCAATGGCCTCTTGCTCCCCCGCCCCTGCACGCCGTGCCCCAGATGCGCTTGCCAGGCTGTGCCTGTGCTTGCCAGGCTGTGCCTGCGCTGCCAGCCATGCGGTAACCCCCAGCCAAGCCTCTTTCAGCCACCTCCTTGCGAGGTAAAAGCGACGACTTCTCTTGCCAGTGTCGAGGAAGACAAAGAAGAATCAAGGGCTTTGGGAGCTCAGGGTCCAAAGCCTAAGCCAAGTGCCTGAGTGCAGTGTTCTGCAGCATCTTTGGGTCCAGCAGAGGACAGGTCAGGGTATTTGCCCGTGATCTGCCCTCCGGCACCAGTGGCTCCCCGCTTTCCCTGTGTCTCAGCTTTGCACCTGCAACTGCTCTGATGGGATGAAGGCTCACATGGCCTCGAGGTGGTTTCTAGAAGGCGAACGAACTTCTTTGAAGGACATGATGGGCAGACCCGGTTCAGCTCGTGCACCTTGAGCAAACAATTTCTGTGTTTCTGCAGGGTCACCTGGGCTGGGCGAGGGCAGACACAATGGCCTCAGTCTTCCGGAGTGAGGAGATGACCCTGATGCAGCTCTTCCTGCAGGTGGAGGCTGCCTACTGCTGCGTGGCTGAGCTGGGAGAGCTGGGTCTGGTCCAGTTCAGAGATGTGAGTAACGACCGGCTGGCATGCTGAGCTGTGGGAGCTGTTCCCCAGGGTGCACTTTTCCTTCCCTCAAAGCGCCTGGGAAAGGAGCACATGGCTAGAGAAGGACTTCCCCAAAGCCCATCTGAAGCCAATCACCGTGCCAAAACCATTCCTGAGTCCCCATCTAGTGCTTTGCACACTCTCTGCACAGCTTTAGGATGATTCCTACCACCGCCAGAAAACACGGAGTCCCTGGGAGTCCGTCTGTGACTCCTGCTGGCACCGCAAGGCTGGGTGGGAACGAGCCCAGTGGGAGGCCACGATGCGCGCTTGGCTGTAGGGAGCACCCAGGGCACTGCCAGACCGCTGCGCGTCCCTAAGGCGCAGTAGTGATGAGCATCTCCCCAACCCCTCCCCGAGGGTGTTTGCTGTCTCTGGTGGCAAACACTAGCATGATGGCCTCCAGCCCCGGGCTTACCTGCCCTCCTGTTTTCAGCTGAACGCAAGCGTCAGCAGCTTCCAGAGGAAGTTCGTGAATGAAGTGCGAAGGTGTGAATCCCTGGAGAGGATCCTGCGTGAGTGAACACCCGTGGAACGCGATTGGCTTCCCACCAGTGGGTGCCGTGGCTCTCGTTTCCCTGTGAGGGCTCTCACTTGGTGAAGCTGAGCAAGGGACAGAATGATGCTTCCATCCCAGCCCCTGGAAACGTTCTGCGAGCTTCAGCTGGTGCCACCTCACCCCAGATGGGCAATGAGTTGTGGCCCCTGTTTTGAAAGGGTTAACTGGACTGGGAGAAGCTTAATTAGCCCATCCAGAGTGCCCAGGGAGATCTGCTGTGGGCAGCAGGCTGCTTGTCAGATGTGCCGCTGACACCCTCTTCCTGTGGCTTCAGCCTGGGACAAACCCTTGAAGTCCAAGCAGCGGTATTTGTGGCACCTGGAGTCTCCCAGATGTGTGTCCTGTGACCCCTGGGCCCCCATCAGGACACTGGTGCCCACCTCTGCCATTCTGAGGGCAGAGAATGGAGCCTGAGCTTGCCGCCTACCTTGTTTGCCGCCCCAAGGGGCAGTGCTGGTGCAGCAGGTGCTGGTTGGTTGTGCCAGGGCTGAGGACTGTCCAGGTAGGAGCAGCTACCACGGCTTCGGGAGACAGGACACTTCCGTTTGTCCAGTTCCTGGTGGTTGTGTCTGTGCACTGAGACAACGGGCCTGGTACATCGATGCCCCTTGTCGCATCTCCATGCGAGGGCTTGGTCCTGACGGGAGGCTTAGCAGCAGCTGGTGACCTGGGTGACGCAACAGGGGTGACCTCGTGCCAACCCTTCTGTGACCTTCCCTTGCAGGTTTTCTGGCAAGTGAGATGGAAGCTGATGCTGAAGTAGTCAAACTAGAGAAGTACCCGGAGACGCCCCTGCCCCGGGAAATGATTGACATGGAGGTACAGCATTCAGAGTGAGCCGAGGAGAGAGGGAAGGGCATGTCTGTCGAACTTGCCCTGCAAGGAAGGGTCTGCTTGCCGAGGCTGGCACAGCTCTCCCTGCCTGTGCAGGTGCTCCCTGTGTCCTGCCTCAGCAGCGAAGGCTGGTCTTGCTGCGTGGCCCTAAATGAGCCCTGACTTTGTGCCATCCCCGGAGAAACACTCCCGCACGCTGTCGGGAAGTCGTCACTGACGCCGAACATCCTCAGGAGAGGCAACGTTAGGACAGGTGGCACTGCGTGCAGACCCCCGGGCTGTCAGTCTGGGTCAGGGGGTGGAAGTCATAGAACCAGTCAGGCTGGAAAAGATCTTTGAGCTCATCAGCTCCTCCACCAAGCACACTCTCCCAAGCCCACTGCTGAGCCCCGTCCTTCAGCTCAGTCCCTGCGCGGCTGTTGAACACGTCCAGGGATGGAGGTTCAGCAGCCTCTCTGAGAAGGCTGCTCTGATGCCCAATGGTCATGCAGGTCTCAGCTTTCCATATCTCCCAGGCCAGTCAGTGCTGCTCCGTGGCCGTAACCAGGAGACCCTCGCTCGTAGGTGGTACAGGCAGGAGGGAAGTGTCCCCCCCGTAAGTTAAAACCCGACAGCTGTCTGACAGTGACCAGGAAGACTACCGCGAGGATCAGAGGCCAAGTGCGGGAGTTCAGGCGGTGCAGTGATGCTGGGGCCTGATGGCAACGCTGGTGCTAAAGGCGGACAAAGCGCCCAACAGGGAGGGTAGTAATGGAGAAACAAGGCGCTGCCGCGGCCAAACGTCTTCCTTCGGCACGTTCAGTGCTTACTGCAGTGCTCGTTGTGTTCCCCACTGAAAACAACTCCACCGTCTACTGCCTGAGGTTTGATGGTGGCTGAGTAAAGAGCCGTTGATCTGCTTCAGAGTTGTTCTGCATGTGCTTGGACCCCAAACAGACAGTGCTGGAGAAATTGGAGGCTGAGCTGCTGGAAGCCAACCAGAACCAGCAAACACTGAGGCAGAACTTCCTTGAGCTGACGGAGCTCAAACATCTGCTGAGGAAAACGCAGGACTTCTTTGAGGTGAGATGCTGCTGCTTCTACTGGAGGTGTAGGAGATTCCAGAGAGCGCTGGTGCTTTCGCTGGGTGCTGCCACTGGTATGCATCAAACCCTGTGGCCGCGGTCACCGCGCACTTCTGCAAGCTTTCGCTTGCAAAGGCACCTCAGTCGCTTGGGACCCTGCGTGGAGCTCCAGCACCCATGGAGCTCCAGGACCTGGTCCACTGCTCCGTTTGAAATCCTGCCTGTCGGCTGCCACGAGGAGCTGTTTAAATCCTGCCTTTTCTCCCCTCTAAATGAAGTCTCTGTGGGAAGGAATCTCGGGGGAGGCGCGTCGAGGGGAAATGCGAAGGGGTTTACGAGCTGGCACTGCTGAGTGCTCTCTCAAAGCAAATGTTTTCCAGGCAGAGACCAATCTGCCAGACGACTTCTTCAGTGAAGACACATCTGGACTGCTGGAGCTGAGGAGCACCTCTGCTGCTGCGGCTGCCAAGCTGGGGTACATACTGGTGGTGGTTCCCAGCGCGGGCAGACAAACCACCACTTCAGGGTCCCTCCCTTCTGTCTGTGTGCACCAGGCGCTCTCGGCTCACGCAGCTTTGAGCCCCTGTTCCTCTGTGCTTAGGGGAAAAGGGCCAGGCTTGAGCAAGGGGTCTGTCTCCTGCAGCAGCAGGAGAGTGCTGGCCGCCTGTCCTGGGCTAGGAAGTGACAGATTGCAAGGTCCTGGAAGACTTCAGCTGGGCCTGTGATGTGTTTGCTGTTAACTCTGCTCAGGTTCACAGCAGGGGTGATAAAGAGGGAGAGGATGATACCCTTCGAGCGCTTACTGTGGCGGGTCTGCAGAGGAAACGTCTACCTCAAGTACACGGAAATGGACACCCCCATGGAAGACCCCGTGACGGTCGGTACCACCCCGGCTGTGCTTCGTGCTGCTCCTCCTGCTTGCTCGCGACCTGCAGAGACCACCGGTGCTCTGGCCATGCTGCAGCACCGGCTGCCTCGCCAGACCCGAGGGCAGCCTGTAGTCTGATGGGAGAAATGTTTTGACACCGCTTTCCCCTTTTGCCTTTACTGGGGTGGCTTCTTTGCCAGTCCTGGCTAAGGTACGTGTGAGACTGAGCGAGGGAGCCACAGTGCAGGGAACACTGAGGAGCTGTGCTGCCCAGGGGGAACACTGGTCCCGGAGCTCTGTAGTCCACGTTGCTCCTTCCCCATAACCCAGAGCTGCCTGTGCCTGGCCCCCGAAGGAGCATCTAGGAAAGACATTGCTGCTGGAAAACGGGTGCTGAGGGAAAAGAACAAGTCAGGGCAGAGGGCTGACAGAGATCAACCTCCCTGCCTTGTGTGCACTGAACTTCTGTGGTTGGTGTGCGAAGTTCCACTTGACTTGTGTTGCAGAGAGAGGAGGTGAAGAAGAATGTGTTCATCATCTTCTACCAAGGGGAGCAGCTTAAACAGAAAATCGGGAAGATTTGTGACGGGTAAGGCAAGCCTCTGGGGAAGCTGCGGTGAATCCCGTAGGGGTGTTTCCCTGTCAGCCCAGGCTCGATGAATCGGGACGTCTGGTCCTCAGCTCTGCCGCTGAGCTCTCTCCCACTCCCCAGCTCTGCTGCTCCCATTCATTAAAGACACTGATCACCTTGGCACTGGGAAACAGAGCTCCTACGTTTTCCAAAGTCGCTTGTAGACATTGGGAGCTTCAGTCACAGGGTTTTAACTGGGACATCTCCAGGGGGACTGTTTTTAAGAGGTGCTCTGCCTCCTCCCCCTGAAAATCAAGCTCCTAACCTGGGCACCAGGAACGTGGTGATCCCTGACCTGCTCTCGAGCATCCCTGCATTTCTTCATGAGAAGATGGTGCTGTAGTTTATTCAGCCCTTTCCCAAGGCCTGTGAGCAGTATTGGCGTGATCAGAGACAGAGCCCAGGAGAGAAATGAGAGCTTCCAACCACCAAACTGGTTTCCACCCTTGAGAATAGAACGTGGGTTGAATATGTTGTTCCTCTTCCACAGTGCTGGTGGCTTTGCAGTGTGGTGAGGGGATCTGTGTGCTGACACCATGCCCATTCCAAGTAGGGTCCCTTGGCCAAGCAGGGCCAGTTGCACCAGAATGTTGGAGGGGGTGGGTGAGCAATTGCTGCTCCTTGACCTGCGCTCAGGGCAGAGTCACAGAGCCACAGAGTGTTAGGGACTAGAAGGGACTGCGAAAGATCGTCCAGTCCGATCCCCCTTGCCGCAGCAGGACCAGGGCAGGTCTTTCCTTACATTCTGCTTTGAACGGAACGACAGCTCAGTTCATCCAGCTGGGAGAACTGACTTGAGTCCTGTGAAGGGACAGAGCCCTGGGGTCTCTCAGCAGTTTCTGCGCTAGAAATGGGGCCCTCCAGGATGTCTTCTATGGACAGCAGAGGGCCATACTCCTCCTGAGAGCAGTTCAGCCTTCCTCTCTATAAAGTAGCCGTGGGACCGTGGACAGCTGGAGGAACCCTCACAGCTCTCAGTCACCGGTTCCTAATCCTGAACCACAGACGTGCCATCGCCGCTGTGATGTGCAGGATCATCCTGCTGCTGCAAGTGGGGTTTCAGCGAGTCTCACTCTCCTTCCAGATTACATTTGTCTGACTATGTCCTATTTCTTTGCCACTTTTAAATGCCCTTCAGTACCCTTCTCCCATTCTGCACTTGTGGGCAAATGGGGGCGATGCTTCCCATCGTGTCTGCCCTGTGCCGGGGGCCTTGCGAGCTGCCAGGCTGTACCTTCCGACCCGGCTGGAGTTGCCTGCAGGCACCTCGTTCTGGGCTGTTTGTCTTCCCTTGTGCACCAGTGCCCACAGTCAAGAGGTCAACACCCTTCTGCTGGGGTGCGAGTCACAAAGCAGGCAGTGCAGCGCCTGACGGCGCTTTTGTAATCGACTGAACCCAGAGTCATCCAAAGTGCAGGCACAACCTTTGCAGTGGGGTGCAGCTGTGAGCGTGGGGCCAGGCAGCATTGGAGTGGGAGCAGATCCCTGCAGGATGGGCCACGGTGTGCAAAGCTCGCGGGAGCTAGTGGCCTGGATGTGACGGCACCTTCACAGAAGGGAACTTCACTTGATTCTTCTCTGCTTTGGTGAGAAATCCTTATTAGAGAGGAACTAGGCTGCGAAGAATAAGAAGGTGCAAATAACTAGGTAGGGGGCACAGCCTCTGGAAACGGATACCAGGTGTTCAGAGGCTGTGGGAAGGGCAGTTCAGCTGAGCAGTGCGTGCGGGCAGTCGTCACACACAGCTCTGGGCTGAGCTCTAGGAAGCTGCTGTGCGCTCGGTTCTGCCTGCAAGTGTCCTTGCTCGTGTGTCTGCTGGAGCCGAGTTTGGAGAGCAGGCGGCCATGCGTCCTGTGTTCGGACCATGCCTGAACGCGGTGCTTAGCTGTGCACAGAGCCTACACACTGTTGTATCTTCAACACGGCTAGACCCCCGTGGCGCTGCTGCAGCCCCTAACTCATCTCACGCGCAGACAGGCAGCGCTTCAGCAGTGCTGACTCAGCGTAACTGCCGCGCAGGCGGGGGAAGGCGCTGCCTTAGGCGCTGCCTTTGGCGCTGCCTCTGTCGAGAGGAGCCCCGCTGGGGCAGCGCCTGTCCCGCTAGGAGCCCGCGTCAGCCGAGCGAGCCCACTGGCCCGGGGGGGAGCTTGTGCTGGCCTCGCCGCATCGCACGTAGCAGACACCCTGCTCGGGTGTTTCAAAACCTCCGTCCTTCCTTCCCTTGCCCCCGGGCTGCGCCCCCAGGCGCAGGGATCGGCAGCCGAGAGCTGCCTGCGCAGTCCTGGCGCCCCGTCACCCTGGAAGCACCGCCGCGGCTTCGCGGGTGTCGTCCCGACTTTGCTGGGGAGTTGGGAGTGAGTTTGTCTGTCTGTCTGTTTGTTTGTTTGTTTCTTTGCTGGGGTTTGCGTCTGTTGTTTCCTACGGGGTTCTTTGCTTGCCCAGCCTGTGCGCAGCGGGCGGCTGCTCCCGCCGGGCTGCAGCCACTCAGCCCGCGCCCTCCCCCGGTGCCTGCGAGGGGGTCCCGCCGGGACCGGGGCAGCGCGTCCGCGGTCGTGCAGGGACTGGGACAGGGTGTCCGTTTTTGCAGGCTCAGTGCGAGAGGGACGTCTGTGGGCTGCCTTGGCAGGCTGGGCTCGCTGGAGCTCGGCTCGGCAGAGATGCCTTAAGGTCAGCGCTGACCGTGTGTGACCTCAGCTACCCTGTAGCACCTGAGATGGGGAGTGTGTCTTCAGCTAGAACAAGCCGAGGGACCCTTTTGCTCACGAAGAGCTGAGTGGACCTTTGTGGGACCTTCTGTGCAGTGAGGGTGACTGAGCACTGGAACGGGCTGCCCAGAGAGGTTGTGGAGTCGCCTTCTCTGAAGGGTTTCAAAACCTGCCTAGGCACGTTGCTGTGTGACCTTCTCTAAGTGGGGCTGCTCGAGGAGGGAGCTGGACTAGAGAATCTTCAGAGGTCTCTTCCAACCGCCGTGATTCTCTCTGGGACACCAGGCGCAGGTTTGCACTATGTAAAAGCCCCCATGCAGGTGAGGAGTAAAGTCCAGTTTCTCCGTCTTCGAGCGAGGAGTCCAGGGAAAGGAAAAGCCGGCCAAATAACCGGTGTTTCTCATTTCTCTCTTACTGAGGATAGATTTCGTGCCACGGTCTATCCCTGTCCGGAGTCTGCCACTGAGCGCCGAGAAATGCTTGAAGGAGTCAACACAAGAATTGAGGATTTAAACACAGTAAGTGGCAGCAGCTTCTCTGGGATCTGAACCCTGCAAACCCAACCTGCCCAGGTGTTTGTCCTGTCTGAAACTCTGTGGCCGTGGCCAGATCCCAGGCTTGATTTGGGAACTGGCTGTGCACAGCTGGCCAGGGGTGGGGATGAAGGGGCAGCCTCTGTGTGAGAGGCTCAAACATTGCCTGGAGAACTGCTTGGTGGAGAAAGACCTGACTGACAGTTGGCTGAACATGAGCCAGCAGGGTGCCCAGATGGCCAAGAAGGCTGATGGCATCCTGGCCCGCAACAGAAATAGCGCGGCCAGCAGGACTGAAGAAATTATTGTCCCCTTGTACTCGGCACTAACCTCCAATATTGGGTTCAGTTTTGGACACCTCAATAAAAGAAGGACATTGTGGGGCTTGAGGGGGCTCAAAGAAGAGCAACGAAGAGCTAAGGGCCTTGTGAAGGAGCAGCTGAGGGGACTGGGATTGTTTAGTCTAGAAAAAAGGAGGCTGAGGGGAGACCTTATCACTACTACTACCTGAAAGGAGGTTGCAGAGAGGCAGGGGTCAGCCTCTTCTCTCTCCCAAGTCACTAGTGATAGAACAAGAAGAAACAGCCTCAAGCTGTGCCAGGGGATCTTTAGATCAGGCAGTGGAGAGCCCAGCACAGAGCCACAGAGGTGATGGAGGGAGGGGAGCATCTCCCTGCTGAGGAAAGGCTGAGGGAGATGGGGCTCTGGAGCTGGGAAAAGAGGAGCCTGAGGGGTGACCCCATGGATGTTGATCAGTATGTGAAGGGTGGGTGTCAGGAGGATGGAGC
>JAOXOE010000001.1:40648078-40670102 GCA_028565055.1 Phoeniculus purpureus
AAACCCGCCTGGCCATGTTCCTGTGCGACTGGATCTAGGGGATCCTGCTGTGGCAGGGGGATGGGACTGGATGGTCTTTGAAGGTCCCTTCCAACCCCTCATGTTCTGTGGCTCTGTGTGAATAGTGCCCCCGACTTCTCTGCCTGCTCCAGCACTCTCGCTGTCGTTCGTCTCTCCCAGAGACAGAGCCCGCGCTGCTTCCCCGGGCTCCCTCGTGCCGTTGCAGAGGTGCGGCCGGCTGACCGGGGCGGCTGATCGCTTGGTCGTTAATCCCGCAGGCACTGACCTGTGTGCTCTGGCCCCGGCACCGGCACCGCCCGGCTGGCTCTGGTGGGTGACGCACGTCAGCAGCACTGGGCGCTGGCGTAAGGCCTGGCAGGGCTGTGGCTCTGCTCCTTCTCTGTTCCCCGTGCACCCAGTGGGTGTCGACAGCACCCTGCCACGGTCCCCTTCTCTGGAAGGGTCTGGGGTCACTTGTGTAACCAAACACACCGGCTTGGTTGTCTTACGGTCAGCAAGGAGCTGTAGCCCTTGGAGGGAGCAGGCAGGCTCCTCGTGGGGCTTTGCAGAGCCACAGAACACGAGGGATTGCAAGGGACCGCAGAAGATCATCCAGTCTAATCCCCCAGCTCCGAGGAGAAGCCCTCGGTCACGCTGGTGACCGCTGTGCCCATTCTGAAACAACAAAGAGCAGCGACTGCGCGGGATAAAGACCCTCCAGTCCTCCGCCGTGTCCAGTGTCAGCAGCTCAGCCGCTTGCGTGAGGAAGGGACTGGGAAAGAGTACCCAGACCTCGTCGGTTGTCAGAAACCTCCTCAGATTGTTCTTTATAAACTGCGACGACGGTCAGAGGTGGGGATAGATTTCTCCTCCCAGCCGGCAGCCAAGGGCAGCTGCACAGGGCAAGTGGTGGGTGCTGGTGACTGGGTGACCAGAGGCTGCTCTGCTGTGACCTCACAGAGTCAAAGAGCATCAGGGATTGGAAGGGACCTCCAAAGGTCACCCAGTCCCATCCCCCTGCCACAGCAGGATCCCCTAGATGCACTCATTAGGGATTGGAAGGGACCTCCAAAGACCATCCAGTCCCATCCGCCTGCCAGTTCTTCTGGACCAGCCAGAGGGAGAGAGCGGAGAGGAGACTGTGAAGGAGGGCCCCTGTCTTTGTAAAGTGGGCGCTCAGGGAGTCCTGAGATGGGTTCCTTTTCCTCGTGGCTTTGCTGTTCCTGCTGGGGCTGTTCCCACCATTGAGCCCAGCTGCTGGGCTCCCCGTGTGCTGCCCGTTCCTTGCCATCGTTTTAACTGGGGTTGCCAGAACAATGTGATGCGACCGGCGCCGCGCAGCAGCTCCCTGCTGCAGCCAGGGTCTGTGCTCTGTGAGGGATGAGCCACCCGAGCAAGTCTTCGCCACCCCCCTTCCTCCCTCCTCTTTCTCGCGCTCTTTCTGTCCCTGAACCAGCTCCTGCCAGGGAGGAGAAGCCATCGGCAATAATGAGACACAACAGCAGAGCAAATCCCAGTCGTACCAGTAGAGTCTGGTCTAGTGACCTTCTAGCGCGGGTCCTGGAGGTGCCGGTGCTCTTCGTTAGTCACTTTCGGGTGCCCTGGGTAGATGAGCTGCAGCAGGACCTTGATGATCTGTCCGTGCGGGAGTCAGGGGAGCCGGTGTCTGCTTGGAGGGAGAAGGGAGCCGCAGGCGCTGGGTGCTTTGCTCGCTTGCCTGCTGCCTCTGCTCCTCCGTCGCTGCTCAGCCTGTGACGAGGGAGTGCCCAGGGGGCTGATGAGCAGACAGAGCCGAGTGTGTTTGGTGCATCCCTGGCGCCTCAGCGGGAGCGGTCGCGGCGTCTGTCGTTGACTCGTGGCTGGGAGGCCGGAGGGAGCCGCCACGGTGCGGTGGGCCGGTGAGACTTGCGGCGGAGCGCCGGCTGACTGCTGAGCTTCTGCTGCGCTCGCGCACCGGGCAGCCTGCTGCGGCGCGGTTCCAGGCAGCGCGGGCGCGAGATCCGTGCCCGATGCCTTACTCGCTGCCCGACCTCCGTGCCTGGACTAGCGGCCGGTGAGGTTTGGGCTCGGGCAGCCTCTGTGGGGCAGAGGGGCGAGAGGGTGCGCTCGGCCGCTGTGGAGCTCGTCTGCCCCGGGCTCGGGCTCGGTCGCTGCCCGTTCACGCTCTCGTGCCGTGTGCTTGCGTTGCAGCACCTTGTCCAAGCAGAGGAAGAACGTCATCAGCTGCGTCACCGTGCACGACTCGCCCTGCTCTGACTCCTCCAGCAACAACAGCCCTTACGCCGTGCAGCACCGCGCGGGGCAGAGCGGCGGCAACGCCTGCGACACCAAAGGGGTTCCAGAGACTCACTGCAGTGGCAACCCCCGAACGATCATCGTGCCGCCGCTGAAAGCCCAGGCCAGTGAGGTGTTGGTAGAGTGCGATAGCCTGGCGCCAGGTAAACTGCGCTACTTCCGGCAGGACGAGTAGTGAGAAATAAATGACGTCTCTTGGAAGAACCTCGGTGTTGGGCTTCGTTTTGTTTGCTGTCGGGGTGGCTGGTTTGCTCTCCGGGGAGGCCGTGCTGCCGCCCTGCTCCCCGGCGACGCCTCGGCTCCTGGCAGCCCTAGGGCGGTGTCTGTGTGCCCAGCGTCCCGGGGGCGAGTGCCGGGCCCAGGGGCTTCTGTGCAGAGCCCGGAGCAGCAGCAGCCTTTAGCCCGGCTGTTGGCGGCGAGGCTCCCGAGTGCAAGGGCCAGCCTTTGCTGCCCTGGCCGGCCCTAGGGCTGCTTCGGCCTGAGCCAGAGGTTGAAAACAAGGGCTTTGCCGCCCAGACTCGCCGACCTCTTTGGGAGGAGTGTCCCAGGGCATCCCTGTGGGCCGGTGAGGTTTGGCCACCGTTGCGGGCTGCTGAGGTTCGGTCGCGCAGAGGCTCCGCGGTGCCAGGTAGCGCAGTGTGTCGAGAGGGGGCTTTGGGGGGAGTCTGGCCGGCAGCAGTGGGCTCTGAGCCTTGAGCTCGGCAGCCCTTGGTGTTGACGCACTGCTGACGCCCCGAGAGGCTCCGAGGGTGAGAGCCCCGCGAGCTCCTCCTCCCGTTGCGCTGACCGTGAGCTCGGCCGCCCAGGGCCGGCTTGTGCTGCGCACGCCGCTGCACCTGACCTCCTCTCCCTGCGGGCTGTACCGGCATCATGCAGGGCTGCTGGCAGGACAGGCTCTCACGCTTGCCAGGGGTCTGTAAAGCCGCCTCGGGGCCCAGGCTGGGGCCGGGTGCCAGCTGTGCTCGTGTGCCTCTAGGCTGGCCGTGGTGTGGGGCACGGCTGGGGAGCTCTGTTGGCTTGAGAGGAGCCACTTCCTCGTCTGCCTCCGTTGTTTGTCTCCCCCCAGAAGCCTCTCTGGAGGAGGTTCAGTGAGGAACAGGCAGGGTGAGCGGTTGCAGAATGTGATGTAAGCTACAAATGTGTTTCCTTTCCTGGCACAGTCACCACCAGTCACCACTCATCCTCCTACAAGTCCAAGTCCTCCAGCACCGTGACCTCCACCAGCGGTCACTCTTCAGGGAGCTCGTCTGGAGCCGTTGCCTATAGGCAGCAGCGGCCAGGAGCACATTTCCAGCAGCAGCAGCCTCTTAATCTGAGTCAGGTAAGTCAACTGAGACGGGCTGTGCTGGTGCCTCTTCCAGCTGGTAGCCAGCACTCCTCCAGCGTGGGCTTTCCTGTGCTGGCGTGAGCGTAGCTGGGCCCCGTGTGGAGTTTGACCGACTTGTTTCAGCTTCAGTGCAGACCTTGATCTTCCAGCTCAGGCCGCAGAGGTAGCGCAGATGTCGCTCCTGAGTAGCTGGCGGTGCCTCTTTTGAAGGGAGACGATCTGACAGCGTCAGTGGGGATCACGTGAGAGAGAAGGTGCAGTGGCTGAGGCTCCACGGGCAGGAAGGGATTGGGGTTTCCTTAGCTCTAGGCAACCCTGGGAAGAAGAGTGTCTTGCGAGTGAAGAGAGTGCGTCAGCCTGGCTGGGGCACTGGGGGAGAAGTCCCCGTCAGGTGTGGCCAGGCAGAGCAGAGCCTCTGTGCCTGCTCATGTGATGAGCTTCATCTTCTGGGGGATCCTGCTGTGGTGGGGGATTGGACTAGATGATCTTTGGAGGTCCCTTCCAACCCCTAATGTTCTGTGGTTCTGTGTGTGACTTGGTCTGGGGGATCCTGCTGTGGCAGGGGGATGGGACTGGATGGTCTTTTGAGGTCCCTTCCAAGCCCTAATGATTCTGTGATTCTCCACGTGGTCCTGCTCCAGAACGGGGCATGGGCTGGATGATCTCCAGAGGTCCCCTCCAGCCCTGCCGCTCTGTGGTTCAACCCATGTGGAGATCGAGGGAAGTTGGGTCTCTCGGCAGCATGAAGTGCTCAGGATGTTGAATTGTCTGTGCTGGGAGCACCCCGGGAGCTCCAGGGGCTTCAGTAGGTTCCCCCAAGGTGAGGTAACGAGAGCAGGGAAGTTGCATCAGTCACCGGCTGTTCAAGAGGGGAGAGGAGCTCTGGAGAGCGCAGAGGGCAGAGCTGGCTTGCGGCCAACAGGACTGGGCTTGGTTGGCCTTAGCAGCTGGGGGGAAGCGACCCAGCCCTCTCAAAGTGGAGCTGAGATGTGACGATGTGAGTGACCTCGAATGAGGTGGCCGAGAGCGGAGGAGGCTGTTTCCAGGAGCAGGGCGGGAGTGTGGCTGCCCTGAGTCGGACCCCGGCACGGTGCGGGGAAGCACTTAGAAAGAGGACGGGAGGTCTCAGAGGAGTAGAAGGAGAGGACGGGAAGCACTTCCCTCGGGCCTTCGAGTCCCTGCCAAGGAGCAGGAGGGCTCCCCGACGTCTGTGTGCGGCCCCCGCGCGTTGCTCCTGTCCTGCTGCAGGCGGCTGCCTGCGCTCGGCGGTTGTGGCCGATGGCATCAGGGCACCAGGCAACGGCGGGACCTGCGCAGGACGAGGCTTTGTCTTCGAAAGTAGCTGTTCGTACTAACGAAGGAGAGGATGAGTTACTGCAGAGACCCCGGCCGAGCGAAGCTGGAGGTCCTGTGCCGGGGCGTTGGGCCCCTTGGCGCCCCAGCACCGTCGGTGCTTCGCGCCTCCTCCCCAGAGAGCGCCGCGGGCTGTGCGCGCGGCTGGGCTGGCGGGGGCCGTTCTTGGGAGCCAGGCGCCCCAGGCTGAGCCCTTGTACCCGCGGGTCGTGGCTCCGGCTCGGGAGCCTCGCTGCCCTTTTGGGGGGCGTCGTTCCCGGGGCGCTGGGGACTTCCCTGGGGCCGTCCCGGTGCTGCAGAGCGGCTGCCGGGCACCGCTTGAGGAGAAGCCGAGCCGCTGCTCGCCTTGTGACCGCTTCTCCCTGTTGCTGTCTCTGTCCAGGCCCAGCAGCACGTCGCGACCGACCGCACCGGGAGCCACCGGCGACAGCAAGCCTACATCGCGCCGACGATAGCCCAGCCCCCGTACCCCTTCCCGCACAACAGTCCCAGCCACGGGGCGGTTCATCCTCACCTGGCCGCGGCTGCCGCCGCTCACCTGCCCACCCAGCCTCACCTCTACACGTACACCGCCCCCGCCGCCCTGGGCTCCGCGGGCACCGTCGCACACCTGGTGGCCTCCCAAGGGTCCGCGCGGCACGCCGTGCAGCACGCCACCTACCCGGCCAGCATCGTCCATCAGGTCCCCGTGAGCATGGGCCCGCGGGTGCTGCCCTCGCCCACCATCCACCCGAGCCAGTACCAGGCTCAGTTTGCCCATCAGACCTATATCAGTGCTTCTCCAGCCTCCACTGTCTACACTGGATACCCGCTGAGCCCCACCAAGGTCAACCAGTACCCCTACATCTAAACACTGGAGCCAGGAGCGAGAGGCGCCCCCGTCCCGGGGCAGCGAGGCGGCCGCTGTGGCACCGAAGGCCACCACGAACTGCCGGTGCGCCGGGGGGCTCCCGCGCGACTTGGGCGCAGGAGACTTCAGGGAAGAATCGAAAGAAGGAAGGGGAGAACGAAGTCTACGCTTTTTATTTAAAAACAAGAGGAAAATGGGGAAAAAAGACCAGAACGACAGAGAAACCACAGAAACACCCGCCCCTGCTGCACCAGACTGAGCGAGAAGGGAGCAGGAGAGCCCCCAGCAGGTGCAGCCTTGCGAAGGACCCCACCAACAGGCTTCAGAGGCTGTTTGCACCCAGCAGGGAGCTACCCCGAGAAGTCTGTTCTCCGGAGCACCGACGAGAAACCCGCTAGGCTGTTCCCTCAGTAGGTCTGTGGAGTAGGGGTTTACCCGGTGCTGCTGCGGAGGGCTTGCCCCCCGCCTTTGCGGGGTCCCGCGTACCCCGGAGCGCGCGCCAGGGCTTGCTGTTTGTCTCCTGGCAGTGGGGACAGGGCGACGGAGGCTGAGGGGGCGGCGGCAGCACTGTCCCGGTGCTCTCGGTCTGCAGCGAGCTTCGCTGCACTTGGGGCCCCGGGCAAGGGGGGGTGGTTCTCCCGGCCCCTGCACGAGCGCACCGGGTCAGTCCCGCTCCCAAAGCAGCCCTCTGGCAGCGGTCGTCGGGTTCCAGTCGCGGTCCTTTGCGATCCCCAGCCGCGTCAGCCTGGGAGGAGGCCCCGGCCCCGGTAGGATGTAGCACTGAACAGGTCACGATGCCCTTCTGACCCTCTGGTGTTGAACCTCGACGATACCAATAGACGATTCCTCAGCGCGATCGCACAAAGACCAGGGATCTGGCGCAGGCGCTCGCGAGCTGCCGGCTCCCCGCGGTGTGCTCCTCGGCGCAGTCTTGGTTTGACACCGTTCCCTCGTAGTGCCTTACTGACCCTCGGACGCGGGCCAAGGGCGTACGCCCGCTGCTCCTCCCGGACGGCTGGCGGAGGCTGCTCGGACTCTACTCAGCAATTAATCCTCTTTATTTATTGGGGAGGTCCTTGTTGCCGATTTTTGTTCTGCTGCTGCTGCTGCTGCTGCTGCTGCTGCTGCTGCTGCTGCTGCTGCTGGCAGCTTCTGCCCGGCCGCTGTGTTGTCCGTCGTAGCTGCCCCGGGGCGGTGCTGGGGAGGCTCAGCGGGGCTGGCATTGTGTGCGGCTGGCATCTCGTCGAGCACTGGGCGGGCTTTAGGTGACCAGGGTGGTTCCGCAGCCCAGGGCGGCTCCCAGAGAGTTTGGGGATCCTTGGCGGCCGGTCCGGTTCCGCCCCGCTGAAGTCAGCAGGCGCCGTCCTCTTGAGCTGCCGTTTGCCGAGGTGCCCAGTGGAGGGGGAGGATGGCGCCTGCCCACGTCACCGGGTTGTCCTGGCCCCGTGTCCTATAGGGGAGCCAACCTGAGAGAGGGGAAGCACTCGTGGCCACCAGCATCTCCCGCTTGCTCGGTGGCTGGCAGCAGCTCAGGAAGGGGCTGGAGTGCTGCGGCCGCACGAGAACATCCAGCTGGTAGTCAGACTCAGGTCTCTGCAGTGAAAAGGGCTGCGATCCCTGGACCTCACCCACTCCAACGTGCTCGTGCCAGTGAGTGCTTCTCCTCCTCGCCTCTCGCTGTGCCCCGGCAGGTGCCTGCGGCCGCCGAGCAGCCCTGGGACCCCAGGGAGCCTCGCGGTGCTGCGGCTGTTCCGCGCCAGGGATGCTGCAGGGGTCCTGCCCGCCGACGGGTTTCCGAGGAGAGGCTTTGCTGCGGTCGGGCCGGGTTCAGGGAGGCGGTTTGCTGGGAGCGGTGAGTGCACTGGTGCTTGGAAGTGTCTCTGGAGTGCCCAGAGCTGGTGATGGCTGGGGGAGGGAGGCGGGCAGAGAGGTCAGTGGAGCGGGCCCGTGGTCCCACGAGAGCTGAGGGCCGTGTGGCTGCCCGGTTCCACTCTGTTCCACGAGGTGCGTGACAGCGGTACGTTGGCAGGGCGGCAGGGGGGACCCTGGGTGGCCGCCAGGGAGGGAGCGCTCGGGCGGGGAAGGCTGATGGCAAACCGAGCACCGGTCTGGTGGCCGGCGGTGGCTGGCGGGGCAGGAGAGGGCTGTTGTCCGCGGGCAGACCACCGGGTGACCCCCCCGGCTGCCAGCCCTGGCCGCTGGGCTGCCCTGGCACAGTTGTCTTCTCCCGCCCCACATCCTGCAGGGGACGCAGCCTCCCGGCAGCCGGGCCCCTCACCCCTCCTTCCTTCCTCGCTGCATCCCTGTCCTCTCCGGCGGCCCGGGGGCCAGAGCCTCCTGCTGCTCGTGGAAAGGAGAGGGAGCGTCGCTCCTCGTGTGGCCGTCGCGATGCTGCTGCTGCTGCTGGTGGTGGTGGTGTCCGGCTCTGGGCTTGCCGGCCGCTGGGCCGGGCTTTGCCGCTCGGAACCGCCGGTCATTTCGCTTGCGAGACCTGCACGAGGAAGGGGACACGGGATTGTCCCGGGGAGGGCAACTCGGCCGCCAGCCTGCGAGGAGCGGGGCCGCTCCGCGAGAGCGGTTCCGGCTGTGAGGGACGGGAGGCGTCCTCCAGCTCACGTCTGCTTTTCAGAGCAGACTCCCGGCTCTCGCACGGGAGTGAAGGCGGGATAAGGGGTGGAGGAAGGTGCGGTGGGGCAGTCGCAGTCGTTCAGCAGAGGAGGCGGGGGCTGCGTCCAGCCCCGGGCAGCTGCTTTTGCTTGCGGCGTCCGTGGGCGAGGCGGCGGGGCTGGGCTGTGGTCTCTGGGCGCAGGGCGAGCAGCCCGGACCCGTGGGAGGGGAGGCGGGCGCTGGGACTCGGGGTGTTTTGTGGGCAGCTGAGGGCAGGGACAGCGCGGGAGCGGTCCCGTTCCCCACCGCCTCGTCTCGCCCCCTTCTCACGCGGGAAGCGGGCGCAGTCGTGGCTGCTGCGGCTCCTCAGCGGTGGCTATCCGGGCTCCTGCTGTGAAACCAGAGTGCAGGAGCGGGCAAGAGAGCCCCTAACGTGAGCAGGATGGAAACCCCGAGGGGAAGCGGGTTCTCGCTGCAGACTGGGTGTTGGAGAGAGGAAACGCGGTGGCGGCCCCTGGGCAGAGGGGCATCGCTCCGGCCTGCACCCCCCGGCTGGGGCGGGTCCCCTTCTCTCTCCCTGTCCCGCGCAGCTCTGTCGCAATAAGCAGAAGACTCCACGGAAGGGGCTCTCCTGTCTGGGACCGTGTCCTTGCTTGTGCTTGCCAGGGACGGTGTCTCGCGAGGTGTGTGAGGGCAGCTCCATCAGCAGGTGTGAGGGGTGATCGACCTGTTCTTTCCTTTAACCAAAGATACTCTCGGTCAGTTGTTCTTCAGAGAAAGAGAGACGGAGACCCCCACCGGCTCCAGAGCCGACACGAAGCCGCGAGTCATGGCAGCCGGCGCTGGGGATGCGCCGCGGACCCCATCTTTCCTTGTTCTTCCTTTCCTCTCTCAAGCTTCTGCCGTCGTCATGAGCAGCTGGCGCGACGAGCAGAGAGGTTCCACTCCGAGCTGCTGCTGCCCGCGGGCACCATCTGCAGAGACCACCTTGACGCAGCAGGGAAAGAGGAGTCGTCTCCCCGCTTCCCGCAACAGAGCTGTCTCTGCTTGGCTCCACGGGAGCTCCACAGCAGTTATCTGGGCACTCGTCTGCACCCCCCTGCTCCCCGGGGCTTGCTGGCCTGCTGTGAGGCGAGCCCGTGGCCCGTGACCAAAGTGTGTGGAGTCCCAGCCTACTTCTGGTGGCCCACTTGTGTGCCTGCAAGTCATTCTGCTCCCTCCGTACCTGGGAAGAGGATGGGGATGGACGAGCTGCTGGGGCTCTGCTGACGGTGGGGACGTCCCGGCTGCAGGCACTGGGCGACGGGCACCACGGTGCTGCAGTGCTCAAAGCCCGGCCACGCTCCCGTGGTGAACGGCTGCGTGTGGGCTCTGTGCTGGGGGGGCCGCATCAGGCGGGAGGTGCTGGGCTCTCCAGGCTCGCGTCCGTCCCCTTGGAACATCCTTCCCAACAGCTGGAAACATCCGTACCGGTGAGGGATCCTGCCAGCCCGGGCACGCCGCGAGCCCCACTGCAGGGGCAGCCCCTCGCAGGGAGCCGGGCGGCGTGCAGAGGGGCGCTGCTGGCCGCGCTGCGAAAAACCCCCCTGCTGGGAGCAACCGCGGAGCTGGGGAGAGCTGCTGGTGCAGGTGGGAGCGTACGAACTGACCGGGGTGAGCGAGGCTGAGCTCGGTGTGTTCCAGGCGCTCTCCCTGGCAGACGCGGAGCAGAGCGCTCGCGTGGGCTGGTTCTCCAGAGGCCTCGGGCAGTGTCCAGGGAGGCTCCGCGCCGGGCAGCTGGGGTCTGGGGCTCCTGCGTCGCGTGTTCGGGTTGGCGGTGTCCTGCAGCGCTGCTGAGCGACCGCTCGCGTGTGTCGCGCTAGTCGTAGCTAACCTCAGAAAGGCAATACTAAAGGTCTATTTTTGTTCTAGAAAGGCTATTTTTTACTGCACTGATAAACCCCGAGGCACCTCTGGCCTGAACTCTCGCTCTGCGAGGGCAGCTCTGTGCAGACCCACACAGGCCGTGTAAATACTTGCGTGTGCTTCTGGCAGCCAGGGACGACTCTTGCGCTCCTGTGCCCTCTTCCTGCCTCTGCCACCCGCCTTGCCGAGTTTCTCCCCCTCTCCCCTTTTCCCTTCTCCCCTTTTCCCTCTCCCCTTTTCCCTTGTCTCTTCCTTCCCTTCCTTTTCCTTCCTCCCAACCGAGGTTTCCTCTTTGGAACAGCAGGCAGTGGGGCCCCAGAGCTCGTCCTGCGCCCCGAGCGCGGCCAGGGGGGTCCCGCAGTGCCAGCGCAGGGTCGATGTTTAGTGCTGCTGAGTCTGGATTTGTTGTCGTGTTGTCAGCAGACGGTTTGGCAAGGGAGCTTTAGTGAGGAATTCTGACCAGAAGGGTTCCCCTCTCTTCCATAGCACCTCCAGTTCTTCTTTTGTTCCTTGTTCTTGTTTTCCAAAGGCTTCGGCAAGCCGCGGGCTGGCTCGCCTGGGCTCGGGGCTGGCCAGCGGCTGTGCCGGCGGCACGTGGTGCTCCAGGACGTCTGGCTCCTGTGGCAGCAGAGCCGCCGATTGGGATCCTGGGCTGCGGTTGCTCCCCAGGGCTTCCCCTGGGGCCGCGGGACACCTGTGGTAGTTTCGAAGGAGGGCGCGGATCCACCTCCGTGACGCGAACTGTGACCTAATGGCAATAATTACCTCAGCGCCAGCATCGCTCCTGGGCCAGCCCTTCTGGCTGGTGCAGCCAGCTGGGCCTCGGGCTCGAGGCGCTGGGCTCCGCGGGAGCGCTGCGCTGATGCCCACCCGGGCGCTGCTGCTGAGCCAGTCCTGCAGCCCTTCACGGAAGGCAGACGCCTGGGGCGAGGGGCAGCTCCCTGGGCCCGGCGGTGCCGCGTTCGCGGTGCCCGCCTGGGCCTTGCGGAGATGTTTCCTGAGTCACGTCTCAAACCAGAGCGGACTGAGGAAGAGGCTGTGGCCGCTCCAACCGTTTTCAGGCTCCGTTTTACAGTTCTGACTGCGTTTTGCAGTTTGCGTGAAACTGGTACTTTCTGGGGGACCTCGTGTTCACAGGCGACACCTTCACCCGCTCCCAAGCTGCCTCTTTCCACTTCGCCCGCTAACGACGGGGCAGCTCCAGCTCCGCGTGTCGCTGGCCCCTCCATTCTTTATGCTGGCAAGTCAGCCCCGGCATCAAGGAGCCGGCCGCAGCCCACACCCGGCTCCAGAACCCTCCACCCGCTCCGGAGACCGAGCCCCAGAGATCAGCTGTTCGCCCGCCCCTTGTGTCGGTGACGCGCGGCCGGGCTCCTTGATGCCGGGGCTGACCTGCGATGCTGGAGCTGCTGTTCGGTGCGGGAGCCTCGTCCGGACGAAGACACCCGCGTCGGGAGCGCGAGGGACGTTCGCAGGAAGGGTCGTAGGGCACTGCTGAGGAGTCGCCAGCCGAGCGATGCGTTCCCGCGGCAGGTTCTCGCTCGGGGCGCGAGGGCTGCGCGGGGTCCGCTCGGAAGTGCCGCTGTGACTCGGCGGCGAGTGCTCACCCCTGGCCCGCAAGCGATGCTCACCGCCACGGAAATGTTGTGAACCAGCAAGCCAAGTGCCGAGGTCCCTGGCCATCTCCTCGTCAGCTCTGTCTTCATGCCGGCCCCCACCGACACGGCTGCCCCACGCGTTTGGACGTGTCACGTCCCCCGCCCCGGCCTCCGTGGGTGTCTGGGGGTGGCCATTCTGCTCTTCCGCCGGAGCCACCCGTGACCGGGGCGTAGGCGCCTGCCGGGCAAACCGGTGCCCGGGGGCGGGAGCTGGCCCTGGAGAGCTGGCGGCTGTGCGGCTGAAGAGCCGAGCTCCAGCCCCCGGCGGGGCTCCTACGCGTTTCCGTCCTGCCTGGCGGAGCCCCGTCGGTCGGGAAGAGGAGGGACCGAGCGGCGCTTTGCCGCCGGGCGCCGGTGCTGCCCCCGCTGCAGTCAGTGGCGGTGGGGCCGGGGGGCTGCAGCCCGTCTCCGTCTCCCCCCAGCGCCACTGCGGGGCCGCTGCGCCCAGCCCCCCACCGCACCACCGCAGCCGCAGGGGGTGGCGCGGGCGGCCGGGACTGTCCGCAGCACCCGGGCCAGCTGGGAGCCGTTCGCCTTCCTCCCGCACACCACCACCTCAGCACCCGCAGGCCCCGGCACCCGCAAGCGGAGGGGACGCAGGGTCTGGCCGAGCCCTCGGCCTCGCGCTCGGTGGGCGAGAAGGGGGCTGCGGCACTGGCCGCGCACACGCTGTGGGAGCCGGGTGGGGGCCCGCGGCGCCTCTGCCCTCGGCGCGGCACGGAGGCGCCGCGGCAGCGCTCCCACCCCGTCGGGCCGCAGGCAGCGCCTCCGGCTTCCTCCTGGCCGCCGCATCCCCGCCGCGCCCCGTGTGGGCTCTCGCTCGAGCCGTGTCCTGCCCCGGGCCCTCCTCAGAGCAGACCCGGCCCGGCCGCCGCAGGGCGCAGCCCTGTCAGGAGCCACGCGGGGCCCCCTCAGCCCGTCCCGCGTGTCGGCAGCGGAGCAGTCGGCGCCTCCCGGGAGCCGGGTCCCGCCGGGGCCGGAGCCGCGTCCCTCGCCCCAGAGCCGGGGCCGCTCGCAGAGCCGGGGCCGCTCGCAGCGTCGCCGAGGGAGCGCGTGTGGCAGAGAGGGACGGAGGGAGCGAGCGAGAAGGAGGGGGCAGGAGGGGCGTCGCGGAGGGTGAAGAGCCTGGGCGTCGGGTGGTCTCGGGTGAGACGTCGCTCGTGTGAACCGTCGAGGACAGGACAGCCCCGAGGACAGGAGCGGGGAGACAGAGGGTTTTAGGCCTCCCGGCTGCCCCGCGGACTCTGGGTGGGGTGGAAGTTGCTCTGCGCTGCACAGAACCGTCCAGGGAAAGGGGGCAGCTGTGAAGGGCTCTCGGCCCCCACGGGAACAGGTGCCCTGGCCCCAGCTCTGCATCTCAGTGACGTTTGCTCCACAGAGTCATCTCAGCCCGGCGCCACCACGAAAGCCGTCGTGTCCCTTCCCCGTGCGGTTTCTGTACTAAGAGTGTTGGTCCTTGTTGATCTTTGTGGAGATTGTTGTGTGCGACAGTATTTTCTCGTGTGCTGCTCCCTTCCTCCGTGGAGTGTCTCTCTTCTCTCTCTTCTCTCTTCTCTCTTCTCTCTTCTCTCTTCTCTTCTCTTCTCTTCTCTTCTCTTCTCTTCTCTTCTCTTCCTTTTCTTTTCTTTCTTGGGGTTTTGTTTCCTTCCCTCCTTCCCCCCCGTTTCTTTGCTTTGGGCAATGTCCTCCTTCTTTCAGGAGAAGCAGAAACAGACTGATGTGTTGTAGATCTCTGTGTAACCTACTCCTTAGCCTCCTACTATAGGTATGTTATAAGGGTGGATATTTTACTTGGCTTTAGAATGTTTTACCAGACAACTAATCCCTAACCGGTCGAGTTCTTGCTACTAAAAGACAAAGCTTGTGTTTTTCATCCTGACGTCGTGTGCTTCTACTTAATAATCATTTTCGTTGTAGAAAAATGGAGTGAAGTTCTGTTAGTCTCGGAACCTAATCCTAGCGTTGTAAATGGATGAGATGATTTTAACAGAAGATGCATTATAGGAGAGTATAGTTATTTTAACTGTAATATTACTAACCGTAGGGTGCGGAGGGAGGCCCCGTCGTGGTGAACATGTTAGAGCTTGTTATTCACGGTTTCTTTTTGATCATTTCTTCGGTCTCTGAGGTGAAACGAGTTATTAATCCGGGTTTGTGAGCTCACATATGCATATTGTATATGTGTAGAGGTGTAACCACACTTTGTCTTGGAATCACATTAAACTGTTTTAAGTCACTGCAGAGCCGGTCTGTCCCCGTGTCTTCGTGCTGCTCTGAACAGCCGATGGGTTCTCGGGCACCGCTGCCCCTCTTCATCCTGCTGGGAACCCCGCGGCAACGGGATCACTGGCGAGAAGCAGCTTTCCCTTTGAGGTGGCCTGGGTAGATCTGCGAGGTGACTTTTCTTTCCAGGGCAGAGGAGCAGCTGCAGCCACACGGTCTGAGCTTCACTGGGACGCAGAAGGCTGCTCAGAGCCGCTGCGCTCAGCTCCATCGAGAGCCCCCTGCTGCGTCCCACTGCGTTGGCTGGAGTGGGGGAATCCACAGTAAATATCCGCAGGCTGGATTTCCTTCTCCTCGTGCTCGAGCCCTCGTTTCCACTGCTCCCTCTCCTTCCTTTGTCAAGCCCCAGCTGACCTTTCACAGGCCTCCACGGTCGTGAAGGTGCTGAAGCCAGCACTGGCTGCTGCTAGCGGTGGTGCCACCTCCGGGGTTGCACCTCGCTCTCACCGGGAGGGAGGTTCACTCAGGGGCAGGCTGGAGGCTGCCAACAAAGGGTCTCCTTTCGTACCGCACACATGTGGCCCCACTGGAGTGGAGAAGAGCCAAAGCAGCTGCGAGTCCTTCCCTTGCACCCACCTAGCTGGGTCACTGCAGTGCTGCCCACCCCCTGCCCCTTTGCTCTGCCCGGGGAGATGTGGCGATGGGGTCGCACAGCAGGGAAAGGTCAAGGGGCAGGGAAGCCCTTGTGGAGCTGGGGGTGGAAGGAACCACAGGATGGGAGAGGGTCTGGCAACGGGCTGCCCAGGGGGTTGTGGAGTCTCCTTCTCTGGAGATGTTTCAAACCTCCCTGGCCATGTTCCTGTGCGACTGGATCTAGGGGATCCTGCTGGGGCAGGAGGATGGGACCGGGTGATCTTTTGAGGTCCCTTCCAGTCCCTAATGACTGGATCTAGGGGATCCTGCTGGGGCAGGGGGATGGGACCGGGTGATCTTTCGAGGTCCCTTCCAGTCCCTAATGACTGAGTCTAGAGGATCCTGGTGTGGCAGGGGGATTGGGACTGGGTGGTCTTTCGAGGTCCCTTCCAATCCCTAATGTTCTGTGATTCTGTGACTACTGGGAAGGATGGCGTAGGGGGGATGAAAAGGTCTGAGACCAGACACGAGGGGAAAGAGGAGAGCTGAGTGGAAAACAGCCGGCGGGCTGAAGAATCACAGAATCAGAAGAGTCTTCCTGTTAGAAGAGAAGGAAACAGCTGCGAAAGCGCAAGGGAGGGCTTTTCCGCTGCTCTGACCGCTGCACGGGCTGGGGACTGGGGCTCAGCTCCGTGTTCAGACCAGGTCCTCTCGCAGTCACATGTCTCCACCCAGCCCGCGGAGCTGCGGGCACCAGACCGGAGGGTGCCCAGGCGGGAAACACCCCTCCGGCCGCGGGACCGCGTGTCTCGGCAGCACCGAGCGCTCCGGGGACACTGCGCGACAGTGGCCGCCAGAGGGCGCCCGCGCGCCGCGCCCGGCCGGGCCTGGGACCGGCGGTGCGGGGGGGTTGATGAGACAGGATTCGCTGCTCCCGGCCGGCCGCAGCCGGGCGGCCCTGGAAGGCTGCCGCTGGGCAGTGTCGAACCTGGGGGTGGGGGAGCCCTGGAACAGGCTGCCCAGAGAGGGGGTGGAGGCCCCATCCCTGGAGCCACTCAAGGTCAGGCTGGAGGGGGCTCTGGGCAACCTGGGCTGGCGAGCGCTGGCCCTGCTGGGTGGAGGGAGGTTGGACCGGATGGCCTCGGGGGTCTCTTCCAGCCCCGTGGTTCTGTGAACTGCAGCAGCCGGGGTGCTGGGTGGTGGAAACACTGAGGTGCCGTGGAAGGAGAGGGCGCTGGGTGCGGTGCACGCGGGTTCGCAGGGAGAGAAGAGCCCCCAGGAGCAGCTAGGGCAGCCCCTCACTCACCGCCCCAGGCTCTTGTTGCGGGATGTGTGGCGTGAAGTGTCCTTCTGGCCAGTTTGGCTCGGCCGTCCCGCCCCGGTCTGTCGCTCGCCCCCGCCTGGGCAGAGAGGGGCGGAGGCGGCGCTGGCCGCGGGCGAGCGCTGCGCAGCAGCTGCCAAACCTCCGGCGCCGCTCTGGACGCGGATCCCGAACGACAGCGGGGCCGCGCAGCGGAGGAGAGGACCCCGGTCCCAGGTAGGGCTGGGGAACCCGCGAGAGACGCTGCAGTTCGGTGCTCGGGGACTGCGGTGGCAGAAGAACCCAGAGGGCAGAGGACAGTTGTGGTGTTTGGGTAGGTCTGGGGCTGAGTTTTCACCCCCCCGTCTGCTTCTCCTCTGCTGCAAAGGGGGCAGCCTCGTGAGAAGGAAACGGAGCAGAAACGGCGCCTGGGTTGTGTTTCCTCACTGTCACTCTCAGAGTTTTCAGAGAAGATGGGGCTTTCGCCACGGAAAGGTTACCCCAAGGGTCTGAGCCCTGCGAAAAGTACCTGAGAAGCCATCTCTGAGCAGTCAGGCACCCACGGGTCACAGCAGAAACCCAGCCTGGGCGCCTTCCCGATCGTGCTGAGCATCCCAAAAGGGCGAGAGCGAGGGTGACACATCACCGCCTCCAGGGAAATGCAATCAGAGCTCTCATCTGCTGCCGAGTGATGCTGATGGCAGGACTCCAGCAGACTTCAGAGCAGACCCACAGGTGTGGAGATGGGATGTTACTGGAACCTTGCTGCTGATAGTAACTGAAAGGATGTGTTGTGGGACCATCACTCCGGCGGTGCTGCTCAGCCTTCGGGAGAGAGAGGAAGGAAAATGCCAGCTGGGGTAGGAGAGCTCTGCCTTCCTCACTTCTTCATTTCCCAGGCAGTCTGGTCACTCTTGTGACGAGGAGCTGTCTCTGTGGAACAAGCTTGTGAAGGTGCCAAAGGGGTGCCGGGGGCAAGCAGAGACCCACAACCTCTTGCCCTCTGCCATCCCGGCGTGCAGAGCTGCTTATGTGCAGCGGCTCCCCGATGCTCTGCAAAGGAGGAGAAGAAGCCTCAACCCCTTCCCCATAGCCTTTCCAGGAGCAAAACTAGACATGCTGTTCGGTGAAGGAGAGCAGGGAAGTGGTGGTCAGCTAACGACGGGATCAAGACGCCCTAGAGCCACGGAGCAGAGAAGGCTGGCATCAGTTTTGTCCCAGAGAACGAGCCTAGAGACTGCTGGCTGGCTGGGCTTGGCTCGCACCTGGGGAATTAAGGAAGGCTTGGTGGGGGTCCAGTCGAGACGGGATGAAGGGGAAGAATGGTGATTAGAGCCGCTGCCATGGGTCTGTGCTCACCACAGGCCAGCTTGTCAAACAAGCCCCGTGTCTGTGCTGTGATGAGACTGCAGGTTTTGGCTGGCAGAGGTGACTGCATCGTGACAGTGCGTGGGATCCAGACACAAGCAGCAGAGGCTCCGCAGGACACAAGACCTCCATGGTCACAGCTCTCCCCGACTGCCTCTCAAGCTTCCTAAGCAGCAGAGCAGCTTTTCCCCTTTGAGTGCATCTGCAGCCTGGGCTGTAGAGAGGACAGCGCTGCCCGCACCCCGCTGTGTGACGGTGTGAACGGCAGGTGTGCGGTTCAGGGCCTGTGCGGGTAGCACAGGAGAGAGCCCTGAGGTTCTGCCTCCTGGTGCCATTAACTCAAAGGTTAAGGTCCTTCTGTCGGCTCCAAGGGGAGAATCACTCTGCTGTTTCTGCACAGAGTGCTCTTTGCAAGCTGATCCCTGCTTCCCTGCCCGCAGCCTGGCAGGGACAGGCAGCAGCAGGGGAGCGGTTGCCCGGGAGCTGGGCAGCAGCCGCCGGTGGCAGAAGCAGCAGGGTCAAGTGACAGTGCCCTTCTCAGGTTTAGCTGTGTGTTGGGGAGGTTTGTGATGGGTTGGGGTTAGCGATCTGGGCTTTCTTGTCGTGCAGTTGTTGCTTTTCTTCTCTGGGAACGACGGCTTCGGGTCCCGCTGCCGACGGGAGGCAGCAGAAGCTTCAGGCAGCCGTCACACAGGTCATCTCGTGACTGACGGCCAGGGATGCTTTCCTCTCCCTGCACAGCTTGCCGCAGGGCGGCTGAATCTGGCTCAGGCTGTGTGATCAGAGAAGCCCCTGCTCTGCCCTTCGCTGACCCAGCAGACCCTGGGCCAGCAGCAGATCGAGGCGGCTCAAGAATAGCTGTTAGGAAAGAAAAGAGGGTTCTTCAGCCACAGGCAGAAACTCAGAAGGTGAAGCACGAGGTGGGGCCAAGAGCAAGCGCTCAGGCACAAGCGTCACCAGGACACACGGCCGATTCAGCGGTGCCCGGTGAGCACGAAGGCACCTGCTCCGGGCCAAGTGCCAGAGCAGCTCTCCCTGCAGAGCTGCCTTTCTCTGGCTCGTCCAAGCAGCGCTGTCCCCTCTTCCCCTGGCTGGCTGAGCTTCCCAGCCACAGTCGAGGGCTTCTTTGTTCTTCCTGGAGTCAGGAGAAGGTGCCCTCTCCCTGCCCGCAGGTGCCTGGGCAGATGATCCCCGACACCCTTCTTCAGCTGCTCTGAAGCGGTGTTGGCACATCGCCACTGCTGTCCTCCTGCTTGTGTCCCTCTAACGCTCTTCTGTGCAGCCTGGCAGGGAGGCTGCCGGCAGGAACACGGAGACGTTGTCACCCTTCGTGGCAGCAGCTTGTCTGCTCCATCCCCTCGGTGCACAGACTTTTCCTACTGCTGCTGCAGTGGCCACCCGGCCGCATTTGTCTTTGCCCAGGAGGTCACCCTGAGGACTGTTCAGGTGTCTGCGTACCCCGACTTTTCCTTAGTCATCAGACACCCCTGAGGTTTGCAAGGCTCCTTTCAGGTGACTTGTGGAAGCGGGGCAAGCACCCTGCAGCGTGAGTTGTCCCAACAGGCCAAGTGGCAGCCCTCTTGCCTCTGCGACCAGTGCCACGGTCACGAGCTGTGACTTGCACGGGTCAGACTCGTTACGCCATCGGGAACCTGTGAACTGCCTGAAGGGACTGGGTTTGGCCTCCTGAAGACTCCAAAAGTTTCTCTCTCGCTCTGCCCACATCTGATTTATTCTAAGCTGATGCGGGGACTTTGCCTTCTCTGTTCCTCCTCTACAGTCTCCATCTGTTGGCCTCCTCCTTTCTTTTCTCCGTTGTTGCTCTTGCCTTCAGCTGCGTGTTAGCATGCAGCGGGTTCTTTCCCAGAGCGGTTCTGTGTGAGGCTGCAGTGGAGTGAAGGCTGTGCTGAAAGGAAACGGCAAAACTCTGTCAGGCAGTAATTGAAACGCCAGGGTGTCTTCTCTTAGCCAACCGATGCAGCGTTCGACAGGCTGCCTACAGGCGAGAGGAACTGTTCCCAAAGCAGCTCCACCTGCAGTGCAGGATCCAAGGGTAAGCCTCAGGCTCAACCCCTGGCTTAGGATGCTCGCCACCCTTTCCCACTCTTCCTTTGGGGTGCAGGTGAGGGTGCCGGAGACGTGCGGGTGCTGGAGGCGTGCGGGTGCTGGAGGTGGGACAACTGACGAGACGTTTTATTGCAGAAGAGATGACAAAATGGGAAGGAAGGATAAGGACAGTGAGGGATGGAAAAGATTTGTGGTTGTTTCCTTGGCAACTGCAGCCATGGAGCCTGATGCAGGAATCCTTTAGCAATATCATAGAGGAAGCCAGACGAGGCGATCGGAAGGGGCTCTGCCACCCTCAGACCCTGTTTTGGGCGAAGTTTCGCCATCACACTGCGATGCCACATCGAGAGATGGAGCCGGTGCTGAACGGACACCAGACGCTGTGTGGCTGCACTAGATCCTCGTGAAGAGCAGCTCCCTTGTCTCCCTTTCTCAAAATGGAGGATGTTTTTTAATGCAGAGGATGAAAAGATTCAGTGACTGGCCCAGGTTGTTAAAACCTCTTTTACAATATGGAGGACAGGGGTGTTACCAGTCTCTGCCCATAAGGGTGCGTGACTGCCCGCTCCAGCACCAGGGTGCGTGACTGCCCGCTCCAGCACTGCGCAGGGTGTGCGACTGCCCGCTGCAGCACTGCGCAGGGTGTGCGACTGCCCGCTGCAGCACTGCGCAGGGTGTGCGACTGCCCGCTCCAGCACCAAATGCGGCTGCTCACCACTGCTTACAGTGAGGCACATCAGCATGAGGGGAGGGTGCTAAGCTTTTGGTGGCTGTCGTTTAGCCTGTGCTGCAGGTCTGCAGAAGAGGTTGTGAAGGAGAAGAGAAACTGAAAGAGACAGCAGCAAGGACACGGCACATAACCACATGTGCTGGGTTAGAAACACTCGCAGTTATAAAGGCCAAAGGAAGCTCTTTTGTGCTGAGCTGTTTTCAGGGGACCAGCTCCTGCTCGCAAAGCCAAACATCTTGGCCGTTTGGTTCCTGATAGCGTCTGGGAAACACAAATCTCAATTATTTTAGGCAATGAAAAGGAACAGCGCAGACAAACTTCTCTCCGCAAATTAATAGGGCAGAAACTCTCCTCAGCTCCTGAGTATTTTTGCGGCTTCCTCAGGTAAAAAATAAAAGGCGGTGCTGTGCGAGTCCTTCTGCAGTGGGCATCTGTGCTGTGTGTTTCAAAACCTATCGGGGGGTTCTGTCCTACTGTGGGCTTGTTGCTGCAGTGTTTGACATCTGTGTGTGGGCTGCAGCTGGTCGGACTGTTGGTTTCAGTTTAAGACACGGTCACGGATTTTCTGAGAGACATTTCTTCCCTGGACAAAATCATGTGGGACTGTCCAAGACACTTAGATTGAAAGTGTAGGTCTTGTGCTAGAAGGCCTGGAGTGCTCAGCAGCAGCTGCCTTGGGTACCCTGCCCAAAACAGGGCATCTATGGGCTTTCTGACCATGAAAGCGTCAACATAAGCCCAGCAGGTTCTTCAGTCACACCCCGCACTTCCCTACTGTGTCCAGACTGAGCCACATCTCCAGCTGACCTAGTTTTGATGTTTCCAGCTTTGCATGCTTTTCCTTCGCCGTGTGTGCAGTGCCACAGTGTGATGGGCATCACTTCATGTGCAGCTACAGCTTTACAGGAGCTGCGCAGCTTTGTTTCTGTATGTCCGCAAAATGAACCCTTTGCCCCTTCTATCCGTCTCTGAGAGCAAGGTGCATCCCTTGTGCCCTCAGAGAGCAGCCTTCAGGCACCGAGCGAGGTGCATCCCTTGTGACCGAGGTGTGTGCAGAGACCAGCCTTGGGACGTGCCCTCAGGTACCAGTAGCCTGTTTCATTGCCAGTGTAGCTGGACAACGGATGAGCTCAGCTCTTACCCTCTGGTGGGACTTTTTGGTACTGGCTCTCCTCCACGACTGTTGGACTCACACGTGCACAGCAGGGTGCCAGAGGAGCCCTATGGTGACAGGGTCCCCCAGTCCTTGTGCCCACTGTCCCCTGGGACCAGCGGAAATGGCTGCCATCTGCACCGGCCGAGGGTTAGGCAGGACGTCAGAAGAGTTTCTTCACGGAAAGGCGTGTTGGACGCTGGAACAGGCTGCCCAGGGCCCTGGTCGAGGCGCCGTATCTAGAGGTGTTGAAGTGACCCGTGGAGCTGGTGCTCAGGGACATGATGTCGTGGTGACCCGCCGGTGCTGGGTCAAAGGTGAGACCCGGTGATCTTAAACGTCTCTCCCAGGCAAGCGGTTCCGTGGCTGCGAGGAGCACCGGGGCTGCGTGCGTGTCCCGCCACTCCGCCCTGCTCTCCCCGCACTCTGCCTTCGCCTCCTCTGCCGGGGCGTGCGGGCTCCTTCAGCCCCAGAGCTCCCGCGGGAAGCGGGGGCGCGCCTCGGGCACCGCCCGGCCCGGCCCGGCCCGGCCCGGCCGTGGGGCCGAGGGACAGG
>JAOXOE010000001.1:40670202-40681823 GCA_028565055.1 Phoeniculus purpureus
GTGCGCCTGGATCTGGGGGATCCTGCTGTGGCAGGGGGATGGGACTGGATGGTCTTTTGAGGTCCCTTCCAATCCCTCATGTTCTGTGGTTCTATGATAGACCAGGGGAGCAGTAGTGATACTTGCAGCCTCTTCCTTGTAGGTGTGCTGCTCAGATTAGACCTCTCAGCTTTCTTCTGGGCCAACATATGAGATCCCACATGCTGGGTCACATTTCAGTCGTGAACCTGGTGTGTAGGGTCGTGGGGGGGATAAATGCCTTGTCACAGGAAGGAGAACAGGCTTTGTGCGAGGTCGCAGGGCTGGGAGGGGATGCTGGCCAGTTAGCTAAGCTCCTTCCAGGGCAGAAAGCTGCAGATGCTTCCCAGGAGAGGCCGTTCCTTCTGCGGCAGGGCCCATGAGCTCACGAGGCAGCCAAGAGTGGCGCTCGCTGCCAGGTTCACTGGTGTTTATATTCAGCGGTGTGTATCCGCGGAGTGACTCTTGCAGCAGAGGTTCTGTTGATATTTACCGACAGCTGAACAATCCCCAGGTGGTTACAGGGAACAACAAACCAGCCAGAGCCTGTGAGGCAGGGATGAGGCCGGCTGCCCTGTTGCGGTTCCGTCCCGGAGGCAGTTGGACTGTGCTGGCAAGGGTGTGTGATGGAGCCTTGCACTGATCTGGGTGTGAGCTTGGCGCTCTGTTTCCAGAGCTGCCCGTTCAGTGTCTTTCGCTTCCACCAGCTCTCCAGGAGGCAGAACCCAAAGAAGAGTTGGAGGCTTGTCTGAGCAGGAGCAGGCTGCTGGAGGAGCAGCCCCTGCTTGGCTGGCAGAGGGGTGAAGAGGGAGAGGTCTGTGTCCTCTCCAGCCAGAAGGAGTGTGTGCGCTGGGGGCTTCCTGCCATGCTTTCTTGCCGTGCTGATGGCTTTCCTGACACCACTTTTAGCACCTGGAGATAGGTGTGAAAAGGGAGGAGGTGGTGGTGGTGGGGTCAGTTAATCCAAGACTCCGTGGGAAGCAGCGGCAGGCAGCAGTATTTCAGTAGCTTCAGCCAAAAGTTTCTCTCCCTCACCCCCGCCCCCCATCTCTCATGAAATTACGACTAATGCAAGTAGCTTTGTGCGGGAGGAATTCGGGAGCTGTTGTTCATCATCCAGTTGCCGGTAACGAATGTGCTGCGCCGTGCCATAGCCTGTAGCCCAGCTGAGGAGTAATTCACTCGGTATTTGCAGGCGTGACAGGCATGCCAGAAGAATTCCTCTGTTAGCGTGATTGCGGCATTAGCGAGAGGATATGAACATAAATGATGAGCTGTTGTTTTTCATTAGGAAGTCCAGGCTCTTCGCTCATCTCCTTCTGCGGAAGGAGGGGCCTTTCTGCTCCTTTCTCTCTTGGAGCAGGCAGGCTGTGCTCTCATTCCCTGTCGCCCCCCTTCCAGACCAGCCCCTTCCCACTGGTCCCCTTGTGGGTCTGGAGATTGGCCACAGCAGACCTTGAAGTTGCTGTGGTTCATCGAGTGATACCGTGTCGGAGGGGACCTCTGCATTTTGTCATGGGTTTGCAAAGCTGTTTGGCCGTCGCCATCCCTCGAGGGGACCAAGCCTTGCTCTTGGTGGGTGAGCAAGGACGCAGAGTTCAGTGGCAGGTCAGCAGGTTGGTGCTCTGAAGTCAGCTGCGGAGCCTGAGTCACTCTGCTGTTATTAGAAATACTCCAAAAACAAAAGCAAGAGGAAAGGCTGTTGAGACAGCTGTCCTTGGAGATGTTCGGGGGTAGAGCCGAGCAGCCTCTGCTGGGGTCTGTTGGCTTCAGCAAAGTCCACGGGGCAGGCAGTGGGGATGCGTGACCTGTGGTTGTGAGGGGCATCCCTGTCCATCTCAGTCAGCTTTCCTGGGGAACATTAGACACGAGAAGGGGTTAAACGACCCAGGGGAGTGAGGTAGGTAAGAGTTACCTTCCCCTGCTCTCTGCCGAGGGGGAGCAGTTTCAGAGATGACCCCTGTCTCTGTGATCGTGGGTTCATGGGGCTGGGTTAGGTTGACACGTCAACACCCACGTGTGCAAAATAAAACGCTTCCTTGGAAAACCAGGCTTAGGTGTCCCTATGAAATCCCCTGGCGGAGCCAGTTCCAGCAGCCTACAGGATCCCTGTGCTCTTAATCAACTAACCCAGGCAGTCTTTGATGTCGTTGAGTTGCTGCTCACTCCGGTGGCCCCAGCCCGCGGTGGCTGTGCAGCGGAAGGCCTGGCTGAGCTGAAGGCAGACGGCAGGGTAGGAGCTTGTGCTGATCCTACTGCCGTTACCTCCACCACTCCTCTGCACAGCAAGCTGCTCCCTTTGAACGTTAGCAGAACCACTTTGGAAAAGCCCTGCGGCCCAGCCTCGTGTTGCAGAGCAGCCCAGTTTGTCAGGGAAGCGGGTGCCTACAGACTTCAGAGCGAGTGCTGTCAAGAGTAACCTCTGCGACACTGGAAGAAGCCACTGGGGACTCAGAGGAAGGAGCAGTAGCTGGCTGTGGGTGTCGGGCTCCCACCTGAGGGGAGGTGCGTGAGAGCCATTGCTTCCCGCCTGCCCCGTTTTCTTCACGCACCAGCGTGCTCGGTGACGCCGCTTTGCACGTCATCGCCGTTATGAAATCCGGAGCTGCGGGGTCGCTCTGCTTGTCCTGTCCCGCGCCGGGCCTCGGCACACAGCAGCCTGCGGGATGTCGTGGCTATCCTGGTGCTGCCTTGACCTGTGGGTCTTGCGAAGTGTCTTAGGCGAGTGACTGCCGAGGTCCTTTCGTCAGGAAGTGGTGCCTTTATGAAACGGTGGCCCTGGGTGCGAGGCCATCAGCTCCTATTCGCTTGTGACCTGAGAAAGTGATTGCTGTTCAGACCTCAAGCCTCAGGCTGCTGTGTGATTTCTGTGGCCAGCAGAAGCGTGTGACCTCATGGCAGGGGGAGACGCGGAGAGAAGTGAGCTCCTGAGGTACACAAATGTCTAGGAGGATGAAGCAGCATCTTATTAGACGAGTCAGTCTGTCTGCGTAAGAGGAGGCCAGGGACATGACTAATGTGCTGGTTCTATTCTACGTGCTGCTGGACTGAGCTGTTCCTTCCTTGACTCAGGCCCCCTCCTTGGCTTTCTGCACCCCCTGCCTCACCTTAGTGTCTTGTGCCTTTAGGAGAGCGGGCGAGGGAGGGTGGAAGGGCTCAGTGAGGAAGGAGTTAAGGGAATACTCAGTGGGGATTATAAAACAGCCAGGCACTTGGAAACAGTTAAGGAGAGAGAAACAGATCTGCCAAGAGGGAGTGTGGCACTGGAGCTGGTGGTTTATTTTCATGCCTCCCCACACAGCAGTGCAGAGGGATCTCCTACAATGGGGACGGAGGTAACAGCAGGGGGACTGGGGTTGGTGCTGGCGTGCGGACATCGAGGTTAGGTGGGGAAGGGACTTCTCTAGCACTCAGCTGGCAAACCTTCCCACTGGTCCTCACGGGCACGGTCAGCTCTGGATGCGGGTCGTTCCTGTTATGGGTGGCTGGAGGTAGCCTGAGCATGGCCTTGCGTGGATGTGGGCATCCTCTGTGCTGGTGGGATGTAGGGGAGGGTGGCCTGTTTGTTCTTCACGTTGCCTTGGGAAGGTGGAAGCGACAACCTCACTGTTTGCTCGGGCGCGATGCTGCGAGCGCAGAGTGGGCAGGTCGGTGGCTGTGCCGGCGTGAACAGGAGTTGCTCGCAGGGTCCCCGGCGAGCCCTGCTGCGGGTGTCTGTGTTGTGCCAGCCCACCTGGAAGACCTGGAGGAGCTCCCGTCACGCTCTGATGAGGTGGCCTCAGTCACTAGGCTCTGTGTTTCTATTCGCTCTGCATTCCAGTCTCGGAAGCCCAGCAGAGACCACCTGTGCACCATGCCAGGCGCCAGGCACCTCCACGAGGGCAGAGATTCTTGGTCCTGGGAAGGAGAGGCTCCTGGAGGCAGAGTGACCTGAGAGCTTACAGGCAGGGCTGCAGAGAGAAGCCAGGCTGCTTCAGGCTTCCTTCTTGTGTTCTCTACATTCCTGTGTTTGGGGCAGTAGCTAACAGCCTCCCAGTCTGGGGGCAAAGTGACCTGAGTGCAGCGGTGAGCTGGCTGCTCAGCTCGGTGCGTGAGAAGCCATGGTGCTTGCTGGTCATGCGGTGGCCGGGGCGTGTGGGGCAGTGACCACGGGGGCCTGCCACACGTGTGCAACGGGCAGGCCCATTCTTCCTGGGGAACAAAGCAGATGCAACCGTTGGAACCACTGTGTGCAGAGGGAAGGGTTAGTCACTCTGCAAGTGCCAGAGGCTTCTGGAGGAAGGGGCGGGAGTTTGCTGACTAATGCTGGTGATGTTCAAGGAGTAAATGAGAAATACCCTCTGCTTCTGAACTGGGAAGGGAAAAAATAGAGTTGAAGAAAGGGCAGAAGATGTGTGGAGTTACTCATCAGCCCCCTAAGTCTCTGACCTGTATCTCCCTCGTTTCCCTGGAGCCATTCTGCAAATGGAAAATTAATAGAGAACAAGCAGGTTTTACCTCCAGGGCACCTCTTTAGGCTGCCGCGTGCTGCAGGCGGAGACCAGCAAGTGGGACTCAGGTGTCCCTCAGCATGGTGCAGAAGGTGGAGTGGTCCCAGTCTGGGCTGTGGTGGGGGCATCTGGAGGGACTGGAAATGAGAAGGCAGTCTCCTTTCTGGGAAGGATGGTCTCTAGCTTCAGGTGGTTGGGAAAAGAATGCGGAGCCAACACACTCGCTTGAAGCAGACCAGTAAAGAGGGATGGTCCTGGAAGTCACAGGAACTTTGTCAGGGGAAATGGAGGTGAGAAGGAAGAAAAGTATGTCAGGTCATTGAGGCCCTTTGAAGGCCAAGTTCATTGTGTCTCCAGATGTTACCCCCCTCTTCCCGTTTCCAGGTTTAGTTTTCAGTGGGGAAAGAGAATCCTTATCTAAGTAGCTAAAACCTGGGAGGTTTCATTTCCCAGTTCCGCCGCTGCCCTGCTCTTTAAGTTTGAGCAAGTCACTTGGCTTTCTCCTGGCTCCGTCTTTGTGCGATGTGGATTGTGCTACCCTTTGCACACCAGCTGTGGAAGAAAGGAAGGGCTACGCTGTTCAAGGTGATCCGGGCATTGTAACAACAGCCATGTGCAGTGCCGGAGGAGGAAGGCTGGTGCTGAAGGGTTTCTGCCTGGGCTGGAGTAGGCTCAGCATGTGTGCAGTGTGCCCGTGGCTTTGGACACCGCTGGAGTCACCCTCCTGCGTGTTGTGGGAGGGGTGGCATCACGCAGCCGGGGAGTACCATGAGGAGAGGTGCTGTCACCCACTCGGGCAGCAGGGCTAGGCTGGCTTTGAGGGGCTCTGAGCACACACAGTCCTTTATCATAGTTATCATGGCCTTGTGTTGGGTCACCTCAACTTTGGTGCCCAAGGTCACAGGATCACAGAATCGCCCTGGCTGGAAAAGACCCCTGGGACCATCGAGTCCAACCACCTACCCTACCTTACAAGTTCACCCTAAACCAGATTCCCCAACACCTCATCCAAATGAACTGTAAACACATTAAACACATCCAGGGATGGTGACTGAACCACCCTGCTCCGGGAAGCCCATTCCAGTGCCTGACCACCCTTTCTGGGAAAAAACTTCTTCCTAATATCCAGTCTAACCCTCCCCTGTTGTAGCTTGAACCCATCCCTTCTTGTTCTGTCACTAACTGCTTGTGAGAGGAGACCAGCACCAACCTCTCCACAACGTCCTTTCAGGTAGTTGTAGAGAGCGATGAGGTCTCCTCTCAGCCTCCTCTTCTTCAAACTGAAGAGCCCCAGCTCTTTCAGTCTTGCCTCATCAGGTTTATTCTCCAGGCCCTTCCCCAGCTTCGTTGCCCTCCTCTGCACCTGCTCCAGCACCTCCCCATCTCTCTTGTACTGAGGTGCCCAAAACTGGACCCAGTACTCAAGATGTGGCCTCACCAGTGCTGAATGCAAGGGGTTGTAACCTTCCTGCTCCTGATCACCAGCCATAGTTAATATACAGGTGTGGGTGCACTGTGTTATCTTTGTTGTCCTCCTCCTGCAGAGCCCAGCTCCCGAGGTGGCTGCGGGATCCCTCCCTGCTCTCTCCTGTGCTAAGTTCTGCAAGGGCTGGAAGCTGAGCCCCCCGGGTTCTCTGGGTAGGGACTCTGTCCCCCCATGTTAGGATGCCTTGTGCAGCTGGAGAAACTAGGTTACACAGCAGCTTTAATGGGGCTTTTTCCAGACACTGATTGACCTGATTCCTCGGACCAGATGTTTTGTGTATGAAGCAAAATAGGAGGCAAAGAAAGCATCTCCTACAGGAAACGGGTTCGTTGTTGAGAAGCCTTGAAGTGCCGTTCTGTAGTTTCATGAGCTGATGTGGAGCTCGTGCTGCACACTGATTTCTGAGACACTGATTTGTACACCGGGGATTAGGAAGATTTGCCTCTTCACCCAATCCTGTTTCTCGAGAGCGGTCTGCTTGATGTTGCAGTGCAGTTTGTCTAGCGTGCAGCTTTGGACGTGGGGTGTCCCCAGACCCTGTCAGAGCAGCAGGGATCATATAAGAGAGCGCTGTAGTGTGGGGCTGGAAACCCCCCGAAATTACAGCTCCTGAATTAGTCAGTGATGGTGCAGTCGGAGACATCGCTCGCGGAGAGGCGTGGGTTTGCGGTGCAGGACAGGGAAGCGGGGTGCCTGCTGGTGTCGGGGTGCGTGCCGTGTGTCCAGCGGAGGGACAGCCGGAGCGCGGCTCAGGTGGCAAAGCAGCGTCGCTGGAGCTATCGCAAGGCTGCCCGTGCATGGTCACAAAGTAAATGGAGGAGCCCATGTTGTCTCACTGTCCCCCGCCGAGTCCTGCGCACGCTTGCACAAGTTGAAGGTTGGACTTCATGCTTCCAGAAGAACACCTCTGAAAGTGCTTCGTTGCTGTGAAGAGCTCTGGCACCAGCCACTGCCCGACTGATTCCTCCCCACCATGTCTGCCTGTCTGTCCTTCTGTCTGTCTGTCTGATGCTGACACAGAGGCCTGTCGAGCATTTCCAGACCGGGCTTTTTCAGGGGTGATTTTCTCAGATCCTGAGGGATGACCCCATGGGTGTTCATCAATATCTGAAGGGTGGGTGTCAGGAGGATGGAGCCAGGCTCTGCTCAGGGGCACCCAGTGACAGGACAAGGGGCAGCGGGTGTGAGCTGGGACAGAGGAGGTTCCACATCAGTGAGAGAAGGACCTTCTTGGCAGTGAGGGTGCCAGAGCCCTGGCGGGGGCTGCCCAGGGTGGGTTGTGGAGTCTCCTTCTCTGGAGAAATTTCAAACCCACCTGGATCGTTCCTGTGCGACTGGATCTAGGGGATCCTGCTGTGTCGGGGGGATTGGACTAGAAGATCTTTTGAGGTCCCTTCCAGAGGGAAGTTATTGCCACTTGAGTAACTATTTCTGCAGGACCCCTAGGGCTTCCCGCTCCTGTCCGTGCTGGGCTTGCCGTTCACTTGCCCGGGCTGAGAGGGACTGCCAAAACCTACCGGGGGAGCAGACGTCTTTAATGTGATGAATGGATGGAAGTGGAGCAAGCAAGTATCTTCTGCAGCTTTTATCAGACCACCAAAGCACTTCCCAGAAGAGGCCCCCCTTGGCCTCCATTAGCTCATCCCTAAGTACGAACCTCCGAGCTTATAAATTTTTCTAATGCAGAACCTCTGGGGGACGGATGAGACATGAAATACAGCCCTGGCTGCTACACAAGGGGAGGCGTGAAAAGCTGTTGCTTGCAGGGAGCATCGAACCTCGAGCGCTGGAAGAGCAGCTTAGTCAAATCTCCACCAGGAAGGCTCCTAGCAAACCAAGCAGGTGACTCCTTCCCATCCCACCTCCTTGACAGTAACCCCAGGGTGACAACCACTCGGCCCTGGAGGAAGTGAGCCTTGAGGTGAGGAATCCTCTCCTCACTCGCAGGTTGGGTTGGCTTTTATGAGGTTAAAACCAGCTCAGTAAACGCTTGAGAGCCATGTAATTCCCAGCAACCCCAAATCTACCTGTCAGAGAGTGATAAAACCACCCGCACCGGTTGTTAGAAAGCTTTTAGCTGGGCTCGTCCAAGTGTTTTACCGGGGAAATCGCAGCCGTTATCTCCATTTTATAGAAGACTAGGAAGGGAGATGACGTGGCTGAGGTGACCATTGAGCTGATGGCACAGCCAGGAAGGAGCACGAAGCAACATGATGAAGGGCTTCACATCCTTTCCAGAGATGGATGGAGCAGATAGAGCTGAAAACTCAAAGTTCTCCAGGATCAGCAGCTGGCCAAGGTAATCAAGGAGCTGATGGCAGAGCCAAGAAGGAGCACGAAGCAACAAGATGATGGGCTCCAAATCCTTTCCAGAGATGGATGGAGCAGGTAGAGCTGACAACTCAAAGCTCTCCAGAATCAGCAGCTGGCCAAGGTGACCATTGAGCTGATGGCAGAACCAAGAAGGAGTATGAAGCAACAAGGGGGATTGGACTAGATGGTCTTTCAAGGTCCCTTCCAATCCCTAATGATTCTATGATTCTAAGATGAAGGGCTCCAAATCCTTTCCAGAGATGGATGGAGCAGGTAGAGCTGACAACTCAAAGCTCTCCAGAACCAGCAGCTGGCCAAGGACACCACTGAGCTGATGGCAGAGCCAAGAAGGAGCACAAAGCAACAAGATGAAGTGCTCCAAACCCTTTCAAGAGATGGATGGAGCAGATAGAGCTGGAAACTAAAAGCTCTCCAGAATCAGCAGCTGCCTTCAGGCCAGAAAGGAGACCAAGAATGTGTGACCAAGTGGAATCTGGTTGCTTGAGAATTGTGAGGTGAGACCATGTTAAAATGACGATGTGGGATTCAACCTTGGGTGAAAAGATGGAGCAACACAAGGAAATGTGTGAGTCCAGCTCACTGGCAATGGTCCTGTCCTGTTGAGGAACACCTTTGCCTCTCCAACTTGTAGAACAAAGAAAGGGGAGGAAAAACATCCCATGGATTGACAATTCTTTAGGGCCTGGAGAATAAGTCTTATGAGGAGAGATGGAGAGAGTTGGGGCTGTTTGGTTTGAGGTAGAGGAGGCTGAGGGGGGACCTCATTGATCTCTACAACTATCTGAAAGGACACTGTAGAGATGTTGGTGCTGGGCTCTTCTCACAAGTGATCAGTGACAGAAGCAGAGGGAAGGGCTTCAGGCTCCAACAGGGAAGGTTTAGACTGGCCATCAGGAAGGAACTCTTCCCAGAGAGAGTGGTCAGGCAGTGGAATGGGCTGCCCAGGGTGTGGGTTGAGTCCCCATCCCTGGATGTGTTTAAAGACGCTTAGTTGTGGTGTTGGGGGGATCTGGTTTAGGGATGACCTTGTAGAGTGGGGTTGATGGTTGGACTCGATGATCCCAAGGGCCTTTTCCAACCTGAATGATTCTACGATCCTTTGACCTTCCCCTCTGGCAAACACAGCTGAGACTGAGATAGATCACGGGGCTGAAGCGGGCAGGTTTGGCAGAAGATGATGGCAGAGGACATTCTCAAAGAACCAACAGAGAGGTCAGTGGGTCATTCCTGATCTCTGAGACTACGCTGGGCTGTGGGTACGGTAGTGCCCTATGGAATGATCTCCATAGCTGGTGTCTGCAGCAAGATGCTCTGCTCTGGCAGGGAAAAATGAGGTGCGAGTGGGTATGGCTCATCCCCAGAGCTTAGTCATGGAGTTGGAGAGTGGTGTCATCAGCACACAAACAGAAAACTCCCTTGGTCTGGGTTTCATCTTGGCACAGTGACAGGGGCTGGTTGAACTGCCTTTACCTCCCCAAAGGTGTTGACCTTCCAGAAATCCCTTTCTCCAGGCTCCCGAGTGGGAAGAAGACATTGAGTGGATCTAACGCATCACAGAGACAAACCTCATCAGAGAAAGCTGAGACCCCCTCAGTTGCCACCAGGACTCATTGTGCAAGATGCTACGTAGACTCGGAGCCAAAGAAGAGCCGATCGTTAGAGAGGGGCTTGTTATACCCAACTTTAGAGCCCACTGCAGGTCTTCACCCCCAGCTGAACGTCCAACAATCCGTGTCTTTGGAAACCATGAAGCCAAGGGTGTCCCAAATCCCAGCCACCCTCAGCTCAGTTGGGCTGGTGCCATCAGGTGCTGCAGCTGGTTTGAGGCTCTGCAGAACTGGTTTGTGTGTGACCAGCAGGGCAGCTCCTGCTTCTCCCGGGTGGATGAAGGGCTGAGATTTCTTTGCCGTCTCCTCAGCTGACTCTAGGCGCCCTAATCCATCGTGACGACGCCGAGGAACGTGCAGGAGGAAGCACACTGAGCAGGGCTTTGATAGCCAAGCTCCAAAATGCAGGGCTGCAGTGATGATTCCCTGGATGGAAATGTTCTTGGGTGATGGGGTGGGGATTTTACTCAGGTCCCAGGACTTCTCTGCAGGAATAAAACCACCCCGATGGTGGCACTTTGGGTGCGTTGGAGGTCTGACCCCTTTAGATCATAGAATCATAGCATCATTAGGGATTGGAAAGGACCTCAAGAGATCATCTAGCCCAATCCCCCATCACAGCAGGATCCCCTAGACCAAGTCGCACTGGATGCTGAAGTCAAGCGGGCAAATACCTCAGGAGCCCAGGCACGTGAAAGTCAAAGCCACTGCTGGCTTTCATCGCGGATTTTCCTTTCCCCCATCACTCTGTCTTATTTTAGAGCTCCAGTGGGAGATTTTAGAAGAAAAGCCCTTTGCAAACAGAAAGATGAGCCTGGCTCATCCGGGCAGAGGCTGCTTCGAGGTGGATTTGCTGCGCGTGGGTATGAGCAGCCGCCAGCCGCTGTGAATCACAGGGTTGGAGATGCTGAGTAAAGGTCCACTCCCCAGAGCCGAGTGCTGTGATTCAAGGAGCAGGAGTGTGCAGGAGGCTGTGCCTGCCCCCGAGATTTCTGGGCTTCCAACCTATTCCCTACAACCACACCCTTTGGGTTGGGGGGATCTTCACCCTCTGTGTGCACCGATCCCATTGAATCACAGAATCACAGATAGGGGTTGGAAGGGACCTCAAAAGGACATCCAGTCCAATGCCCCCACCACAGCAGGATCACAATGCCAGCCACATGGGGACTGAGGGGGAGCAGCGGTCTCTGGAACAGTCCAGCTGCTGGGATTTCTAAGGGGCAGGCACCTCGTTTCCATTGACGTGGGCTGGGCCAAGGGGAACTCTGGAGGATCTGGAGGAATGAGAAACTAGACAGGGATGGGGAGGGGAGGGGAGAGGGAAGGGAAGGGAAGGAACAGGAGGGAAGCGGACGGAAGAGAAGGGAAGAGAAGGGAAGGGAGGAGAAGGGAAGGGAAGGGGAGAAAAGGCAAAATAAAAAGGAGAAGGGAAGAGGAAGAAGAATACTTCCTTTAACAGTCAGTAAACTGGATGCCCCGGGGGGAAATACACCCAGAAGCTGAGAGAGAGAGAGGAGGAAGGGTGCTTGAATGCACAGAACCATCCCGGAAGCCGTTGGAAGGCTTTGGCCAGATGTGAACCCCTTGGGGGGGGGGGACAATGGGATCGGCTGTGGTTCTGTGACCTGATTAACAAAAGCTAAAAGCAAAACCCAACCCAAACCCACCCACGCCCCACACCAC
>JAOXOE010000001.1:40692143-40710327 GCA_028565055.1 Phoeniculus purpureus
GCCCAGGGGGGTTGTGGAGTCTCCTTCTCTGGAGATGTTTAAAACCCGCCTGGCCATGTTCCTGTGTGACTGGATCTGGGGGATCCTGCTGTGGCAGGGGGATGGGACTGGATGGTCTTTGAAGGTCCCTTGCAATCCCTAATGTTCCAGGATTCTGTGATTCTGTTAAAGACAAGGTCATCTCTTGCTCAGTTGTGGGATCAAATGATACTTGACACGTCAGTGGGACCTCCAGGCTTGCTTGATGTAAAGCTGCGTGACAAAGACAATTTGGAGTCTGTTATTTCTTGTCACAAACAGCTCTTTGCTGATGTTTCCTGTTGAGTCAGATGCTTCTAGCTTCCATAATGGGACATGTTAATGAAGGGAAGGGAAGCAGAATGACTTCCCCAGACAGAATCGCCATTTTAGGAAAAAAACAAAACTTCTCTGCCTTCTGACCCCTTAAGCCTGACACAGGGTTCACTGCAAAAGGAGAAGGTCAAGGGTTGTAGTAGGGGAAGGCTCATTGCAGACCATTACCTTAGAGCTCAGCTCCAGCTCAGCCACTGCTGTGTGAGGGATGTGCAAGTCCAAGGAGAGTTTCGCAGCCAAAGTGCAACAGTGGAAGAGGAGCACCAGCCACCAAGTACTCACCAGCTGACGAGCTGTGCTTTCTGCCTGTGAGGGACAAAACCTGCTTGGCCCTGTTCCTGTGCGACTGGATCTAGGGGATCCTGCTGTGGTTGGGGGGGGTTGGACTGGGTGATCTTTGGAGGTCCCTTCCAATCCCTAATGACCGGATCTAGGGGATCCTGCTGTGGCAGTGGGATGGGACTGGATGATCTCTCGAGGTCCCTTCCCATCCCTCATGTTCTGTGATGTGGACAGTATCCAGATCCAGCAAAACCCCAATCTCTCTGTACATCTCCCCACACACAGTTTTGTAACACAAATCATCACTAGTATTTCTTCAATGTAAAAAAGGCCTCTTTCTGAACGATTTCCCTTTCCTGAAGCAGACACCATGAGTGTATGTTTTCTGTGCAATTAGACACGTATCCTATAAACACAAACAAACGCCTCCCACCCACCCTCCAGGTTTCTAAAAACACCCAGGTTTGTTTAGACAAGGAGCTGATCATCCAGTTTGAACACAGGTACCTGAGTGCTGTGACAGCTGCTTCATAATGCTAAGCTTATGGTACATTAAACTTTAAAGCCAGATAAACTCCTGCTTTCATTTCACCAAGCGTCTTCCCAGACAGCAAAAAGAAAGACACACAGAAATGTTTGCAGCTGCAGCCAAGCACGGGATCCCCAACTCGGTGTGGGCTTGAAATTAAAGAGAGCCAAGTGTTGAGGAGACACTCTACTGCAGTTAGAGCAGATCACTTCTCTGGGATCTCTAAGTGTTAACCTCCTTCCTCCCTCAAGTGTTTGTTTCTATTTCATTCCTGGCAAAAAGAAGAGACACTCTGATATTAAGCAGAGAGAGCAGTCCCTGCAGCTGGGAGAGAAAGAGCTCCTAACAGACACTGCTCTGGGTAGTCAGTGTGACCAGCAGGGATCACAGGGGTTGGAGGGACTTGAACAGATGTTTTACGAGTGTTCAATGTTGTGCCCTGGGTGTTAGTGACCTTTGTGTGCTTACACCTGCTATCCCTTTCCTGTGGTAGGTAGAGCAGCAGCTACCTTCTCTATCAAAACAGTAAAAAGGTAGTAATGGCCATGAAGAATCCATGGTATGAGTTCTGCCAGAAAGGAGTTTAGCCACCTGAATGCAAGTAGGAAGGATGGGAAGGGCAGTAGACAACTACATTCTTCAGGAACAGAGGCTAGCAAGCAGGCTCCAGCAGCCTGATGAAGTAGCACACAGCCAAGAAAGCTGTTTGTTTTTCCCCTTTCTAATCTGAAGGGACTACGTACCCTAAATTCCTGTTCTTTCCACTCACAACACTAAACCAACTAGCTTGAACAGCCTCTCCTTAGAGCAACTTCAGGTCCTGTGGAACACTGGGAGAGACAACAGTTACTGAATTTTCTGTTGATTTAAAATTGACACCACACACTCTAAGCACTGCCTTCTCGTTTCTCGTGGGGGGCTCTTGTCAGTGTAATCACAGATGTGCTACTGGAGGATTCGCTGGGAAGTTACTGATGATCTTCATTCTGCCATTCACAGCCTCTCCTCTGTTGTCAAATCAACCCCTGCTTCTCTCCCTGTTCCATACAACCTCACTTTAAGAGGTGAAGAGACTGGTCTTATCACACAGCAAGCGCCCACCTGCCAGTTGACCTGCACTAAACCACAGCCAGTGTTACCGTGCACAGTGACTGAGGCTGGACCGACGGGCAGCAGCTCAAGGCTGTTGTTTGAACCACCCAGTACCCCATCCACAAAAACCATCCTAAGGCAAGAGCTCAACAGCACAGCTGCCATCCCCACATTGCTATTCTGGTGTGCATTAGATAGACTGACTCTGTTCTCTGCCTTCTGCTTAGCAGTTAAGGCTGTTATAGCCCGCAAGGCAAACAAACAGCCAGCTCCTCGTACTCAGCCCACAGCTGACACAACACGACTCCAATCAACCATAAGCTCCTACCATAACCAAGTTTACAATAGCAAATACTCATTCCTCTCATACCCCGACTGCCCTTCTGAAGAGCTGCAGTGCTGACAGAAGCAGCTAAGAAAAGGAGAATTCAGAAGTTATTAAAAAATGAGAATAGCACCTAGAATGAAAACAGCAAAGGAGCTTGTCAAGTGATTACACAAGGATTCTCCTGCTCTATACAACAACCCTGGCGTCATTTCAGGTCAGGCTTGATGAGGCTCTGAGCAACCTGACCTAGGTAGAGTTGTCCTGTGTAGGAAGGTTGGACTCTATGACCTCTGGAGGTCCCTTCCAGCCTAGAACATTCTATGATACCAGCTCCTCAAAGAGCCAGATGATTGGATATGCAGCATGATTGGAATTAACACAGTCCCTAGAATTAGGGTGCCAGAGCACTGGAAGGGGCTGCCCAGGGGCGTTGTGGAGTCTCCTTCTCTGGAGACATTCAAAACCTGCCTGGCCACGTTCCTGTGGTCTAGGTGATCCTGCTCTGGCAGGGGCACTGGATGATCTTTTTGAGGTCCCTTCCAATCCCTAATGTTCTGGGATTCTGTGTAATTAGGGACCTGAATTTCTATTAGCAACCCTTCACACACTCATGATTTCTTGAATCCAAGGTTTCATCCACGAGTAAAGGAAGCTGTGAGCAGGCATTGGGTTTACTCACCTGTGTGAACACACAAGAAATATAAAAACACCTTGTAAAAAAGTGTCTATCAAGGGAACAGGCTGACAGGTCAAAACAACCACCACAGCACTTGCAGGTGCGTGCCAACCATTAACCTTATAGGTTCAGTCACTGCATTTTACTGAAGTAAATTGGGGGCTAAGGAGCTCAGCCACTAGGCAGACCTACCAGTAGCCCACAGATGTTGCCCAGCGTAACTTAACTGCGAGCTCAAGAAGCACCAGTTTCTGACTGGAAGAGTGACCTACAGGCACCTTTATTTAATAGGCTACTTAAAACCAACTTGTAACCACGATCAACGAGATTGGTTAGAAGTAACTGCTGGCAGGTAAGAACATAAAACACTTACATAGAAAACTCCAGCCTCCTTTACTTGATGCCTTCACAGAACTCACTTCTAGCTAAGAGCGCAGGAACACTCAATGGAGATCTCTGTGCTGTAAGGCAACTTCCCACCCCACTTGCTGTTGGAAATGTCTCTGCTGGGCCCTCAATTAGCAGCCGACTGCCCACAGCCCAGAGCTGGGTTTAACTTGGACTGCAGCGTGCAATTAGAGCTGGATTTGCTTAAGACAGGACTAAGTCCTGTGCTAAACTGCCATGTCTTCGCTTCAAGGGAAGGACCAGCCTTCCTTAAATTGAACCCAAAAACAAGACCCTGCAGGAGCACGCACAAAAACATACCCTACGTTCTCCTGGAGCAGTTGTGTCTTCAGAGCCCTCAGCACACTTTGGTGTGCACTGCATGGAAGCATCAGCCCCTTCAGCTGATTCACAGGCAGCCAGACCTCACCAGCAGATTTGCCGCATTTCTGAGATGTGGATGTGCCTCCGTCCTGCATCTCATCCCCTTAAGCCCACAGAGATAGATGCGCAGGTCAGCCTCTACACAGCAGGATTTTACTGAAAGATCTAGTGCTGCCATCCTTTGTCCCAGTAAAATTCAAAGGAAACAGGACCTGGGTGTTTGCGATGATTTGAGCAGATCTTATGAAGAACACAACTCACCCACATCCTTGATATGGCAGTGTATATCCAATAGGGGCTTGACCTAGCCTTTTTCAGTCTCTCTACAGCCTCCCTTGACAGAAGGGAGTCAAACAAGGCTCAAGAAGGTAAAAGACCAAAGCAATGCTTGCACAAGCGATCTGTCATTCACACTGCTCCAACAACTGTGCTGAATTCATGGTGCTGTCACTGCTCTCCTCTAGGTTAGCTTTGGGGTTTGGCAAAGGTTCTTTTTCTACCCACTGCCCCTGAAAGGTTTTCTTGAACACACACACACAGATGAGAGAGAACACTGCTTGACTGGAGGGAAGGATTTTCAGAAGTATTCAAGTAAAAACCGCCAGAAAAGCAGTCCCAGTTTGACTAACTTCATTTCTGAAATACATCATCCAGACAAGGTGGGGTTCAGCGCCACTGCAGCACAGCTCACTGTGGTGACCATCAGGGCTGCTGTCACCCCGATACATGTCCACTGCTCAGTGTGGAGAGAACTGGAGAGGAAACTCCAGCAGTAAAGTGTCTCCACACTTAAACCAAGAATCAGAGTCACAGAACATTAGCAATTGGAAGAGACCTCGAAAGATCGAAGCATGAACCTCAGTACAATGGTTTCTTCCTGACCAGCACCAATGCTCCTGCAGCCTACAGAAGCTAATAAAAGCCCAACAGCAATAAGTTCTTCGTTCTGAAGACCATTTTTGTTAGCAGCCTGTTGGTAAAGTGCTTATGGGAAAATATTGCAAGGAGAGATTTCTCTAAAAAGCATCATGAGCTGTGAGCATTCAGTTCCATCTCTGCTCCAAACCAGCTCCCTCTGTGTCCCTTCTAACCAAATGTCTTCCAGTTTCCCTGTATGAACAGAGTCTGGAAACACTGGAGGAGCCTCAGTGAGCTCTGAGTCTCTTAGTCAGCCACATCACCGTTCTCACTTACCAGTACAGCAGGACCAGGAAGACTGCCAGCAGAGCCAAGCTGACCGTTGTGCTACTCATTTCCATAGAAGCAAATGGCAGGAGATCAACAGGCTCCATTGTCCTCCACCACAGCTCCAGCCTGGAGAAGTGTGGGCAGGCAAAAGCCTCTGCAGGAGCTGATAAAGTCTTCCACAGCTACATGATTGACATCTGCAACAAATAGGAACCAAGAGAGGAAAAACTCATCAAGTCAAGTACAAAGTGCAAAGCTTTCCTGTTCTCACTGACCACACACTCCCAGGGAGCACTGGAAGGTTCCCTGAAGAGGATGTGGCAATTTCCCCCCCTCCTGCTGTTGTTGACTGTCATGCCAGTAAATATTTACATACCCACTGCTTGAGACAGTGGTGTTGTTGCATAGGTTTGTGGACATCAAGTATGGGAAACTGGGGAAAGCACAGGGGAAAAAAAGAGGGACAGAGAGCCTGACCATGGCACAGATCAGGGAAGAGGAACACAAAGAGCTTTCAGGGGAGCCCAGCACACAAACTGTGTTTCTCTGAAATAGAAAACCCAAAGCACTTCCACATCATCACACCTCATTAGCACTTCATACCCAGATGGGTGGTATCTTAAAGAATGGAATGAAGGACACTTTACATTATCACAAAGAAGAGGAGGAATTAGAAGACTCCTCTACTGTCACTACTATAGAAAGAGAAGCTCATGAGCAGAAAACCCCAACTCCAGTACCAGGGCCCATAGGACAGCATCTGTCACACTGAATAGCCCACACAGACAGCACTGTTTGGCTGCATCAAGCAGTCAGGAGCACTAACGCAAAGTTCCCTTGCTAAACGCAGTGTCTCCCTTGGAGCTAACACTAGACAAGCCTCTCTAGAGATATTTTGGCTAGCTCTGCATTGTATTTATCAAGAAACACAGAGCATCAGGGATTGGAAGGGACCTTGAGAGATCACCCAGTCCAATCCCCCTGCCACACCAGGATCCCCTAGATTCAGTTGCACAGGAACATGGCCAGGGGGGTTTGAAACGTCTCCAGAGAAGGAGACTCCACAACCCCCCTGGGCCCTTCCAGGGCTCTGTCATACTCACCATGAAGAGATTCCTTCTCATATACCCACACATGCACCACAACCTGCCCACCCACTCCAAACAACCGATCTGAAAGTTAAGGAAGCCACAGCCACCCGCAAAGCTGGCTTTGTGAGCGATACGGTAACCCTGGGTGACATCCTGAGAAACAGCCCTTCCCCTAACATACCAGATGAAGAGTGGTTCCTGCTCATACAGCCCCAAGATAATAGCTTCAATTTAATGTGCCAGGCTCCTCCAATATCACTGTATTGCATTTCCTGCTCCTATCAGAGAAGTTAATAATATAGGTATCAAAGAAGCAAAGTCTCTAACACAATGGAGTTTAATTTAAAGAAGATTTGGCTCTGCTGTAACTGAATCACTGCTATTTTGGTTCTGTGTGCTTCACAACTGCATTAACTCCCTTCCAGCCTTGGATCCTTGCAGAGTAAAAGATGTTAACCAGCTCCTCAGCCCCACAGAACAACTAGACCCACAGGGTTCACAGAAAACCTTGCTTATTGCATTAAAAATGCTACTGCTGTTCCAGGTCAACAACAGCTCTGCTGCTTTGCTGCTGCTGAGGTCTCTGACAACACCTGCAACACGATTCAAGACCAGTGATGCAAGGAATTAATCAGTGAGCACAAGCCAATCCCAACCAGCAACTGATCCTGGGGGACTTCAAGAAACAAACAGTGAAAATCAAGCCTTCATATCCACTAAAGTCTCCTCTAAACAGAAACCCACCATTACAAATGTGGAAGGTAAGAAATAGCACTGCAATCCGCTGTGCTTTAGCTTACTTGGCAGTTTAACTGAAGACCACTGGGGTTTGCATGCAGAGGACTGACTACCTCAGGTACCAGCAAAACTCCTATGAGCAAACACCCAGCCAAGTGCAGACCTCACTGATCTTTTAAGCAGCACTGCAGCCTTTTCCTAGTCACAATAGGAGGCAGGTGGGATTCATAGCTCTTAAACACAGGTGTTATGAAAGAAAACAGGCTCTCACATCAGTGTCAATTGCAAGAGAACACATGATCAAGTTCCAACAACAGGGCTGTTGTTGATGTTGGGGTTTTCTTTTGGTTTGTTGTTTAAGCCTCAGCACCTGTTTCTGGAAACTCAGCCCTTCCAAACAACAAAAAAAGGGTGTCATGCAGCATCGACTCTACAGCCCACTTGGAGCACTCCTCCCTGCAGACCAGCAAGCAGTTGAGGAACCCAAAGTCAGAGTTGGGGAACCCAGCTCCATGAAGTCACAAAAATCCACCCATGCGATTCTTTGAGGAGCTGTGGGAAAGGAACGAGAGATGCAGAGAGCAATGGAAGCTGGCGATCAGTTCTGCATCTCTCTTTACAGGCACCTGACATGAGAAACGCCACTACTAACTAGTCAGCAATACAGATACTTGTCACCAGCATCCCATTTCTGTTTTATGGAACCTCTGTGGTCAGCTGATGGTGATAACAGTATCAAAGAGCTACAAAGTTCTCACTAACCACAGCACAAAGGAAGCCAGAGACAAGCACAAGTGGAAGACAGCCTGTTCCTGTCTGACTGCTGGGAGTCAGCAGCACTGTCTGCATTTGCCTCCACAAGGTTTCACTCAAGATTGCACGCACTAAGGTTCACAGCTCCTTAGCAGGATGCCATCCAAGCTCCTTTCTTCCACAGAGAGTAAAATCCACACATCACCAGCCTGTTCAACATCAACAAAACAAGTAATGTCAAATACAAACTTACACTCAAGACACCAGTCTCATCCCTCACTCCCCAGCACTGCCATAACTGCAGCCTTGGAGCCCAGCAGCGAGCAGCAGACTACAATACAGATGCTGTTCAATTCCAAACAGCCAGAGCTTCAGCCTGTGTGGACACTCACAGCAGTCAGTGTGAAAAAGGGAAGTACAGTACAGCACTCAAAGTCTTAGAAGCTGAACTGTTCCTCAACTGAAGGAGTTAAAAAAAAAACCCAGCACCCAGAGAACCCAGACTTTCCAGGAAGCCTTTGAGCTCACAGCCCTCTCTGCTAGGACTCCAAGACTTCCAAAACAATGCATCTGCACTTCAAAATGAGCAGAAGCGTGGCAGCAAGCCTCAGCAATACTGGACACACACACAGCTTCATTCTGACACAAAATATGGAGCTAATTCAAAAGCAGAATCATAGACGTGTTCAGCAGATCTAAATAACGTTAAGGATTTTGACCCTTCAAAGCAAACCCCCAGGGAAACATAGTTTCACATATCGCAAAGGCTAACGACCACACTAGCTAGAGCAACTGCACAGTGCTGCTAACAACCAAAGTCAGCTCCTATTGCGCTACCCTGCCTTGTATGATTAAGGTTAGAATTCCACAACATCAGGGATTGCAAGGGACCTCGAAAGATCACCCATTCCCATCCCCCTGCCACAGCAGGATCCCTTAGAACCAATCGCACAGGAACATGGCCAGGGGAGTTTGAAACATCTTCAGACAAGGAGACTCCACAATGCCCCTGGGCAGCCCCTGCCAGGGCTCTGGCACCCTCACTAGCAAGAAGGTCCTTCTCAGATTGATGTGGAACCTCCTCTGTTCCAGCTCACACCAGAAGTCTGTGAGGCTTATGCAACACTTCTCAGGAAAAGCCGCCCATGAGCCCTCCCATTCCAGCTGCCATGTTTTTTCAAGTAATGATATAGTTGGCATGAAAGTTTAGCGCTTCTTACCAACACCTCTAACATCTGCTGCAGCATCCTCGTCTCTTTCAGATGCCTATCCCCTCCTTGTGGGTAACCATTCAAGAGCACTACGCTCAACACTTCTGTGCGCTTGATTTATGAGAACACCTACTCATTAGCTTCCTGGCTTCTGACTCGCCATAGTACAGCGGCCCACAGCGCACAAACCCAACGCGCCAAAACACATGGGTCCAGACGTGCCCCATCTCCATGCAGGAAGGGAACTGCCTCGTTGTCCAGAACTGTTCAGCATTTGGCAGGATCTGTGGAGATTCATGGCAACACTACTCTATCAACGTTGAAAGGGCAACACAACCTCCAGCAGAACTGAAAACTGCCTTTCATATTTTACCCATTACAGAACATTAGGGATTGGAAGAGACCTCGAAGGACCACCCAGTCCAGTCCTCCTGCCACAACAGGATCCCTTACTTCCAGTCACCCAGGAACAGCCTAGGTGAGTTTGAAACATCTCCAGAGAAGGAGACTCCACAACTCCCCTGGGCAGCCCCTGCCAGGGCTCTGACACCCTCACTGCCAACAAGGTCCTTCTCACATTGATGGGGAACCTCCTCTGCTCCAGCTCACACTCGCTGCCCCTTGTCCTGTCACTGGGTGCCCCCGAGCACAGCCTGGCTACATCCTCCTGACACCTGCCCTTCACAAAATCACAGAACATTAGGGACTGGAAGGAACCTCGAAAAACCATCTAGTCCTCCCGGGCGAGACCTATGCCAGGCCACAGGTCCCTTTGCTTCACCCTCTGCATTTCAATAGGGTCTCACATCTTTAGCCTGAGCTAAGCGCTCCCACTCTGCTCCTGCTGACCTCAGAGCGCCCACCCCAGACCCCACGGGCTGGCCGGGGGACAGGCCACGGGCGCACCCCGGCCCGCGCGGGCAGCCTGAAGCCCAGCGCAGACAGCCGGGGGGGCCCGTGGGATCCAGAGCCTCTCCCTCCTCCGCCGCCAACTCCCCAGAAAACCCCGTGAGCCCCTCACTCACCTCCGCGCTGCTCCCGCAGCCTCCTGCCGCGGTTGCTGGAGGCGCTGCCAGCCCTCAGCTGCCCGAGGGCAGCGCGGGGCCCGCTGCTTCATGTCCGTCCTCCCCCCTCCTCGACAGGTGCCTCGAGACGGGCCCGGGCCCGCCGGCGGGAAAGGGGCTGCAGGACTACGACTCCCAGAGTGCCCTGCGCTGCCCGCCGGCGGGAAGAGCCTGCGGAACTACGACTCCCAGAGTGCCCTGCGCTGCCCCCTAGCCGCGCGCCCTGGGGGCTGTAGTCGCTGCGGGAGCACCGCTGCCGCCGCCGCCTCCCTGCGGGGAAGGGACGGGAGGGGGTGCGTGGCTGCCAACAAACCCACGCTCCCAAGCCCATTAAATCCACCTTAAAACACCCACAGACGCACCGGGACGGGCGGCAGAGGGGTCTGCGTGGTCACAGCAGAGCGGGAAGGGACAGAGCAGAGGCCTCGCTGCTGCTGGAGCGCGCCGGGGCTCGATGGGAAGCGATGGGGTGAAGAGGAGGCCGCTCGGCAGCCGACGCCAAGCCCCACCGCAAAGACCTGCCCTGTTCCCCTCGGCTAATTAGTTACTGGGCAGCCTCCAGGCCGCACGCGGCCCCTCCTTAACTAACTGCGGCCTCCGCTCAGGTGAACGCAATTGGATCTCTTGCTCCAGAAACTCGAGGCCTCTAGAAATTCTACGCGTGGCTTAGGAAGGGTGAGAGCTCAGAAGCCGTTCAGCGTTTGTCCACACCGCGAGGAAGGGAACAGCACTACGCACTACTCGCACTACGGGCTGCCCAGAGGGGTTGTGGAGTCTCCTTCTCTGGAGACATTTCAAACCCTCCTGGCCATGTTCCTGTGCGACTGGATGTAGGGGATCCTGCTGTGGCAGGGGATGGGACTGGATGGTCTTTTGACGTTCCTTCCAATCCCTAATGTTCTGTGATAACTCCCCTCCGCTGTGTGGGACTTGTGTTTCACACCACAGTCACCCTTTATCCTGCACCATTCCAGCTTTTGTCTCATGAGCTGCCTTTGCCTGAACAGATGGACTTGTGCAAGGAGGTCCTCAGTTACATGTCCTGGCTTTACCCGGTGTCTGAGCCTTGGTTCAGGCATCTCTTCCCAAAAGCTAGGCACCTCTTTTGAAAACCAGAGGTGAAGTTTCTCACACAGTCACAGCTGTCATGAATCTGAGAGATAAACAGGAGCACTGAATCACAGAATCATTCAGGTTGGAAAAGACCTTGGGGATCATTGAGTTTAAAAGTGGCTGAGATGTGGTGCTGGGGGATCTGGTTTAGGGGTGAACTTGCAGAGTGGGGCTGGTGGCTGGACTCACTGATCTCGAGGGTCTTTTCCAACTTGAGTGATTCTGTGACTACTCCAGCACTAGCAGGACCTGGGGTTCTGCTTTACTCTGGAGGGTCAAAGCTGGAGTGGGCTGCTGCGGCTAGTGCCAGCGCTTGGGCTCAGGTTCTTGTACCACTTGAAACCCCGCTGTCATTTCAAGGGTATGAATAGGCTTGGAAAAATCAGATTATTGGAAGGATTAAGGTGGGATCAGTGTCAGTAATAGTCTAGTGGTGACACCAGCTGAAAGAGGGAAAGTCTGGGGGCAGGGTGGACAGCACTGTGGTGTGGGGATGGGGAACGCAGAAGAGGGGAAGGAGGGTTAACCAGCACAGCCCCCACGAGCCTGAGAGGCCGGGCAAGCAGACGGACACAGAACCCCTCCTTGGAAACAGCCCTGGACCAAGGGCCTGTCTCACTAAGGCTGCTTAGGGTGATGGAGGGCCGAGCCGTGACAGTCGTTCTAGCTCATTAAGCTGATAAAGTTGGTCTGTGTCCATATGCCCGCACTTCTAGCCCACCAAAGAACCCCCAAAGGGCTGCAGAATCCTAGAGGGATCTTCTGCTTTGTTTCCCCTGAACGCACGCGGCCGGGCTGTTCTCCCTGCTGTATCAGGAGCCACCTCCTCACTGGTCTGTGAAGAAGGCAGCGCGTGTCTGGCCGCTGCAGGCTGAGGAAACACAGCATGGTCCCCAAGCACCAGACCCCCTCCCTGTCCCCAGCTCGGCTCCCAGCCCTGCAGGTCCCCTGGCCAGGCCTCCCGCAGCCAGCCGGCGGCTGCAGCCCGTGCAGGTGTTGCCTACGCTAGAGCTACGCAAGGAGCAGCTGGGCCAGTCTCTTTGTCACTTCCCAGAATTACTCCTACAAGGAAGACCGAGTGTACTCAGCTCTTTGGGCTCCAGAAGGATTCTGATCGCAGTGGTTTTAATTTGGTGATAAATTGTCTGCTGAATTCTCTTTCACCCAGAAACACAAGGGAGGAGCGGAGTACAGCAGTACCTCGTGATGCTGAGCACAGGAAGCACATTCAGGCTTGTTTTCCATCCAGACTCTTGTCGGGAGAGGGCTAAAGCCTTGGATCAGGAGCTCTGCTTCCCTGACAAAACATTTTCTACTCGTGCCCTTGTCTCACTCCACTCTTGTGAGACCTCACCTGCAGCAACTGCGTCGGCCTCTGGAGCCACCAGTACAAAAAGGATATGGACCTGTTGGAGTGGGTCCAGAGGAGGGTGATGGGGGTGATCAGAGGGCTGGAGCACCTCTCCTGTGAGGACAGACTGTGCAAACTGAGGCTGTTCAGCCTGGACAAGAGAAGGGGACCTCAGAGCTGCCTTCCAGTACCTGCAGGGGCTACAGGAGAGACGGAGAGGAACGTTCTACAAGGGACTCTAGTGACAGGACAAGGAGGATGGTTTTGAGCTAAAAGAGGGTAGAGTGGCTCTTAAGAAGAAATTCCTCACTATGGGGTTGGTGAGGCCCTGGAAGAGGCTGCCCAGAGAAGTTCTGGATGCTCCACCCCGGCAGCACTCAAGGCCAGGTTGGATGGGGCCCAGAGCAGCCTGGTCTGGTGAGAAGGGTCGCTGCCCATGGCAGGGGGTTGGAACTAGATGATCTCTGAAGTCCCTTCCAGCCTAAACCACGCAATGATTCTATGATTTCACCCACCAGCAGCTCTGCTGTTTGCAGGGTAGGATGTCCCCGTAGGAAGGGACTAAGGACCATCTGATGTGTCTGAGCCCAAGGGAGATCTGGGGGTGTCAGCGGCTGGCTCTGGAATGTGCGATAAGGCAGGTCCTCTCCTTCTAGTTTCTCCTGAAGAAGAAGAATTCAGAGCTGGCAATGTGTGTCTGCAGCCCACAAGGCCAGCTGCATCCTGGGCTACAGAAAAAGAAGGCTGGCCAGCAAGCCAAGGGAGGTGATTCTGCTCCTCTACTCTACTGAGGTGAGTGGAGCCCTGCGCGTGGCTCCAGAGTGCTCAGCACGGGAAGGACCTGGACATGGTGGAGCAGGGCCAGAGGAGGCCACGGAAATGAGGAGGGGGATGAGCTCCTCTGCTGTGAAGACAGGCTGAGACAGCTGGGTTTGTTCGACACGGAAAAGAGGAGACGTCGGGGAGACCTTCCAGCCTCCGGTGGCCAGCGAGGTGGCCGCGAGCCGGCAGTGTCGCCCTCTCGTGGCCACAAAGCCAACGGCATCTTGGGGTGGGTTGGAAGGGAGGTGGTTAGTAGATGGAGAGAGGTTCTCCTCCCTCTCTGCTCTGCCCTGCTGGGACCACAGCTGGAATCTTGTGTCCAATGCTGGGCCCCTCAGTTCCACAAGGACACAGAGCTGCTGGAGAGAGCCCAGCGCAGAGCCACAGGGGTGATAGAGGGAGGGGAGCATCTCCCTGCTGAGGAAAGGCTGAGGGAGCTGGGGCTCTGGAGCTGGGAAAAAGGAGCCTAAGGGGTGACCCCATGGATGTTGATCAATATGGGAAGGATGGGTGTCAAGAAGATGGAGCCAGGCTCTGCTCAGGGACACCCAGTGACAGGACAAGGGGCAGAGGGTGTGAGCTGGACCAGATGAGGTTCCACATCCATGTGAGAAGGACCTTCTTGGCAGTGAGGGTGCCTGAGCCCTGGCAGGGGCTGCCCAGGTGGGTCGTGGAGTCTCCTTCTCTGGAGAAATCCCAACCCCACCCTGGAGTGTTCCTGTGTGACTGGATCTAAGGGATCCTGCTGTGGTGGGTGGGTTGGACTGGATGATCTTTGGAGGTCCCTTCCAACCCCTCTCAACCTCTGACTCTATGATGGAGGCACCTACTGTACACATGTAGGATGAATTTGGCTCTGGTCTTTGCAGTCTTCGCAATGTAGGTGCCAGCGTCGGCCATCGTCAACTGGGAGATGGTGAGAGCGGTGCCGTTGTTGGGGAAAGCCAAGCGTGGCTTGAAGTAGTCATCAAAGAATGCGACCTCGGGAGGGTCCCCGCTTTTCACGGTCGCTATGGTTTCTCCTTCGAAGCTCCAGGCTGTTCTTTGATCCTCCAGATGCTGGAAGTGAAAGGTGACGGCTCCATCCACAGCTCCAGTCATTTCGACCCCATCACTGGTGCACACTGGGGAGAGGGAAGCTGGGTTGAAGGGGGCATGACCAGGGCATGGCCAGGGCATGACCAGGGCATGGCCAGGGCACGGCTAAGGCATGACCAGGGCATGACAAACGCATGGCCAGGGCATGACCAGAGCATAGCCAGGGCATGACCAGAGCACAGCAACACTTGGGGTTGGGATGATGGACAAGGCAGGAGGACTTGGGGAAGGATCCTGAGTCAAAAAGAAGACCCTCAGCCTTAAAGGTTGCCCTTGGCCAGAAGCAGCACCTGGCACCTCTATAGGGGCTAGAGTCCACCAGACTGTGGTGCCTCTAAATCACAGGATGATTTGGGTGGAAGAGGACCTGAAGTTCATCTGGTCCAACCCACTGCCGTGAGCAGGGACATCCTCACTTGGAGCAGGTTGCTCCAAGCTCAGTCCACCCTGACCTGGGATGGAGTACAGGGGCATAATCATAGAACCATTGAATTATAGAGTTGGAAAGGACCTCCAGAGGACAGCCAGTCCAACCCCTACCTGCACCCAGCAGAGCCAGCACTCCCCAGCCCAGGTTGCCCACAGCCCCATCCAGCCTGACCTTGGGTGGCTCCAGGAACGGGGCTTCCACCGCATCTCTGGGCAGCCCCTGTTGCAGGGACCACCTCCCCACCCTCAGGTTCAACAAGTTTCTCCCCAGCTCTGACCTCCCTCTGCACTTTTCCAGCTTCAAACCAGGACCCCTCATCCTGTCACTCCCTGCCCTTGGGAACAGCCTTCCCCAGCCCTCTGACAGCCCCTTCCAGGGGTTGGAAGGTTGCTGGAAGGTCCCCCTGGAGTCCCCTTGTCTTCAGCCAAACAGCCCCAGCTCCCTCAGGCTGTTCTCAAAGCAGAGGGGCTCCAGCCCTCTGAGCATCTTCTGGCCTCGCTCCATCAGCTCCAGCTCCTTCTGGCTTTGGGGGCTCCAGAGCTCGATTCCGACCCGACACTGCTCAGAAGATGTTTAGGTTTCAGATCTTGCTGTCTCGCTTGGGGCCAAGGGTTGACTCCAGGTCAGCAAGGCTGGCTGCAAGTAGCCCCGAGGGAACCGCTCTGTCACCCCGGGGTGGTTGCAGGAGCTAGGAAGTTCCTTGTCATTTCAGACAAAGCAGTTGCCCCTCAGGCTCCAGGCTGAGGTTCCTCAGAACCGATTCTTTCACATCCCCCAGGAGCTCTTGAATTGAGCAGCACCTGGGTTCCCCTGAGTCAGCGACGGGACCCTCGTTGCCACTTCCCACGTGCAGAAGGGGGTGCCAAGGACCAAGAGCTGAGATGCAAAAGCAAAGTGCCAGGAGGGACTTGAAGCAGCTCCGAAAGCTCAAGCAAGACCACTCCATCACCAACCCAAAAGGCCAAGTTCACCTACACCAGCAGCCGAGAAACTGGTGGCCTCTTCCCCAAACGTGTAGCCGCTTCTCCCCTCTTCTGAAGTGACAACACTTTTCTCTTACCTTGTCTTCTGAAGACCACCGCTGCCCAGTCTGAACTGGGGGACCAGGTTTGGTCCCCAGTTTCTGGTAAAGGGAACTGATGCTGGAATAATCACCCCTCCCCAGGGCTCTGCGTTCTGGGTCCCTATGGGGCCAGCTCTGGGGTGCCCAGGGCGAGTTATTTCTGCCCATGAGGAAGGGCTGGTGGGGGAGATAAATTTTTAGAAGGAAGCTGTTAAAGGAGTAGATCGGGCAGAGAAACTCTCCTCGAGGATGTGGCCAGGGGGCCAGGGGCCCATTTCCCTGCCAGAGAAGAGCTGCAGAAGCATCGAGTCGTGAAGGCTGGAAGAGCCCTGAAGCTTAATCAGTCCAACCATCACCCCAACCCCACTGTGGCCACTAAAGCCTGTCCCCAGAGAACCTCTCCCAGCATCTCCCACTTTGGGACAAACTCCATCCCCTCTGAGCTGCAGCCAGTCCCCCTGGTCCTCCATGTGGATGGCCAGCATGTGCCCTGCTCTCCTGGCCATCCGTGAACCCACCCTGAGCCCCAGCAAGGGGACAACGGGCCCCTTGTACCTACTTGCTTGGTTGGGAAGGAAGAGGAGGAGCAGCAGGAGCTGAAGCATGACCCTGGAGCTGCAGCGGGGTGCAGAGAGGTCTCTCACCCAGCACCTACTATATGTTGGTGAGAGGAAGTCGGCACGAAGAAGGCATCAATGCCCCATGACGGTCACATCCTGGGTGGAGTCACGGAGCCGGAGACAAGGCATCATGGCCGGGACAAGCGGTGACTCACAGCCGCTATCGCATCAGAAGGGCGCCCGAGCAGGTGGAACGCCAGCGGAGAATTTCCATCCCCAAAGGAATTTCCATTCCCCTAAGAGAGGGGTATCATGGAGACCATCGTGGGTCGGTGCCCAAGAACACGTCAGTGCCCATGAGCGGAGGTCACCAGGGGCGCTTGTCACAAGGGAAGGTGAGATCCGAGCTCTTCGTCTCTCCCATACTCCGTCCCCCGTGGTGGACGAAACCGCCACGTGGCAGCTGCAGAGAGCAGAGATGCTTCCCTAATTCGATTTATGATGGGAAACAGCATGACACGGCGTCAGACTGGGCATTCAAGGATTGGGGAACCAGCCCAGACGAGCTGCGGGTGTCGACCCTGGTTCCTCTTGTCCAGCGATGGGGCGGTGCTGGGTGGTGGGGCCACAGGAACCAGCACCGTTGCTCAACACCAGAGCACCCGTGCGGTGCTGCCCTAAAACTGGCTGCTCTTGTGCAACAGTGTGGCAGTGGGGTCCGACAAGAGGCACCAAGGTGCCCTGAGGGGTCAAGCACCAAGATGCCCTGAGGGATGAAGTGCCAAGAGCAGCTGTGGGCCAGTGTTCTCTCTGCAAGGGCAACGTTGGACCCTGTGTAGAGCCATAGACTCATCAGGCTTGGAAAAGACCTTCAAGATCATCAAGTCCAACCACCCACTGTACAACCCTCAAGCACTAAACCACCTTGTGAAACACAGCAGCAGACAGTGCGGAGTGGCTGATGTCCTCGGTGCGGGCTGGCATGTGCTGCTGTTCAGCAGGACCATGACAGGCTGGAGAGCTGTGGGCAGAGACACGGAGAAGTTCAGTCCATCTGGTGTCTGGACAAGAACAACTCCAGGGACCAGGATAGGTTGGGGACTGACCTCCTGGAGGAGAAACGGACCTGGGGGTGCTGGTGGCCAGCAGGATGACCAGGAGCCAGCAATGGGCCATGGTGGCCAAGAAGGCAAATGACATCCTGGGGTGGACCAGAAGGGGGGTGGTTAGTAGATCAAGAGGTGAGACCTTTTGGGGTGGGAGCTGATAAATAGAGATTGGCCAGACCTGCCCCATCATCATCTCCTGAGAAGAAGGACCTTTGGCCTCTGCTTGCTCCAGCCTCTCCCATCCCTCCATCGAGGTGGATCAGAAAGGGGGTTGTTAGGAGGTGGAGAGAGGGTCTCCTCCCCCTCTACTCTGCCTTGCTGAGACCCCATCTGGAATCTTGTGGCCAGTTGTGGGCCCCTCAGCTCCAGAAGGATACGGAGCTGCTGGAGAGAGTCCTGTGCAGAGACACAGAGACGATGAAGGGAGGGGAGCATCTCCCTGCTGAGGAAAGGCTGAGGGAGCTGGGGCAAAGGAGCCTGAGGAGTGACCCCATGGATGTTGATCAATATGGGAAGGGTGGGTGTCAGGAGGATGGAGCCAGGCTCTGCTCAGGGGCACCC
>JAOXOE010000001.1:40710427-40720646 GCA_028565055.1 Phoeniculus purpureus
AGACGTTTCAAACCCTCCTGGCCATGTTCCTGTGCGACTGGATCTAGGGGATCCTGCTGTGTCAGGGGGATTGGACTGGGTCATCTTTTGAGGTCCCTTCCAACCCCTGGTGCTCTGGGACTCAGTGACTGCCAAGCCAACGCCGACGCTTTACGGCAAAGGCACCGGGATGCAGGAAACCCTGGCCCGCTGCAGAGGCCACCTGAGGTTTATCACCAGCCATCGCGCTGCAGCGGAACCAACAGCCCAGCAAAACATCTCTAAAAAGTCCTTCAACTCGACCAAAGGTTGAACTTCCCTCTTGTCGAAGGCAAACAGGAGGAGCCAAGGAAGGTCCCTGGAAACCTGCTTGCTCCAGGCAGTAGAGCCGCAGCGTGATCCCGGTCTCTCGTTAGCGGCACCGAGGGAGGGTTTTGCTGCATCACTAATGCGCCTGGGCCACCTACAGCACAGGCTCCAGCCCTTGTGCTGCCTTGTGGCTGAGCTCCGTGTAGTTATGGAGCTGACTGGAACCAACCCTGACGCTACTCCAATCCCTGAGCTCAACCCCGATCACTTCCCTACTGATTCTCCTCCTCTGGGGCTGCAGAGATCCCACCTGCCCTGGCTGAGATCCCGAGGAGCTGAACCAACTCAATCCTAAACCTTTTCAAGGAACGAGAGTTGAAACAAACACATCTGGGGGCTTGGATCAAACGCGGGATCTCCCCAACCCCAGTCCTGAGGAAAGTTGCTCGGGGTGGTTGTTATGACAACCTGTTGAGCTCAATACCCCAACCCCCCAAGGGCCGCTCTAGTACTCAGTGCGAATCCATAGTCAAACCTCCCCATGAATGATCTGCAGGTCTGCGGCGCCCAGCTTGGCTCTCGTAACCGCCGAGAGCTGAGTGATTCAAGTGCCGGAGGTAAAACCCGGAGAACAATCGAGTTCAGCTGCTTGAAGGAGGCAGAATTTGCCTCTCGTGTCCCGCTCAGCCCATCTGGGGTTTAACGCACCCAACACACCCCTTGACAAGTGGGTTCAGTAGCCAGTGGACTAGTCAGAATCCCAGAACCATTCAGGTTGGAAAAGACCCCTGGGATCAGAGAGCCCAACCATCAGCCCCACTCTACAAGGTCACCCCTAAACCAGATCCCCCAACACCACATCTCAGCGACTTTTTGAACACATCCAGGGATGGGGACTCAACCCCCACCCTGGGCAGCCCATCCCAGTCCCTGACCACTCTCTCTGGTTAGAATCTCTCCCTGATGGCCAGTCTGACCCTCCCCTGGTGGAGCTGGAAGCCCTTCCCTCTGCTTCTGTCACTGATGACCTGTGAGCAGAGCCCAGCACCAGCATCTCTACACAGTCCTTTCAGACCGTTATAGAGAGCAATGAGGGCTCCCCTCAGCCTCCTCTTCTTCAAACTAAACAGCCACAGCTCTCTCCATCTCTCCTCATCAGATTGATTCTCCAGGCCCTTCTCCAACTCCATTGCCCTCTTCTGTCACACTCACTTCTGCCAACCTCCACCACAACAAGCAGGAGGAAGCAGGGCTCAGCTCAGAGCCCACAAATGGATAACTGCTTTGTTTCCTATGTACCTCACACCTGGTTGTCTGGTCCCAGGTCACCAAAAAGCCTACATTGGCCACATGAATTAAATCAACTGAGGTTCCAATCCCCAAGCTCTAGGGTGTTTTGTTTTAATGCTGTTTCTCCCAAATAAAAACAGCCTGCTCCTACAAACTTGGCTCTGGCTGCTTTTGTAAAGTTTTATTAGTTCTGCTCTGCAATAAACCTGGCAACACAATCTCATAACTCCATCATGAATCCCTCATTACTGGGGCTTTTCTGAAAGCATCAGTATTAAATCTGCGTGACTGCAGGAAGAAGCGGAGCCCGGGCATGGATTAAGGGCTCTGGCTGAAGCTTATTTCTACGCCTGTGGTTGCTAGGTAGAACTGAAATTAACCGCAAAGTCACTAAACCTATGAGCAAGTAAAGACTTGTTTATGGCTTCAACAGCCATAGCAACACTCTGCAGAGTTAGGGCCCCCAAAACATTGCATAATGTTTTGGAGTCTGAATAATGAACTCCAGCCCCCTTAATCCTGCAGTGGTGTTTGCCCAGCAGTGTTAAGCAAAGCAGAAGAGGCTTTCCTGGCCACCTGGAAAGACAGCATCCCCCCCAGCAGCACCACACTGCAAACTGCCATCCCCCAGAGACTGCCAGACAGTTCTAGCCATGAAAAGAAAGGACTTGCTCCAGTGAAAACCCTCCCGTTTTCCAAGAGACACATTTTCTGCCAGAGCTGTGAGGGATCCCCCCAACACCTGTGTTCCCAGCATTCAGTCGCTGAGCAGTAGGGACGAGGGTTACCGAGGGAGTGCGGTTGTTATGGGACCATCCTGTGGAAGACCGGTGACAGTAAGCTTCCCCAGGCTACCTACAGTGCCAGAACATACAGGCCCCCAAACTGCTGGGACGCTGGTAATCCCGCTGGAACTGCCACAGAGACCGGTCTCTTCCACGCAAGAGCATAGGAAGTGAATTCATTTCGCTTTGCATTTCAGAGCTCAGCACCAACTTAGAGCAGCTTCAGAGCTCAGCAGTGCTGCTCTCACTTACAGCAAAGTAACAAAGATCACAATTGGGCCTTCTCCGCTGCTGAGGTTTTGTAAGGAAGGTGCACAGATTCCTCCCATCACCTCGGCTGCGTTAGGAAGGTGCACAGATTCCTCCCATCACCTCGGCTGCATTAGGAAGGTGCACAGATTCCTCCCATCACCTCGGCTGCATTAGGAAGGTGCACAGATTAACTCCTTTTTGCTGGGGAACAGTAAGGGAAAGTGAAGGCTTCAGGAATTTACCTCTCTTCCTGGGGGTCCTGCTGGCTAGCAGGATGGCAAGGAGCCAGCAATGGGCCCCAGAAATCCCTCCCTCCTCAGGAGCTGCTGTCTATATCCCGTGTGACAAGATCCAGTGCTGGGCTTTGGTCAGCAGTCTGCCCACCTGCTTTACTCTGAAGTACAAACCCTCGACAGTCCTATGTGACAAGTTCCCTGGCACTGAACCCTCACGGCTGCCGAGCAGCCCCTGCAGAACAGAACAGGAAGGGCTATCATTTTCTTCTCTTTGTTCTGTTATTTGACCTTCGGCTATTCAACTGTCCTTGGATCAGTCTGGAACTAAAGACAGTTCTTCCAGCACTATTTATGTGTTTAACTCAAAGCTACCCAATTGTGCCGAGGCACTGCCATAGCACTGCTCTACATTATTTTAACAGCTTATTTTAAATTGGAAAATGTGGTTTTTGAAAATCCATTGTCAATTAATTCCAACTCCACAAGCTCCTTCCAACTCTCTTGTGTTTTGTAGCAATTTGCTCCCAGCCTGCAAGACAGAGCCTCCAACTTGCTCTGAGAGAGCTCCCGCAACGGTCCAGCCTTTCAACACACTGACTGATCTTTACGTTAACACATCGATAATGATTTTGGCCACCAGCTATTTGCAACTGCAATGCAATTTACAAAAAAAAAAAAAAACAACATAGATGCATCAGCTGCCTCCTTGGGGAGGCACAGCCATCGAAGCTGAAACATCCCTTAGTGAGCTCTGTCACACACCGTTTGGAGTGGGAACCCAGGTCCACCACATCCAACCGAAATCACACAGTCAAGTCTCACAAGAACATGGCCAGGGCAGTTAGTCACACACCTGAAGTACTGATCCAGTAGAAAGAAGCTCTGCTGGGTCAAGTTTCCTTATATGGAACTGCTGACTTGGAACCAGATCAGAAAGATTCTATCTTGAGGGTGCCAGAGCACTGGCAGGGGCTGCCCAGGGGGTTGTGGAGTCTCCTTCTCTGGGGACATTTCAAACCCTCCTGACCATGCTCCTGTGCGACTGGATCTAGGGGATCCTGCTGTGGCAGGGGGATGGGACTGGCTGATCTTTTGAGGTCCCTTCCAACCCCTAATGTTCTGTCATTCTATCTCCTCCCAACAGCCTTGCAGAAGCTGTATAAGTTGTCTTGCACTGTGAGTCAATCAAAGTAGTCTCACGTGCCCACCCTGATCCAGATCCAATCTGCACAGAGAACAATGTGGTGCTGAGGAGTGCGAACCTGCAGCCCGGTTACCACCCTAACAGATACTGGTGTGCAGTGGAGAGACTGTGGTTGCTCAAACACAGAACAACTGAGCAGCGAATGAAGATACACAAGGCAAAACTGGTGTCATGACATCCACTCAGGGTGAACAGCTAATGTCTCTCTTACACCAGTTCCATCAGTTTTACCCCAGGCTAGTTTCTTTAGCTGCCAGAAGTCATGGGGCTAGAGCTGGGCAGAGGGACTGCTTTGGGCACCAAGGGCAACCTATCCAAGGACAGATCAGTGTGTCTTGCTGTTGTTTAGAAGCTGTTTGTTCTGAGTCTCTTGCTAAGCATTTACACAACAGTACACACGTGTTCATACACGTGTGCAAGCATGGATTCCTACTCAGCATTTACATAGACACTCTCAGAACCTTTCTGGATGAGAAACCCCAGTCTTTTCCTTCAGTTCTCAGCCACACTTCATCCCGCTGACCAGAAAAAGTGTTGCCAGGTTTTAGTGCCTTCCTGCCCCGCTGCTAGCCCCAAGTTCCTTCACAGCTCACAGGCTACCAATTATTAATGGCGAAAAGACAGCCCTAGCAATGCTCACACGTCTCTCACTGTCCCCTGCCCCTGCAGGAATACTACTGCTCACCCAGGGCCCAGCTCAGGAGTAGCTGGCTTGGCCACTCTCTGGTACAAAAGCAGGAAGAGAAAAGAGCAGAAAGATGCTGCTGAGATGACAGACATTTGCAGCTGGACTGATCCCAAGGGCCACCCTGCAACCACTCCCAAGCATGAAAGATCTCACTATGCATCCCTCTACTCTTCCCTGTACCTGATCTCCTTCCATGGTGCTGCTACTTCTGGCACCCCTTACTGCAGCTTTCAGCCATTCACCCACACCTCTGGGCTGTTCACCATGGCCAAAACAACAAAGCAAGAGGCGCATCAGCCCAGGCCTTCCAACAGGCTTAAGGGTCACTTCTCACTGCCTTCGAAGAGGCTTGATCCTGCAACAGACTCGTGCCTGACCACAAAGCCACAGTAGCACCAGAAAGGGTCTCCTCACAGACACACAGGCACATGCAAGCACACACAGGGCAGCCAACTCTGAACAAGCATTCTGGCTGCACCCACATCTCCCCCAGGCTTATGATGCGCTCAAAGTCTCTCAGATTATTTCTGCCCCTCACCCTCCTACAGACAGAAGTCCAAACCCATTCAAAGCCACAGCAGCTGTGACTGTGGAGCTCCTCCAGCACACTCTCTAGCATGGGTGAGTGGTATGCTGTTACACACCCAAACATCTCGGCTCTCCTGCTAACATTGCCAGTGCAGCACTGTAAAAGAAAAAAACGTGTTGGTTTGGATTTTATGATGGAGCTGCCACTGTCTGGAGCAGCCCCGTGTTGTGCACCCGCAGGAAGCACACACTATTTCATACGGCGCACTGCGAGCTGCGCAGAATAGAAAGCAGCTGGAGGAACATGGCTGGGGAGAAATGGTTCTCCTGGGCATCATCTGTTGATTTGTTTTGTTTATAGAAGGAATGAGATTTTTATCTCTGCTCAAAATATAAAATGCCTTAATGGCACTGAGCTCACAGCTTGGCTCTGCTCTCACTCAGGAACATAAGTAAAAGCGGGGGGAGGAAGGAGGGACAAAAGGCTTCACTGTACAGAACCTGTAGCCATGTTAAAAATTAAACAGAAGATTGTCCATCGATGGCACAGTCCAGGCTCACAAGAGGAACTGAGTCACCAGCTACCACAGGGATCAGGGCTTCCTTACCAGCCTGCTCCTACTAAAGCTGAGGAGGCAGGTTGGGGGACAAACTACTTGAATCCCAAGCCTCAAACTCCAGTCTGAGTCCTGGCAGGATGATCCTTACGCTGTAAACACACCGGTCCTCAGAAGATGCAGGGTCTGCAAAGACATAGACTGATAGCCTTGTGTCCACAGCTCACATTCCCAGCTCCCTCTGGGGAGGTTACCCACTGCTCTGTGCCTGACAACCAGACTCTGAGGGTCTTTCTTTCTCTTTCAACAGGAGGGGGCTGTGTGCTAGGGAGCACCTGCTGCCCACCATGGTTAACACCTTCAAGCTTTCAAACAGAGAAGCTGAGGATGGTGTCCAAGCTGAGAGCAACAATATCGACTCTGAAGCTTCCTGGTAGACAAAGTTTACAATTCTATTCTTCTGAGGTCTGACAGGCTCGAGGTCTGCTGCCATAGCTGGGAACAGTTCCCACAGAAATGAGGAGCCTTATCTCTGCACTACCTATTCTTAGCTCTGAAGCGGACATGACAGACAGCCAGCCAGAGGCAGATCTAGAAGGGAAGGCTGCTGAATATCACTCCAAAACAGCTCAGCTTGATTAGCTACAGACTGGATCTGAAGCCTTCACTTAGATTCACTACTGAGAAAACACTTGAGCAACCAACACAGAGTTCTGTGCTGGGCACAATACATCATCATTTCAGAGACACGAAACTATCCAGAACACTTGTGTTTTCCTCGCTGAAATCTATTCTTATGTGAATACACAGCTGCTCGGCTTCCCCACTATGAAGCCTTTACAGAGGTCTCTCTTGGAGAGATGGCTGCATCTCAACCCATGATGATTTTTTCACACAACCTTACAATGAAGGTTTCTTAAGGTTCCAGAGACCAAACAGATCACACTGATCTTTGAAGTGGAAGAAGGTCCTTGCATTCTTGACTGTCATCACCCTCCACCCTCTCATGCCAGCATACAACATGTTGAAGATCCTTTAGCTGCCCCTTCCTCTCAAGGGGCAGCTGTGTTTCACATCTTTCCCACACTTCAAACACATGCCTCGATGAATGACCTCTTCATCTTGTTATAGCTCTACTGAGAGGGTGCTTATCTGAAAGCTCTTTGGAGCGTTCTGGATGAGAAACCACAAACATGCACAGATCCCATCAGACTTACTGCTACTGACTAAGTTCAAAGAACACTTAGGGTTACAGGTTCAGAACTCTGCCGACAGTTCCTACCCAAGAGCATTCGTACACCAGGAACTTGTTCTTACCCAAGACCATTCACACCCCAGGAACCTGTGATCACAGTTAGCAACTGCCCATCTCTGAAGCCCACTGCCTTTTCACCTTTCCTGGACCCCTCAACTCCCAAACAGTATCACAAGGTTTCTCCTAACTGAAAGGAACTACTCTTTGCAAGAAACATGACTTAGAATCATAGAATCATTAGGGATTGGAAGGGACCTCAAAAGATCATCTAGTCCAATCACCCTGCCACAGCAGGATCAACACAATCACTCAGCCACTGCCCTGTGCCCTACTCCCAAAATGCATCCCAGTTCAGCCCCTTTGCTGCAGCCTCAATGTTCTCAAACACTTGACCTCAATCTGTAACCACCCACTTCAGATTCATACAGAGTCAAACCGTTCTGGTCCCATTCGTCCTTCCCAGCTCTTCTCCAGCCACTGCTGGGCATCCAGCTTCTTTTCTCATCCCAGCAGCAAACCAACATGACAGATTTTGTCGTTCCCCTAGTTCACTGCTTCTTAGCAACTCCATGGGTTCTGCAGTGCCATGAGAGAAGGGGCTGACCAGGAGAAAAAGCTACCAGAAGAATGGAGAAAGAATCTACCACGTGCTGGATGAGCCCTGCATGAGAGCTGGAGTATCCCTCTTGGCCTGCACAGACACCATGGCCATAGGAAATAGACAGCAAACAAACAGAGTTGAAGGAAATCATCACTAGTGCAAGCAGCAGCACATAAAGTGATGGAATGAAGAGACAGTGACAGTGAACGTTGCCACTATTCCTGTGGGAGTGAAACCCATGTATTTCCAGACCCAAGCCAGGAAACTCTGGGAGCTCTTTGTGTTTCCCAGCCGCTGGCACCCAGTGAGCTCACAGGACAGGAATCTTGGTTTTGAATGGGGAGAAAAGCCAACAACAAACCTAGAGAAAAGTCTGTCTGAAGGAGGTCAGTCTGGGAAAGTGATAAAAGACCATCTCTCAATAATATGTCAATACTTCAAGTTAAAGTAGTGTTCAGAGAGCTGAATTAGGTCCCACACACAACTTCCCTGCAGGAGAGCAAGGCAGGACAATCAAGGGCATTAATTACAGGTGAGGTAGTAATGAAGCCAACACACACCAGACACAGCTATTGACCAAGCACAAAGCAAAGGCTTCAAGGAGAGAAGAATACAGGCAACACTCTTCCAACGATGGGAGCAGCCTGAAGGAGACAGAGCACAAAGAACACTAATAATTCACCTTTCAGTGCTCTGAGGACACCTCACCTGCCAGCACTGCCCAATGATTTCACTTCCCTTCAGTGGAGGAGCGCAGCCAGGCTGGTAGAACCCTTGCTCTGCTGGTGTAGATTGACACATCCACACCCCTTGGAGCACATGAGGACACACAACTAGTCAGCTCAGCACAGGGCAGTCACAAAGACTGCCAGTGTGGTCCCCTGGGGTTCAGGGCAGAGCAGAGGTCGTGGCACAGTTCAGCAGGATTACAGCAGTCCAGAGAGGCCCCTCTGAGCCTGACAATTAAACACCCAGACACAGCAAGACACAGTTCCTCCACAGCAGGATGGAGTGCCCTACTGCTTATCCAAGGCAGAGCTTTCTTGTTGAGGAGGTTGCTTAGCACATTTCATCTAATTTATATTCCACATAGTGCATTAAGAGCAGGGTGCTAAGTTCTACAGGTTCCTAATACAGTCAAGTAGATGGAGGCAGGAACTCCTAGAAGCCAATTCAGAGCACCCAAAATTAGTTTCAGAGGTGACTGAACATCCGCAAGACAAACAAAGCAAAACACCCCAAGGCAAACCGCAGGCCAGGAGCTAGAGCAACAGTGCTAAGAACAGAAGAGCTAAGTGAAGCTTCAGAGCAAACTCCCAGGAAGAAGCTGCCCATTGGAGAAGCCAGAGTAGAATCACAGAATCATCCAAGTTGGAAAAGACCCTTGGGATCAGCGAGTCCAACCATCAACCCTACTCTACAAGGTCACCCCTAAACCAGATCCCAACACTACATCTAAGCAACTGTTAATTCCCCACCTTGCCAATTTAATTTCCTCTCCTGCCTGTGCAGCCAGGTCCAGACCTGATCCAGTCCAATCCAAGCCCTGCAGGAAGGGAAAGCACAAATAGGATGGCTCAAGGGCTGTGCCCAGTTCCTGCTGGCCTGGCAGCACTGGTCAGTATAGCAGCATGCACCACTGGACACCAGGTCTTCAGTGAAAGAAAGCCAATCTGCCCCGGAGGGCTGCCTCAACGCACCATTAACGCTGCCATAGCCATATCCTGACAACAACTGCTGCTGGAGGAACTTTAATGGGAGAGGTATGAAAAGGTTTAGGGAAAAGTGAATCACAGAACATTAGGGATTGGAAGGGCAGAGGGAATGAATAGGCTGAAGACTTCCGCCTCTTACACAGTTGTTGGGTAAAATCACCTTCACAAAAGCAGAGCAAAACCAGGAAGCACTCAAAGGTCTTCAAATAAACAGGGCTGGCAGTGTAACCTCTAGATTTAAAGAGCAGCTAACAAACAAACGAACAAAAGAGGCCTCGAGTTCTGCTGTGAAGTGTGGTCGAGCAAAGCCAAAGCTGCACAGCACTAGAGGCTGAGCTCTGAGGACATCCCAAACAATTTAACTCTGAAGCTAAAAAAGCAGGGATGGAAAAACTCTTCTAGCTCTCCCCAAAGGGCAAGAAAAATCCGTTTACCTAAAGACAGCAAAACCAGAGCACTGAATGAACTTCATTCTGGATGACCACTTCTACTTTGTTCTCAGAGAAATCTCTTTGTGGGGTGGTGCTTCTCCCAATCATTACCCAGTAGCTACTCCGCTCCTTCTCAGGATCACCTGGAGACACTTGATTTTTGCCCTTGTGGCCAAGAAGACAAACAGCACCCTGGGGTGGATCAGAAGGAGGATGGTCAGCAGATCGAGAGATGTTCTCCTCTCCCTCTACTCTGCCCTGCTGAGACCACAGCTGGAATCTCATGTCCAGCTCTGGGCCCCTCAGCTCCACAAGGACACAGAGCTGCTGGAGAGAGCCCAGTGCAGAGCCACAGGGATGATGGAGGGAGGGGAGCATCTCCCTGCTGA
>JAOXOE010000001.1:40732887-40747679 GCA_028565055.1 Phoeniculus purpureus
TGTGTGACTGGATCTAGGGGATCCTGCTGTGGCAGGGGGATTGGACTGGATGATCTCTCGAGGTCCCTTCCAATCCCGCACGCTCTGTGGCCCTGTGATTCCGTCCAGACTAACCCCGTGTCTCGTCCCCCCGCAGGAAGTGCATTTGAAGAACACGAGTAGAGGGAACACAGGAAACAGGAGCTACAGAATGTAGGAAGGTGCTCCCCACCAGAAGGAAGAAGGAACGAAGGAATGAATGTGCCAGCTGCAGGATACGTTGCTGTAAATAAATTATTGTGAACCATTGGAAGACTCAAAAGGAAGGAACCCCTACGGTTTAACAGGCTCGATGCGATCTCAAGCAATGGGCATTCTCCCGGCGAACAATGCAACTAAACATTCCAGTGTTGAGTCTTTAGAGAACAGAGTGTTTTGCCCAGCCCGGAGCTTAAACTCCTGGGCTGGCCGTGTTTCCTGTTTGTTCACCTGTTTTTAAATGTCCTGCACATAAACAAAGTCTCTTCCAAGCTCTGTGCCCCTCAAACGCCCACAAATTCCTGGGCCTTTGATGGAGCCGATTGCACTAGATTAACCCATGAGCACTGGCTGCTGGAGCCGTTCGTCAGCCCGGTCTAAGTGGTGGTTTGTTTATTTGCACTTCTGTAGAAGCAACAGGCTGCTTGTTTCACGGTGTTTGTCTGCCCCTTCCTATTTGCACAGTGACAGCAGCAGTGAGGTGACAGACGCAGTCTGGAGCCTCCGCTCATCCCATCCGTGGCGTTTTGACAGACAAGTGATTCTAGACGCATTTCTTTTGAGACAGTTCTACTTCTCCTTCCCTTGCAAAGACACGGTTGATTGCAATTTGTGAGACACAAGATGTTGTTTTTTTTAAAAGCAATTAAAGCTGCAACAGGCTCTCAAACCATCAACAATTCTTCCAGGTAGTTATTTCCCAACAGTACAGGCGACTTCTTTCTGGCTCCGTGTACCGCAGCGCGTAGACCCTCACATGTCGGTAACACACCAGTAGCCAACAGCACATCCAGATCTCTGTTCTATGGCTCAACGGTGCTATTTCATCGTTTGTGAACATGACGGGGTCTGGCCAAGACGGTGAGAGGTCAAAGCAAATACGGGAAAGACCAAGCCAAAGATTCAGCGACAAAATTGGGTTTAAAACAGTCAGCCTGGAGAAGAGGAGGCTCCCAGGGGACCTCTGAGCAGCTGTCCAATGTCTGAAGGAAGAGGGCTACAAGACAGCTGGGGGAGAGCTTTGGACAGAGGTGGTAGAGAGAGGACAAGGGGAAAGGGTTGAAGACTTGAAGAAGGGAGATTGAGGTTGGCCATGAGGAACCAATTCTATGCTGTGAGGGTGCTGAGATGCTGGAACAGGCTGCCCAAGGCAACTGGGGCTGCCCCATCCCTGGCAGTGTTGAAGGGCAGGTTGGTTGGGGGCCTGAGCAACCTGCTCTAGGGAAGGTGTTGCTGCCTGTGCAGGGGGTTGGAACTAGATGATCTTTAAGGTCCCTTCCAACCCTGGCCAGTCTAGGATTCCCAGTATCAGGCTTTCACATGATTCACACAGATGTTATTGAAACTCCTTGCAGAACCTCTACCCTCTTCATCTCAAGTTCTTCAAACCCTTGCTGTTCTGAAAACACTTTGCAACATCGTCCTTCCTGCAGATTTTCACTGAATCATAGGATACCTCAAGTTGGAAGGACCCATCATCTGTATATTGTGGCCATTCTGTGGTTCCATAGCCTTTCCATGTTCAAAGGAGAATTCAGCCTCATCTTTTAGATGTCCGGGTGGTGGTCTCTGCACTTACAGTTACGTGAGACCAGAACTCATAGATTCCCAGGCCCAGAGAAGATCATTCAAAAAAACAGTCCTCAAATCCCTTCAAAGGGCAGCCCATCAGGGTCGAACCTTCCTGGAATATCAGCATTTAGCAGAGGGTTCCTCAGGTTCTCTGCTCCTTTAGTTCTTCCCACAATCGGAGGTGACTGAGGCTGCTGCATCTCTCCGTAGATCAGAAAAGCTGATCTCACCACCAAAACATAGTGTAGAACGAGTTCTTGGGATGAACCATAATGTCCTTCAAACCACTAGCGTAGCCCTTCCTGCACCTAGTGAGGTGTTTCTGAGCAAGTTCCGCCACGGAAGCCAGACAGGTTCTGCACTGAAGCCACCCTGATGAGCACATCATGACTGGATCTAGGGGATCCTGCTGTGGCAGGGGGATGGGACTGGATGATCTTTTGAGGTCCCTTCCAATCCCTCACATTCTGTGATCCTGTGAACAGGTGGCTCATTTGGTGTCACTGAAACAATTCCGATTGCCATTTACTGGCCCATGATCCTTCTTGTCCCCTTCTCCCTCACAGGGAAGGAGGGAAGAAAGGTTTGCTCTCAAAAAGCAATTTGCAGACCTTGGCGGTGGCCAGGTTCTTTGTAGGGAGTGATCACAGAATCCCAGAACATGAGGGATTGGAAGGGACCTCAAAAGATCAGCCAGTCCAATCCCCCTGCCCCAGCAGGATCCCCTAGATCCAGTCACACAGGAACATGGCCAGGCAGGAGCTGATGCACGGAACAATGCCAGTGCACGTTTGAATCCCTGTGAGTTCGGTCACATTTTGGCCTTGGAATTCCTGCGCTCACATTCCTGCCACCAGAATTTTTTCTCTTGAGAAATCATCATCACAAAGTGTCGCTCACCGGCAGCACCGTCTAACATCAGGACGTGACAACTGTCTAAACCAATCAGAACAGCTCTGGAAAGAAACTCCCATAAATAATGATTAGCTACAAACTTCAGAGAATCACAGAATCATCCTAGCTGCAAAGGACCTCCAGGATGATCAAGCCCAGCTCTCATCCCAACAGCTCCCTAGCCCCCAGACCACAGCCTCAAGAGCTCCAGCTACGTGGTTTTTAAACCCCTCCAGGGATGGGGACTCCAGCACCTCCCTGGGCATCCTGGTCCAGTGCCCAACCACTCTCCCAGCAAAGAGCTTCTTCCTCAGATCCAATCTAAACCTCCCCTGATGCAACTTAAGGCCATTTCCCCTCATCTTATCATTAGGAATTTGGGAGAGGAGCCCAGCAGCAGCCAATGCACTGCATTCCAAGGCAATGTTCTGCTTCACTAGGGAATAACTGGTAGTACAATGAGGAGTAGAGCTCCACCACTGTAGAGGTGAGTGACACACAGCTGGGACATGTGTATTTGGGTCAGAAATCTCCAGTGACTCAGCAGTGGGCGCCTGATGTCCCTAGTCAGTGTGAAAGGGCTGTGTTGGCTGACTAATCTCATTAAGTCTTGTACTTGAGGAAGCACGAGTCAAAACATCTCCCTCTCCAAAGCGCAAAGCAGTCTGACTTGAAAAACTTTCTGATTAAAGAAATGGAAGGGCTCAGCCAGATTTGCAAAAGCACTCCAGTGATTTAGGAATAGGGGTCCCACTGGATGCCACTGGTTCTCAGAAATCACTTGAGAGCTGAAGAACATCCTGTTCCCCAATGCCCTGTATCATGTAAATGAGCTAAGTCACGGATATTTGCTTTCCAGAAGAGACAGAAACCTCTGGTGATCACAGAGAAAAGCACTGAGAAATTCAGAAGATAATAATGTCACTGAAATGCAGAAGTTAAAGAGTTAATTGAGCCTCATCTTTCCCAGTTAGTTCAAACAGGACTGCAGACGCAAACCCATTGCTGTTAACTCCTGTCTTTCATCAAGGTAGTAAAATTTGAGCCTCATCTCTGCAGTAACTACAACTACCCATTAAGAGTTTAAACTGAAAATCGATAAATCAATAGCCTCAAGTAGGGACCTTTCATTCAGCCAAGAGGTGATAGGAGATCAGATAACGGGCCATTGGGTTCAGTGCCTGTCTGTAGGCTCAAGTAGGGACCTTTCATTCAGCCAAGAGGTGATAGGAGATCAGATAATGGGCTGTGGGTTCAGTGCCTGTCCATAGGCTCAAGTTGGGACCTTTCGTTCAGCCAAGAGATGATAGGAGATCAGATAACGGACCGTTGGGTTCAGTGCCTGTCCATAGGCTCAAGTAGGGATCTTTTGTTCAGCCAAGAGGTGATAGGAGATCAGATAATGGGCTGTGGGTTCAGTGCCTGTCCGTAGGCTCAAGTAGGGACCTTTCGTTCAGCCAGGAGGTGATAGGAGATCAGATAACGGGCCGTTGGGTTCAGTGCCTGTCCATAGGCTCAAGTTGGGATCTTTCATTCAGCCAAGAGGTGATAGGAGATCAGATAACGGGCCGTTGGGTTCAGTGCCTGTCCATAAGCTCAAGTAGAGATCTTTCATTCAGCCAAGAGGTGATAGGAGATCAGATAACGGGCCGTTGGGTTCAGTGCCTGTCCGTAGGTTCAAGTAGGGATCTTTTGCCTGAGGCAGGTTACTCAGTAAATCCTTCTCGTGAGAGGAAAGGGTGAATTAGCGTAGCCTTCCTTCACAGAATTAACTACACAAACAAATTGCAGCTGCGCTTGGTTGCCCTATGAGCTGGCTGTTGGCTTAGTAGCGCTGGTTAAGTCTGAGTAATGAAGACTCTACGCCAAGCGGTGTCTTTCGAGGTCTCCGCAAGCCAACCCAAGTTGAGAGAAGCGTGAGAATATTTGCTTTGCCTGTCACTCGTTTGGTCAGCGACGCCAACATGGTGCTATTGTTCTGCTCAAGGAAGAGCTTGACTCAGATATCAAAGGCAGCGTAAATATTTGTGTAACCTACGGGAACGCCGGTGCTCGGGGTGTGGTTAGTGAACACAGCTCGCCAGAGCTTCGCAGCTTCTTCTCACTCGCTAAATGCAAAATAACCCCCTTAGATCGATGGAGACGGAGCAGAAGGAGCCAACGCGACACAGAAACTCAAGGATTTGAAGCACAACTCTGCATTCTTTACACTAAGGGGGAAATTTGGATGAAGAGAGGTATTTCAAGTCAAGGAACGACTGATACGCTTGAAAGTCATTAGCCTGGGCTCATCCCAGAGACACTTAAGCCGCACTCTAGACTGCAAACAGTGTAGAGTTTTGCTTAAAGTCAGTGGCATGATACGACCGTGAGTTTCACTGAGCTCTGGTTTTCACCCAATTCAGTCCCCGCTCTTGGCCATCCAGGAGTGGATGTTAAATTACCTCTTTAATCAACCATTGGGCAATGGGTGTGAGCTGGAACAGAGGAGGTTCCACGTCAATCTAAGAAGGACCCAGTGAGGGTGACAAAGCCCTGGAAGGGGCTGCCCAGGGGGTTGTGGAGTCTCCTTCTCTGGAGATGTTTCAAACCCACCTGGACTGTTCCTGTGTGACTGGATCTAGGGGATCCTGCTGTGGCAGGAGGATGGGACTGGCTGATTTTTCAAGGTCCCTTCCAATCCCTAATGTTTAGTGATTCTGTGATCAAGGTAGTAAAATTAGAGCCTCATCTCTACAGTAACTACAATGAATCATTAAGAGTTTAAATCAAAAGTCAATAAATCCTCCATCCTTGTGTCCAGGGGTGGATGGCCAGGACATCCAAAGTCGACATCAGCACATAAGAAATCCAACCACCCAAAATGCATCTGGTTTTAACAAGCAGTGAGCAAACAACTACTCCATTGAGAAAGTGAAGGGATTGATCACTTCCAGTAGTATTTCAGGAAACAAAGTACAAGCAGAAGCAGTGGCACCTGCTCCTGATGATCAAATGATGTTTGAGCTTCCTCTCCACCCAGACTGTCTGCAAAGTGACCCACAGGTGCTAACTTAAGAGATCAGTGGCACTGGGTTTTCGGGACAGCCTTTCCCACAGGAATACTTACCTTTCCCTTCCTTCACTGTTGGATTTCAGTCAGAATCCTAACTAAAACTGAGGTTTCCATGACAGAAGGATTGAAACAGACGCTCGGATTCCCAATTTCACTACTGACTAAGCTACTAGCAACGTTTCAAGCCATGATAACCAAACAGTGACCACTGTTAACCGTCCCTTCACCAAAAGCACCGCATTCAAACCCTCTGTTCAGCTCCTAACTGGATTTCTTCCTTCTTTCCTTCACTCTCTCGCGCTCACTCGCATACAGCGTCACCACCTGACGACACCGTCGTGTCGCAGAACCCCCCAAACACCTCAACGACGTCTTTGTTGCGCTAGCGTCCCCACTTAGCACTCGCCAGCTTTCCTAGTCACAACCAGTAAAATAAAACCCAGAGCCCTTCCTACATGCAAATAGTAACCCAACCGAGAGATTTTGCTAGCCTGCAGCTTGCCTCACGCCGTCTGAACCGTTCTCTCCCCCTCTAGCCACAAGCTGTCCAGAACAGCACACTGCTCCGTGAATAATCGTGTACTCACACTTTTATCGGCTTTCATAGGCATCGATGGTAGGTAAAGGTCGGAAGGGGTAGCCAACTGATTCTCACTTTTATCTACTCTGATTTCAGTAAAGGGCTTCGTCACTCTGCCACCATCACGGCTAACGCACCCTTTGGTTTGTAGAATGTACTGAGATGTTTGCAACCCATTTGCTATCAGGTCCAAAATGTGAAGCATTTCTGTTGAGAGGGTGTCTTTCTAATGTACTTGTAGGCACAGTTTACACCTCTGTGAGGTCTAATAAAGGATTATGGTTAATAAAACGTGTCTTGGAAATTCCTCATCCACCTACATTTTGCAGTAATCTGCATTCTTCTGGTGCCTTCCTCGGCATGGACAGCCCTGGCAGGGGCTTCCCAGGGGGGTTGTGGAGTCTCCTTCTCTGGAGATGTTTCAAACCCGCCTGGGGCATGTTCCTGTGTGACTGGATCTAGGGGATCCTGCTGGGGCAGGGGGATGGCACTGGATGATCCTTCAAGGTCCCTTCCAATCCGTAATGACTGGATCTTGGGGATCCTGCTGTGGCAGGGGCATGGGACTGGATGATCTTCCGAGTTCCCTTCCAATCCCTTCCAAAGTTCTGTGATGGCGTGACTCTCACAACACACCCAAACCAGGGCACTCCTTAAGAGAAAGAGCAGGCTCCATGACCAAAATCAGAGTCGCAGAATCATTCAGGTTGGAAAAGACCTGTGGGATCATCAAGTCCAACCATCAACCCTACTCTACAAGGTCACCCCTAAACCGGATCCCCCAACACCACATCTCAGTGACTTCTAAACTCATCCAGGGATGGGAACTCAACCCCCACCCTGGGCAGCCCAGCCCAGTCCCTGGCCACTCTCTCCAGGAAGAATTTCTTCCTCATGTCTAGTCCCTGTTGAAGCCTAAAGCCCTTCCCTCTGCTTCTGTCACTAATTCCCTGTGAGACAAGACCAGCATCTGCCAGGGGGATTGGACTAGATGATCTTTCGAGGTCGCTTCCAATCCCTCATGATTCTATGATCTCCACAGTGGCCCTTCAGGTAGTTGTAGAGAGCACTGAGGTCTCCCCTTGGGCTCCTCTTCCTCAAACTAACCAGCCCCAGCTCTCTCCATCTCTCCCCATCAGATTTATTCCCCAGGCTCTTCCCCAGCTTCGTTGCCCTCCTCTGCACCTCAATGTCTCCCTTGTCCTGAGGTGCCCAAAACTGGACCCAGTACTCAAGGTGCAGCCTCCCCAGTGCTGAGTACAGGGGGACAACCACTTCCCTACTGCTGCTGGCCACACAGTTTCTAATCCAGGCCAGGGTGCCACTGGCCTTCTTGGCCACCTGGGCACCCTGCTGGCTCAGATTCAGCTGCCTGTCAATTAATGATAGAATCATAAGCCAGAGCCTGTGTCAGAGCTCCCAGTCCCAGCTGGAAAGGGAGCTCAGCTCTCCAGCTTGACAACAATGAGGAGAACGATGGGGTCCGCTGGCCAAGAGTGACGTTGTCCTTGTTCCCAGACATCTTCCCCCACGCACTGAGCACTTCTCCAATGAGCCAACTCAGCTCCGCTCTCCCAGCAACGCTGGGCTGCTACGATTAGGATTTGCCCCTAACAGAGCCTCTCCTGCGGCAAGGGGTTTGCATGGTGCTGGCAACCATAAGTGAAGTTGTGAGCTGAAGACAGCATCAGTGCCCAGGAGTGGAGACTCCTCCAGGGCAGTTTGAAGACCCAGCTTGACAGGCTGCTGGGACATCTAAGTTAAACTGTATTTTTAGCTGGATAGGTTGGACTGGATGATCCTTAAGGTCTCCTTCCAACCTGGGATTTTATGAAGCTATAAGCTCTCCAAGGCTGACCCTCAGATCTCCTCCACCTTGGATCTCCAGGCACCTCTTTGACCTGGGAGCCACCAAAACGATGCTGGTCTACAGCAAACTATGAAGGAGAGGCAGATGCAGGTTCCCAGACAAGTGGAACCAGGTAGCTTTGCAAGCTATAGTGACCTTCCAGTGCCTGGAAGGGGCTGTCAGAAGGCTGGGGAAGGCTGTTGCCAAGGGCAAGGAATGATAGGATGAGGGGTGATGGAAAAGGGCAGAGTGAGGCTGGACAGGAGGACAAAGTTGTTGGATCTGAGGGTGGGGGATCCTGGGAACAGGCTGCCCAGAGAGGGGGTGGAGGCTCCATCCTTGTTGCCATTCAAGGTCAAGCTGGCTGGGGCTCTGGGCAACCTGGTCTGGTGAGTACTGGCCCAGTTGGTGTACGGGGGATGGACTGGATGCCCTTTGGAGGTCCCTTCCAACCCTATGATTCTATGATATTTCCCAGTCAAAGTCAGGAGGTCATGACAGGTGGGACAGGCTGAGTCTGTCCATCAGTAGCTACAAAAGCAGTCCAGATGAGCAGCTGATGTTGGCTACTGAAATTTTCAGGTGCTCACAGGAGGCAAGATGATGCCTGAGCTTGTGATTTCTGTGTAGTTTCACACCCTGAAATTGCCTTTTGAGGGGAGTAAACTCTCCTTCAAGCCTTGAGGGAAAGCCTTCAAGAACACTGAGCTGCAAAGCAGAACTTGTCTGCTGAGATGCCTGGGACACGGTCTCTACATTCCAGTTAATGTTTAAAAACACCAAACACCCAACTGAAAAAACCTAATAATCTGCTTTCCAGGTTGCAGTGAAGAGCTCTGTTCTCAGCATTCCAAATGAACCCTGAATACACCATCACCAGGCATCACGTGGACTCACAGCAGGATCACCTAGACCAAGTCACACAGGAACATGACCAGGCAGGTTTTAAACATATCCAGAGAAGGAGACTCCACAACCCCCCTGGGCAGCCCCTTCCAGGTCTCTGTCACCCTCACTGCGAAGAAGATCCTTCTGATATTTATATGGAACCTCCTATGTGGAACCCTATGGAACTTATTGTGTCACTAGATGACACTGAGAAGAACCTAGCTCCATCCTCCTGACATGCACCCTTCACATATTTATGGACATTAATGAGGTCACCCCTCTAGGCAGGTTATGAGCCTTCTCATATCTTCTGAGAAGTCTACACCCCGTGTCCTGCAAAGCTTATTCTAGTTGAGCTACATCTGAGCCAACAGAGCTCAGATTTTCTGATTTTGGGATTCACAGAATCACAGAACATTAGGGATTGGAAGGGACCTCGAAAGATCATCCAGTCCAACCCCCTGCCAGAGCAGGATCCCCTAGACTAAGTCACACAGGAACACATCACAGCATCACAGAACATCAGGGGTTGGAAGGGACCTCCAAAGATCATCCAGTCCAACCCCTGTGCCACAGCAGGATCACCTAGATCCAGCCACACACGAACATATCACAGCATCATAGAACATTAGTGATTGGAAGGGACCTCAAAAGATCATCCAGTCCAAACCTCTGTGCCAGAGCAGGAGCACCTAGATCAAGTCACAGAGGACAGCAGTCAGCTCCCCAGCCACATGCCTTCAGTGATGCACTGACCTCATCTTGCTGTACATCAGGTCAACCCACCCACCTCCTCCAGCATAACGACACCCTGCCCTTGCTCTCTCCCATCTTCCCCCCCGCCCCTCACACGCACATTTCAAACCCATGAAGTAGAAAAAGGGAAACCACAGCTCATTATTTGCCAACTCTGCACATTTTCTCCCCCCCCCGCTTTCCACACAACACCTCTTCCATTCCCAAGAAGAGCTGATGGAAGGGTGACGGCGGTGGTTGGGTAGGGGGGGGTTGGTTGGTTGGTTGGTTGGCGGGGAGCTTGTTATTTTTCTATTTCAGATAAAAGGTTGGCAAAAGAAGAACCCGATTCATGTCATTGTATTTCCTTATTGTCTGCATTAACCTTCCCCATGGTTACTTGTTCTTTGTAATGTTACACTTGTCTTGCTGCAACACATGAATACCCGAGCCAATTTTGTCATGCAAATGAATTCCGCTGGATTGTAAATTGTGTGAAGGAGCATTAGTTTATCAGGAACCCGCCTGCACGCTGCACCCAGCTGATTTCTCCTATTCACACCCAGAGCGCAACGTTTTCTAGCCCATCCTGAACGTCCATTCAAAGAGCTGTGGGGTTTGTTATTATCACTATTATCGTTATTATTATTATTATTATTATTGGTGAGGACGTCTACATTTGCATTTACCGACCTATCCCGCCACAAAGCTGCTGTTCCTTTGCTAAACAATCAACACGCAGGGCTAGGCTATCGAAGGATGGACTACTGCCGCGCCCCGTGTTCGCGTGCGTGGGGAGGATGAGTGGGAGGCTTGTACCCAGCGCTGGTGAGGAACAGATACTACAGTCTGTGAGCCGCCAGGCAGCTGTCGGCGCCGGCATTTCATGCTCTAAAATGAGAACGTTCCCTTCCAGCCCTGGCTGGTTCTATGATTCTATGGTGGCTTATGGTGGAGAAGGTCCTTTCATCTTAAAGCCTGAGCTGCAGGTGCCTAGAACTTCTAGAAAACAATATGGATGTGCTCCTCTGTGACTTGGTCTGGGTGATCCTTGGTCTTTCGAGGTCCTTTCCAACCCCTAATGATTCTATAATTCATTGAGGTCCATACCTGTACCTAGAGTAACAATTCTTCAGCCAACCCTAGGGTTATCAGTGATCTGGAAAGGTCACTCAGGACAGAGGTCACAGAGTCACAGAACATTAGGGATTGGAAGGACCTCAAAAGATCATCTAGTCCAATCCCCCTGTCACAGGAGGATCACAGAATTCAGGATCACAGAATCATTAGGGATTGGAAGTGACCTCAAAAGATCATCTAGTCCAATCCCCCTGCCACAGCAGGATCATAGAATCATTAGGGATTGGAAGGACCTCAGAAGATCATCCAGTCCAATCCCTCCGACCACAGCAGGATCACCTAGATCCAGTTGCACAGGAACATGTCCAGGTGGGTTTTAAACATCTCCAAAGAAGGAGACTCCACACCCCCCCGGGCAGCCCCTTCCAGGGTGCTGTCACCTTCACTATGAAGAAGTTCCTTCTGATATTTATATGAAACCTCCTATGAGAAGCAAACATCTCCAGAGCAACCTCCTCCCCTCTAGCTGCCAGTCACCCCAAGAATCACAGAATCCCAGAATTACTGAGGCTGGAAAAGCCCTCTGAGCTCATCCAACCCACCTCAGGACCTATTATCACCACAGTGGCCAGACCAGGGCACTAAGGGCCACAGCCAGGCTGCTCTTCAGCATCTCCAGGGATGTGTCCAGTCATCAACCATACTCTACAAGTTCACCCCTAAACCAGATCCCTCAACATCACATCTAAGCGACTTTTAAGCACCTCCAGGGATGGGGACTCCACCACTGCCCCGGGCAGTCCAGTCCAGGCTCTGAGCACCTTTCTGTGAGGAAGGGCTTCCTAACATCCAACCTAACCCTCCCCTGGCAGCTTCAGCCCCTGCCCTCTCATCCTGGCACTGGTTGCCTGGGACAAGAGCCTGACCCCCACCTGACTCCAACCTCCCTTCAGGGAGTTGGAGCGAGGGAGAAGGTGCCCCCTGAGTCTCCTCCAGGCTAAACACCCCCATCTCCCTCAGCCTCTCCCCATCAGCCTTTCCCCAGCCTCGTTGCTCCTCTGGACCTGCTCCAACCCCTCAAACTCTTGCTTGAAGTGAGGGGCCCAGAACTGCCCCCAGAACTTGAGGGGTGGCCTCTCCAGTGCCCAGTAGAGGGGGAGAATGAGGAAAAAGGAATGGCAACCCGCCTGGACATGCTCCTGTGAGACTTGGTCTAGGTGGTCCTGCTCTGGCAGGGGGATTGGACTAGATGATCTTTTGAGGTCTCCTCCAATCCCTAATGTTCTGTGATCACAAGCAAATTCCTGAGCTCTCACCCAAACTCCAAACCCTCATCGGATGCCCACTGGCCTTGTGAAGATTCTAACCCAACAGCTTCATGCTCAGAAGCTTCCACACCATGACCTCACCCCAACACAGCACTGCCCACAAACCACTGCAAATGCTCCACCTTCCCTTCATTTCAGCCCCAGGTTCATTGAAAACAGCTGCACAGCTCTGCTCACGATGCAATTCCAGCGCCGATGACAAAGCTGGAGCTGGGAACGCGGACCTGATACCAAGAGCCAATTCTTGGTCCTGCCTTGATTTGTAGCGAGACTCAAGATTATCAATAAGCTGGTGGCAACAGCAGAACAACCTCCAAATCAAGTGCTACAGCCTTACTGCTCTTCTTATCTCGCTGCAGACTGGGCACTATTTCACAGGGAAGCTACAGAGTTCACAGAGCCTCACAATTTTCTTCTGGAGTTACAGATGGAGTCACCCCGCCGCTCGGCTTCTGCTTCATCGAACCCCATTAGGCAACGAGCAACGGGGCTCCCATGCGCCTCGTCTTCCAGACTTGGATGGAGCAGTGCTGGTGGCACCCAGCGCTCCCCACAGTGCGAAAGGCACTTGGTCAGCACCGTGAGAAGAGACGTCCAAGATCATCCAGTCCAACCATCACCCCAACTCCCCACTAAACCCTGTTTCCCAGGGCCACAGCTATTTGTTTGTTGAGCTACTCAGGGATGATGACTCCCCCCATCCCTGGGCAGCCTCTTCCAACCTCTGACCGCTCTGTCAGGGAAGAGATTTTCCCTGATGTCCAACCTAACCCTCCCCTGGCACAACTTGAGGCTGTTTCCTCTTGTTCTATCACTGGTGACTCGGGAGAAGAGATCAGCACTCACCCCTCTCTCCACCCTCCTTTCAGGTAGCTGTAAAGGGCAATAAGATCTCCCCACAGCCTCCTGTTCTCCAGACCAAACACCCCCAGTTCCCTCAGCTGCTCCCCATCAGCCCTGTTAGCCCTTCATCAGCTCCATTGCCCTCCTCTGGACCCACTCCAGCCCCACTCAATGGCCTTGTATGGAGGGGGCAGCCCCACATTGCAGCACCAAGAATGTTTTGGTGGGGAAGCCGTGATGCCCACTGAGATGTTGGGGAATTATTCTTCCAGAGCACTTCCAAGAGACCTCAGTGAGGGAAAGGCTGAGGGAGCTGGGGCTCTTGAGCTTGGAGGAGACCGAGGGGTGACCTCATTAATGTCTACAAATAGGTAAAGGATGGGTGTCAGGAGGATGGAGCCAGGCTCTGCTCAATGTCATCTAGTGATAGGACAAGGGGCAATGGGTGTGAGCTGGAACACAGGAGGTTCCAGATCAATATAAGAACTTCTTCCCAGTGAGGGTGATGGAGCACTGGAACAAGCTGCCCAGGGGGGTTGTGGAGTCTCCTTCTCTGGAGACATTTAAAACTCATCTGGATGTGTTCCTGTGTGACTTGGTCTGGGTGATCCTGCTGTGTCAGGGGGATTGAACTGGATGATCTTTCGAGGTCCCTTGCAATCCCTAATGTTCTGGGATTCTGTGATCTAGTCTTTCTAAGCTGGTATTTGGACTCTCCCCAGCACTAGAAACCTGTTGACCTTGGGGTCTGGTTTTTACCATTGAGGAATATCGTGAGCTGCACAGTCCATGGGGAGAGGGACCAGAAAAAAACCCCCAGCTGATTTGGTTTTGGTGTGGGTTTGTGCTTCTGCAGCTCTGATTTGTAAGACTCGTAGTCCGTGGGTGCTTTGCCAGCCTCTCTGATGGGTGTCTCTGTGCTGTCCTGTGTTTGGCGCCGTCACAGCATCCCTGTGGTCCAGGATAACCCTACACTGATGTTCTGGGTGTTGGTGTGTGTTCTCCAGACACCCACTGCCCTGGGATGAAATCAGCAGTAGGATTATCACTGTGGATCGTGATTTCTCCTCGGCATGAACAGCAAACAAACGCTCCCCTGCCCAGATTCCTAAGTGCGCTCCCCTAGGATCACCAACTCTAGGCTGAAGGTGATGGAAATGTTCTTGTGTTTGACAACAAACTTGGGGAACGTGATGCTGATGCTTCCAGACTCTGTGCCCCAGGAATCCCCTCAGCCTGGGATGATGGCAGACATCGCATTTAAGATCACTCGAGATCCCCAAAGCCCCAGTAACTCTATTTACAGACGGAGGCGTCCCAGCGCTGCCGCAAACGCCGCTTGTTCCCTGCGGGGTGCCTTTTCCAAGCTGCTTTCAAAGCCTGGCTCACAGGCAGGTGTCTGCGCGGGGTGTGCCTGGGGTGTCTGTGTGGGGTGTGCCTCGGGGCACTGCTATTAGGGGAGGGGGAGAAGGAGAAGTGGATTAATTTAGTTCACCAGCCCTTTAAACCGCCTTCTTCGTTGTCTGCTCTAGGTGGAGTTTTTCATTGTCTAAATGACAGGACCCAAAGCTCTAGCTTGGGAGTCTCCTCAATGCGACGCGCTGCACACAACAGAAGAACAATTTCTCTTGTCCTTGTGGGGTTTTTTCCTTCCTTTAATCTTGGCAGAAATAAAAAAGTCAGCCCCAGCTCCCCGTTCCGAGGACAGCTCATTTAGGGTATTAGTGGGGT
>JAOXOE010000001.1:40759292-40780636 GCA_028565055.1 Phoeniculus purpureus
GCTCCAGCTCACACCCGCTGCCCCTTGTCCCATCACTGGGTGCCCCTGAGCAGAGCCTGGCTCCATCCTCTTGACACTCACCCTTCACATACTGATCAACATCCATGTGGGGTCACCCCTCAGGCTCCTTTTTCACAGCTCCAGAGCCCCAGCTCCCTCAGCCTCTCCTCAGCAAGGAGATGCTCCCCTCCCTCCATCATCTCTGTGGCTCTGTGCTGGGCTCTCTCCAGCAGCTCTGTGTCCCTCTGGAGCTGAGGGGCCCACAGCTGGCCACAAGATTCCAGCTGTGGTCTCAGCAGGGCAGAGTAGAGTGGGGATAGAACCTCTTCTGTTTTGATCGCTGCTGCCGTGCTGATCGTGGTGACTGTTTTTAAGGCATTTTCCTAATGGTTTTGTGTTCTACTCTGTCACTGGTTACTGGGCATTACTTAATTATTTCTCTAAAATAGTGGTTTTTACAAAATCACAGATCCCTGTGCAAATGTACTTTGCTGCGGTTCTGAATGTGCGAGGTGTGGGACAGCATGAAAACCCTGCCATTGGTTTGGTTTATGTTGCCTGTTAGAACACTGACATCTCGTATGCGGTAGCACATTTCCAGTACCAGATTGCTACCAGTCAGCAGCAGCTCCCGGGGAGGTCCTTCCGGGACTGTGTCATAGGGTTGTCGAGAGAAAGCAGGCATTGCTGAGCAGCTCATCCTAGCTGCTGCCCAGCTCAGAATAGCATCTGTTGTCCCCTCAGATATGACAGATCACTTCCTGGTGACGTAACTCAGTCGGAATTGTGGATCTGACTGGTAAAAGTGACCTCTCCCTCTTGCTTTTTCAGCTGGAACTGAAATCTCCTTTCCAGGGAGAGCAGCACAGAAACCCAGGATTTTGTTTATTACTGTCAGTGGAAGTACTGGGAGAAGTACTGATTTTAAATATCTGAAAGGTGGATGTCAGGCTCTGCTCAGTGTCATCTGATGGTAGGACAAGGGGCACCAGGTGTGAGCTGGAACAGAGAAGGTTCCACATCAGCGTGAGAAGGAACCTCTTCCTGGTGAGGGTGCCAGAGCCCTGGAAGGGGCTGCCCGGGGTGTTGTGGAGTCTCTTTTCTCTGGAGATGTTTAAAACCTGCCTGGACATGTTCCTGTGCGACTGGATCTAGGTGATCCTGCTGTGGCAGGAGGATTGGACTCGATCTTTCAAGGTCCCTTCCAATCCCTAATGTTCTGTGAGCCTGTGATTCTGTAATTTTGTAGTTTGTTTTCCAGAGTAACACCTAAGTTGACTAAAGGTTTTCTTTGTGTTTACTTCTTTTAAGAACATCTCTCTCTAAGCATCCGGTCTGTATTAAAACAAGGTAATTTGGAGCCGCTGTTGAGATTGTAAAGACACCTCTGCTGGATAGTTTCTATACAATGAGGAGCAGTGGCATGAATCCAGTCATGCCACTGCTTTGGTAGTAGAGTAGTATCTAAAGTCATCCCTTTCGTTGCTCCCTCTGTTTGCTTAAGTAGTTTGCAGTTCGTTAATAATTTGCCAGAAGTATAACTGAGTCACGTGGTCAATCTGGCTGCAAATAATTAAAGTTTGTTAAGGTATTTATGATGCACTGAGTAAATAGGCAGCTCTGTCAACACTGCAGTGCTTTCTCTCTCCGTTACACGGTCGAGCTTTATAGACAAAATTATCATCACTCATGGGAGTTGAAGGCTACTAAATTCCCTGTGGGCCAGTTGTCAGTGAAAGCTTTTGTTACAGGCCAGGCTTTAGCTCAGGTGTCATTCAGGTTGGGTAACAAAGGCATGGCAAGGCAAGATGCACCATGAAAGTAGTGATGCCTGAATGTCAGGGATGATCCAAGGCTTCTTCATTCCCGTTTTGCTCTTGCTACATGACCATTCTGAAATCTGAGCTGGACACCTTTGCAGAACTGCGTGGATTGGTCTCTCCGACCCAGGATCTCTAGTCCCTCACAAGGTGTAGGGACTTCACGTGGTAGCTAATCTGCAGCTCTATCTCTTTCTCTGCATCTGCAGTGCTGGGTCAGCAAAGGAGTGACTCTTTTCCATCTGGGTATACAATTGCAAGTGCAGGTTCCTCAGGAGGCTGCTCGTGGGCGACTGGATCTATGTGATCATCAGATCTGACTGCAGATCTGCAGGTGATCCTGCTGTGGCGAGGGGATTGGACTGGATGATCTTTTGAGGTCCCTTCCAGTCCCTGATGTTCTGTGATTCTATGACTGGATCTAGGTGATCCTGCTGAGGCAGGGGGATTGGTCTAGATGACCTTTCGAGGTCCCTTCCAACCCCTAATGACTGGATCTAGGGGATCCTACTGCGGTAGGGGGATTGCACTGGCTGATCTTTTGAGGTTCCTTCCAATCTCTAATGTTCTGTGATGTCTTCTTCCTGGATTGTGACTTTACGAGTAGTTAAACTTGCACGGATTAACGCAGCATTTTCATGACACTGGTCTCAGGTTTTGTTTCCAGTACAATTACATTGATTAATCAGGGGGTTTGGTTTTACTAGTGTGAAAAATTGCAGGATCTTTTTACGCTGTTAAAAGTGACGTCATGTTTTAACACTGAAATTGCTTATTCCTTCCATTTCAAGTTCTTTCTCTTGTGTGTGTTAATTTCGATAACAGAGTTGCTTTAATTTGCAATAAGCATTTCTTAACTAATGCTCCTTTTGCTTTGAATCTCAGTCTCGAGCCTAACGTTTGTGCCTCCACTTGTCTTTCGTTCAAAAACTGACAGTGAGACCTGAAGCACTGACAGTTCTGGTGTGTTCAGAAACAGTTTGTACGCAGGTGTCGCTGTTTGGTTTGCAGACTGATGAGGAGTTTCTGCCTCTCTCTGCAGAGCGCTCACTTGGCCATGATCGACACCCTTATGATGGCGTACACTGTGGAGATGGTCAGCGTCGAGAAAGTGATCGCGTGCACTCAGCAGTATTCATCCTTCTTCCAAGCTACAGACCTCCCTTATGACATTGAGGATGCTGTCATGTTCTGGATTAACAAGGTATGAGTGCTGAACAGCAGGCTGCTCTTGGATTCCTTTCTGGTCTCTAAGATTCAGTTAGAGATGAGTTGGTAGGGTGGGTAGGTAGGTAGGTAGGTGTATCAAGACTCTGCATGAGATGCTCTTCCTTCATCTAAGGGATCCTGCTGTGGCGGGGATTGGACAGGATGATCTTTTGAGGTCCCTTCCACACCCTAGTGACTGGATCTAGGGGATCCTGCTGTGGCAGGGGGATGGGACTCGGTGATCTTTCAAGGTCCCTTCCAATCCCTAATGTTCTGTGATTGATTCTATGATTCACCTGCTGTGTATGAATAACAAAAAGTGACGTTTCCAGAAATAAGTTGAACATATCTTACGAAGCAAATAAATGGGAAGTCTGTAATTTAAATTACAGATGACATCTTGGCAGTCACTGTTGTGTTGAGATGCCATGACTGCTGCTCCAGGGTCTCTTTCTGGTTCTAAGACTTGATGTTTTATTGTGTAATTTATCATGATGTAAACCCAAGGTGTTCTGTTTGTATCTGAGCACATCTTGCTCCAAGTGATCTGCCCTTCACTGCATAATCAAATCAAGTTAACAAGGCTACACTGTTAATACAACGTGATTGAGCACAATAAGGGGCAGGTTAGTTTGTTCAATGTAAACCGAGTGAATGACCAGTGACCCCGGACTGCATCCAGCACTGGTGCTTGCTGAGCACACTTCAGGGCTGTAGTGTGAAATACTTGTGTGGTCCTTGCAGATAACTTGGTGGGAGCTGGGTCTCTTGAGCTTGCAGAAACGGAGACCAAGGGGTGACCTCATTAATGTTAATATGTGAGGGGTGGGTGTCAGGAGGATGGAGCCAGGCTCTGCTCAGGGGCATCTAATGACAGGACAAGGGGCAGTGGGTGTGAGCTGGAACACAGGTGGTTCCACATCAATGTGAGAAGGACCTTCTTCCCAGTGAGGGTGACACAGCACTGGCAGGGGCTGCCGAGGGGGGTTGTGGAGTCTCCTTTGGAGACGTTTAAAACCCACCTGGCCATGTTCCTGTGTGACTGGATCTAGGGGTCCTGCTGTGACAGGGGGATGGGACTGGATGATCTTTCGAGGTCCCTTCCAACCCCTAATATTCTGTGACTCTGTGTAACAAGGCTAACGAGCTCACTAATATTTAAACTTCTATTATTTTGCAGATAGTAAGAACATTCAGGCAGGATGTTGTGTTTTTCAGTTAGACTGGTCCTAAATGGGATCCTGCTGTGGCAGGGAGATTGCAGTGGATGATCTTTTGAGGTCCCTTCCAATCCCCAATGTTCTGTGATTCTGTGAATTAATAGACCTTTTGGAACCGTTTTGGTGACCTGTTTCTCAGAGCAGAGCATTGAATCAACTATTTTGTCTGCAGGTAAATGAGCATTTGAAAGACATCATGGAACAGGAACAAAAACTGAAGGAGCATCACAGTGCAGAATCTGCAGGAGGTCAGAAGGTAGGTGAAGGAGTTAATGTATCTCAACAAGGCTAAGCATTTATTTGTAAAGAAATCTCTGTGCCTGTACTAGGTGCAGGTAAATGTGCATTTGCAGACATTGAGCTTATATCTCCTTACTACAGAGGGCAAACTTTCATGATGTTATTAGTTTTGTCATTTCCATGAGACTACGTGTTTAACTACAACACCAGCAGGGTTGCACTCTCTGTTCCTGATTGTCCTTTCGACAGGTAGACCTTGGGTAGCAGGGAAACATGTGTTGCATTAGTCCTAAGGAGTCATTAAGATTATTGGGTCCTCTGAAATGGATTAAAGCTGCGGTCAGATCTGATGTGGAAAAGACCACCACATTTTCGTGCGTGATTTTTAGCGTTCAGTGAATCGTGTGCATCTCAAAAGAGAAGCCTCTATGTGACGCCACAGGAAGCATTGCCCTGGCCATGATCCGAGGTACCGGCTGATTACAGGGTTTATTATGTGTGCAATAAAACCTGATTATCTTTGATTCTCTTTGCTGACAGGATTTCTTCCTTTTGTTTGTGGAGCTCAGATAATTAGGTAGCGCTACACCCTTCCACATAGGGAAGGCTGGCATCCAGTTCCTGAAGATATAAAATTGCTTGCTTCAGAATTAGATCGTTTATCCTATTGTGAGTTAATTGTTATTGGGGAACTGGTAACCAGTTAGAACTCCCTGGGATCATATTCCTGCACTTGAATGCGGAACAGATTGCTGAGCTACTGCAGGGCTGTAATCCAGTTCCTCCCTGGTCTGTTTCCATGTAAGTTAGCGCTGTCACCTTTTCTGTGCTGCTCTGAAGCCGTTGTAGCCCAGCTAGGTTAGAAGTTCCTAAGTGTCATTAATGTCTTCGCACTTACTGTTTCTTCTGAAATGTAAGAAATGATGGAGACTAGTTGCTAAGTGGCTCAGCAAAAGGAAATGGCTTTGTTTTTAGTACTAGTAGTGTGACCCTACTGAATAGATCCTCATGCAAAGAAATTAGTGATATTAGCATTGAAATCTGGAGAATAACATGTCCTTGACAAGTTCATTTCTCACATGTAGATAAAGCAAAGTAAGTGGAGGGGAGGTGGGAGGATAACCTAGAGATGTTTAAAACCCACCTGGCCATGTTCCCGTGTGACTGGATCTGGGGGACCCTGCTGTGGTGGGGGGCTTGGACTGGATGATCTTTGAAGGTCCCTTCCAATCCCTAATGACTGGATCTAAGGGATCCTGCTGTGGCAGGGGGATGGGACTGTTTGGTCTTTGGAGGTCCCTTCCAATCCCTAATGTCCTGTGATTCTTTACCCCTTACCCGGTTCCCACCATCCTTTTCGTGCTGGGGCTCTGCTGTGTAGTTGAGCTTTTCTGTCACTGACACAGTTAACAAAGGTGACAGTTTCATTCTCAGATTAAAGACGATTTGCAGTCTCCCTTCTGCTCCTGCCAACCACCTTGGGACAGTTAAGTCTCAGCGATCCTAAGGTGCAGTCAGGCTTTGAACCTGCCCTAAGTTTAAGTTAAGACCATCTCTTCTGCTCGTTTCCAAAGATGACCAGAGTTCCAAGGAAAGAGTAGATGGTTCCAGTCATTGAGGGAAGATCTCCTTTCATTTGAATTTCCAGCCAAGCAGCAGCCTAGCTGTGTCACTGAGAGGTGAAGCCAAGTTACCAGGCAGACTTCTTAATTGCTTTGCACTTTCCTCCGGTGATAAATTCAGACACTTAACAGTTGTGAATAATAATTTCAGCACAATCTTCTAGCCTGCCAAATTCCCCCAGCCCTGCTATCTTGTTTGTAACCTTGCAGGGACCCTTTCTGCAGGGAATAGCAACTCTCTGAATTTCCAGAAGTATTGTAGTCCCAGATCAATGAGTGATGCAAGCACTAAGCCATGCCTGTTTTCTATTTCTGGATAGATCAAGCCCGTGTTAACACATGATGAGACCGCTTTTGTTCTCCTTCACTTTCTTCTGCTGTTAGCTTCCTGTAGAAGATGAGAGAGGAAGGAGTATGTGTGGTTTTTAGTTCCAGGTGGATCTTGATCAGCTGGTGATTTGTGGTAACCTCCCTCGTCTTTTTCTCTTGGAGTCTTTGCATCTCCTGCAGTAATTAGGATGTAGAGTTTGGTAGTGGATTGCTCTGGTTTTCAGGCTTCCGTTGAATGATCTGCGGTGAATGTGTCGTTACACTGGTTAAACGACTGATCCTTCAGTGCGGGCAAAGCTTTCTCAAAAGCCTGTTACTTTTCCATCTGCTTCTGTGATTTTGACTGAATCGGCCCTGACAGATTTGAGCCAAATCAGTGCGAATCCTTTGAGAGAAACAGACGTGAGAGGATTCGTCCAAAGGCCTCGTTTCCGTAAAGGTTGTTAAAACTGAGTTTAAGCAGTGTAACTTGTTGTGTGAAGGTAAAGCACTAACATCGTAGTTCCACTTCCAGTTTAGTTGTGCTGCAAATCCGCACCGCTAGCAAAAGCTAACCCCTCAAGAAGTTGTTTACCCCCGGACCAGCTGCTTGCTCCAGTTACTGCAATTAATGCACAGCTGCATGAACATGCAAGGGAACAGTAGAAACAAGTGTTCAGAGAAGGGTATTGGCAGTGCAGGATGAATTTACGTTGAGTCCAAGTTACAGTAGTTGTGTTTAAAACTTGGTGTACAATCTTCTTGTAAAACTCTCGAGTCCCAAGGGACTTGTTTGTCCTTTTGTTGTCATCAGAGGTGTTTTGTTTTGTTTTGTTTCATGGTTAGGGGTTTTTTTTAATGTAGTTGGTTGGTGTTTTTTAAACGCTAGGAGAAGACAGTCAGGATTTTCTACTCAGTGAGGTTTCAGTAACTTAGTTTTAATAACTCCCAGAGGAAAAGAGTCAATTCAAATTCAGGCAAAGTTCCAACTCAAGAGCCGTTGAGCTCCTACTATGTTGTCCATCGAATGTCAGCTTTGTCTCTTTTAAGCCCTTTATGAAGGGCGTGTTTATAAATTTTATACCATCCTTGAATTTGGCTTTGATTATCTTCAGTCTTTCAGCCTCTTGAAGCACATTCACAGAATCACAGAATCATTAGGGATTGGAAGGGACCTCAAAAGATCATCTAGTCCAGTCCCACTGCCAGAGCAGGAGTCTCAACCATAGTTTAATCCAAATATGTCTGTATTGGATTGCTCATTTTGAGTTCAGTGGGTACAGATGGGACAGGATGCTCTTTCAAGGTCCCTTCCAGTCCCTGATGTTCTCTGATGCTGTTAGAGACAGTTGAAACAGATGTGTGCTTTTTTCCAAAGAGTTGTTCTGTAGCCGTCATTATATAGGTATTGATGGACCTTTTGAGATCAGGGCTGAGGTACGCTTCACCTCGATAAGTCTCAGAAGAATGTCCTATCAGTGTTAAGTAGAATCACAGGCAGCACAGGTCTGATCTCAGTCCATTTTCCCAAACCTTTGGTTTATGATCACAGAATCATTCAGATTGGAAAAGACCCCTGGGATCATCGAGTCCAACCAGCAGCCCTACTGTACAAGGTCACCCCTAAACCACATCCCCCAAGGCTACATCTAAGAGACTTTTAAACTCATCCAGGGATGGCTGGTGAGGGGCCTGGAGAATAAATCTGATGAGGACAGATGGAGAGAGTTGGGGCTGTTTAGTTGGAGGAAGAGGAGGCTGAGGGGAGACCTCATCGCTCTCTACAACTATCTGAGAGGACACTGCAGAGATGCTGGTGCTGGTCTCTGCTCACAGCTCATTAGCGACAGAAGCAGAGGGAAGGGCTTCAGGCTTCAGCAAGGGAGGGTTAGACTGGCCATCTGGAAGAAATTCTTCCTGGAGAGAGTGGTCAGGCACTGGAAAGGGCTGCCTGGGGTGGTGGTTGAGTCCCCATCCTTGAATGTGTTTAAAAGTCACTTAGATGTGGGGGATCAGGTTTAGGAGTGAACTTGCAGAGTACAGTTGATGATTGGACTCGATGATCCAAATGGTCTTTTCCAACCTGAATGATTCTGTGATTCTGTATCCCCTTTGAATGCCCTTAGGATAGAGGATCCTGGTTGTGCTGAATGAAGCCACAATAGTTGGATATGATTAAACCACCTGTGTGGTTTGCTGAGCTCTACTCCCCACAGCAAGAGTGCCACAAGAAATCACAATAGTTCTGGTTTCCTTTACAGTCATTGGATTCTGAAGGTTGTCTCCTTCTCTGGAGACGTTTAAAACCCGCCTGGCCATGTTCCTGTTGGACTTAGTCTAGGGGATCCTGCACTGGCAGGGGGATTGGACTAGATGATCTTTTGAGATGCCTTCCAATCCCTAATGTTCTGTGATTCTGTGAAATAAAGCAAACACACATCCCCCAACAGCTCCTTTACTGCAAGCACATCCCAGTCCCTGTCACAGAGATGTCCACAAATTTCAGTAGAGGTGGCCTTGCGCTATCCCTTGGTTTTGTCTTTAATATCCTTTTCTTGCAAGAGAGAATAACACCAGACTGGTCAGACACGATGCGCCCTTCCAGAGCTAACGGTGAGCTGAGCCCATCTCTTATTTATAGGAAAGGTCAGGCTGGTCATTTCTAATTTCCTGATGCAGAGGATGGCCACGTACCTCTCTCTATACGTCTCTCCCATTCCCCAGCTTCAGTACAAGGCACCATGATTTCTCCAGAGATACATAACGACAAATAAAGTTCTGTAGGGCTCTTCACTTTTGTTATAAGATTTAAATAATTCAGATTATTATTATTTTTTAAAATGAATATTTGATTAACCGTGTCATTGCTAGAGAGAAACCTTGGTGCTAACCCTCAGCATGGTGCTTAGAAGGTACCAGCATCCTGGGGTGGATCAGAAGGGGGGTGGTTAGCAGATCAAAAGAGGTTCTTTTTCCCTCTACTCTGCCATAGTGAGACCACATCTGGAGTATCGTGTCCAGTTCTGGGCCCCTCAGTTCCAGAAGGATGCGGAGCTGCTGGAGATGGTCTGGTGTAGAGCAACGAGGATGATGAAGGGAGTTGAACATCTCCTGTATGAAGAGACGCTGAGGGGGCCGGGTGTCTTGAGCTTGGAGAAGAGGAGACTGAGGGTTGACCTCATTAATGTCTATAAGTATGTGAAGGGTGGGTGTCAGGAGGATGGAGCCAGGCTCTTCTCAATGTCATCTAGTGATAGGACAAGGGGCATGGGGTGTGAGCTGGAACAGAGGAGGTTCCGTATGTCTGTGAGAAGGACCTTCCCAATGAGGGTGACAGAGCCCTGGAAAGGGGCTCCCCAGGGGGGTTATGGAGTCTTCCCCTCTGGAGATGTTTAAGACCTGCCTGGATGTGTTCCTGTACGACTTGGTCTAGGTGATCCTGCTGTGGCAGGGGGATTGGACTGGCTGATCTTTGGAGGTCCCTTCCAATTGCTGATGGTCTGTGATTCTGTGAAATAAAAAACCCCTCTTGTTATGAAATGTTTTGTAAGAAGCATTTCTCTACACCTGAATGGCTCAGTTGGTAGAGCTCAGGACTCTGAATCCCAGGGTCATGGGTTTGAGCCCCATGGAAGACAACATATCTTGAGACAGTCTGGGTGCACCAGGTGCCTTAGGCTTGCCCTGCTCCAGTAGGTTGGTCTTTCAAGGTCCCTTCCAACCCGTAATGTTCTGTGCTACTAAATCAGTTTGATCTCCGTGAAGACCATAATTAAGGCAGCCTGAATTCAATTCTAAAGCACGAAAGTGAATCAACATTCATTATGTGATATTGTCTTTGCCAATCCAGAGATTAACGCGGAGCCGACGGAAGAGGAGGAAGCCTATTCCTCTCGTAATTGTGCATCAGCAGAGGATATGGCAGCGCTTTTCTCTCGGTGCTTTACGGGCGGCAGTTATGTTGGGCGATGAAACTCGTGTCAAATGCAGTCAAAGAGATTTGGTTAGGCACAGTAAATATTTAAATGCACTGTCTCATCCGGACGAGGAGGATGCAGCACAGATCTGGAGCCCACACTTAATCAATTTAATTTCCAGCCAAATCCAGCTCTGTGGTCTTTCCTGCTGTCTGACTTTGGCTGGCTTCGTAGGAAGCTCCTTATGAGTCTGTTCTGGGTTTGCTGGGACAGAAGTCCAGGCCAGCCAGGGTTCTGCAGACCGTCAGCAGTTGGGAGTCAGCTAAGGCAGCTGCCCTGAGCTGGCTGCAGGTGTAGCCCATCAATTAAACATCAATCTCAGTATAAAAGGAGACATTTGGGGCTGATGGGGCTTTGGGCTGCTTCTACCCATTGTTGGAGGAGCTCAGTCATCATTCTGCTCCTGCATGTAGTGACCACCGTGGGTTTGGTGAGTTGACTTTGTGAACTTTCTACTGGTGTTAGTGTGAGCTGGGCTGTTTGGTTAAGTGGAGTATTCAAACGTTCCAGTGTTTCTTCTAGTGTCTGAGTGGACACTTAGAGTCCTTTGTGCTGTGGAGCAAGTAGCTAAAGGTCTTGTGTTGAAGAATCTTATGTGAATGATGGACCTGGGCTGGGTGTCTCAGTTCCAGAATGACACAGAGCTGCTGGAGAGTGGCCAGTGCAGAGCCACAAAGATGATGGAGAGGAGCATCTCCCTGATGAGGAAAGGCTGAAGGAGCTAGGCCTCTTGAGCTGGGATAAAAGAAGACTGAGGGGTGATGCCATGAATATTGATAGATATGGAACAGGCAGGTGTCAGGAGGATGGAGCTAGGCTCTGCTCAGGGGCACCCAGTGATAGGACAAGGGGCAGCCTGTGTGAGCTGGAACAGAAGAGGCTCCACATCAATGTGAGAAGGACCTTCTTCCCAGTGAGGGTGACAGAGCACTGGAAGGGGCTGCCCAGGGGGGTTGTGGAGTCTCCTTCTCTGGAGACATTTAAAACCTGCCTGGCCATGTTCCTGTGTGACTGGATCTAGGTGACCCTGCTGTGGCAGGGGGATGGGACTGGCTGTTTGGATAATCTTTGGAGGTTCCTTTCAATCCATAGAATCATTAGGGATTGGAAGAGACCTCAAAACATCATCTAGTCCAATCCTGAACATTCTATGCTCTGTCTTCCCTTAGACTCATGTAGACACAGAGGGATGAGGCTGCTACCTGGGCAGACTTGTATGTAGTCGACCAGCAGGTCCTTCCTGAAGGCCATAGGAATGAAAAGGCCAGACTAATAGTAAAACCTGGGCTTAAAAAAGCTTCTAAGTGCAGAACTGCTGTAATTCACCTGAGCAAAGCAGGTGAGGAGGATTTTATCCAGGGTATTAAGTTCCAGGAAGGCTGTAAATTCCAGGGTTAGTGAGTTCCTAATGAATCTTTCTTAATGTGCCTCAGATAGAGCCTCGTGGCTGATCCAAAACATTAATGTGACTTTATGGGCCAAAGCTGACACCTGATGAAGAGGCTTCTTTCAAATCAGCTTCATAGGAAACATCTGCCAGCTCTAGCAAAAGGGATGGGACAGTTGAGTTGGAGACTCCCTCCTTCTCATGGCAGCATGGGGAGGAAAAAACCCTCCACATGGCTTCAAAATCTGGTCAGTTTTCTTCACAGCTGAAGAAGCCACTCAGTTTTGTAGGAAAAGGGGGAATTTGTGGGGCCCGCTGACTTTTTTAACCTGGTAGTCTGTCTCTTGCAAGTAGCATCAGGGTGTTTGCTTGAACCTTGTCAGAAGCAGAGCAGGATCATCAGTTTCCTCATCAGAAGCCTGGACCAGGTGGCTCAAGGACTTTAGTGGGAAGGTGACAGAGGTGATGGATGAGACACTGGTGGCTAAAGGGGAAGCACAAAACAGCAGATGTCTCTTCGGCTGTTAGCCCTGAGATGGAAGCTGGGAGAAGAAGCAGCAGGAAAGGGCTGTGAAAGCATTTTGTAAGAAGAAAAACAACTTGTCAGTCCTACAGGCAGTGGGAGGCAGGCTCCCCTCCTCTCCCTCTCAACAGCATCCAGCTCTCAATCAGAGTGAGGCGGGAGGTGCACACAGAGAAGAGGAGATTAGAAGAGATGTTATAGGCTTGAGCAGGCAGAAGCAACCTGAAATCTGTAGGATTTTCCCAAAGGGCCTTCAACTTTCATGTGTTTGCTCCCTTCAGACACTGATGTTCAGAGCTCCGGAGACACGGGGCTGCTTTCAAGTTTCAGCTTCTATTGAAAAAGTCAAATTGGGAGTAGTGGTGAGATCCCACATTGTCTGTTATCAGATGCCTGAAGGAGAGCGATGCGATGCTCGCTGTGATGTGGGGAGGAAGGCAGGCGGTGAGGAGGTGCTACGGGGTGAAGTCCTGGCTCTACTGCAGTCAGGGAAATTCTTGGTAATGAGTGAAACTGGGTGCTCGAGCCCAGGTTTTATACATGAAGCTGCCTGTTAAATGACAGTCAACAGTACCAGGCACCTCTTTCATCTGGGAGTCACTAGGGATGCCCCTTCCTCGCAGGTTTGAAAGGCGGATGAAAGGAGGCAGATCTGTGAACCTGGGAGTTCCATCAACAGGGCTGGGAGCCATCACCCCAGGCACCTGCTTTTTCCTCTCTTTCCATGTCTGGAAGTTGTCTGTAGCTCTGGATCAGAGTCTGGATGCTGAACTGTTGAGGATGGGATAGTTAGGGCTGCCCCAGCCCTGGCAAATGGCATGGAAATGTCAAACCACAAAATTCTATAATGTCTTTGAAAAATTCTTCCAACATCCCTCTCTGGAGATGTTTAAGGACCTGCCTGGATGTGTTCCTGTGCAACTTGGTCTAGGTGGCCCTGCTGTGGCAGGGGGATTGGACTGGATGGTCTTACAAGGTCCCTTCCAGTCCCTAATGATTCTATGGTTCTCCCTTGTATTCAGCAGAAACCTGTTTGATGCTGCAGGCAGGGGAAACTCAGGCCAATGGGGCAAGTGACATGCTTGGGTTATGTCCCAACTGTCCATTGGAACCGGCTGCCCGGGGGGTTGTGGAGTTTCCTTCTCAGCAGATGCTTAAAACCTGCCTGGATGTGTTCCTGTGTGACTGGATCTAGGGGATCCTGCTGTGGCAGGGGGAACTGGACTGAATGATCTTCTGAGGTACCTTCCAATCCCTAATGATTCTGTGCTTCAATTTATCTGGAGCCTGTGGATATGGAAACAAACACTTCAAGTATGAAATATTACTTAAATTACTGCATTAAATTAGTAATTAGTAGTTCAGGAATGCCAGAGCCCTGAGTATAAAATCAGAATTGTAGAATCATCCTGGCTGGAAAGGACCTCTGGGAGCATCAAGTCCAGCCCTCAGCCCAACAGCTCCCTAACCCCCACACCATGGCCTCAAGGGCTCTGGCTACTTGGTTTTAAACACCTCCAGGGATGGGGACTCCAGCACCTCCCTGGGCAGCCTGTTCCAGTGCTCAACCATTCTCTCAGCAAAGAGCTTCTTCTCTAGATCCAACCTAAACATCCCCTGATGCCACTTGAGGCCATTTCCCCTTGTCCTATCATTAGTGATTTGGGAGAAGAGACCAGCACCAGCCTCACTACAACCTCCTTAGAGGTAGCTGTAGAGAAAAGATCTTCTCTCAGCTCTCCAGACAAAATAACCTCAGTTCCCTCAGCCACTCTCCACAGGGGCTGTTCTCCAGCCCTCTCCCCAGGCTCCTTGCCCCTCTGTGGCCCTGCTCCTGCCCCTCAATGTCCTTCTGATCCTGTGGCACCCAAAACTGGACCCAGCGCTCAAGGTTCAGTTTCACAAGTGCAGAGTACAGGAGCACCATCACCTCCCTGCTGCTGCTGGTCACCTCATTGCTGATCTAGCTCAGGATGCTGTTGGTATTGGCCACCTGGGCACCCAGCTGGCTCCTGTTCAGCCAGTTGTCAGCCCAAGGGTGCAATACATCACAGGTACTGTTTAAAGAAGTGTTATGCAGACCCAGCCACATTCCTGCCTTCTGAGGCTTTTTTCAGTTAGATTTATAGGTGTTGACAAAGGGTTTTGTCGAAACCTGATGCTTCAAAGGTTTCCTTCAACAGATCTGTTATGATAACCAGCATTGCTGCAGCACTCGGAGCAGCCTTTCTGTGAATATAATTTGGTATCAGTGAATTTATTACCCATCTGCATTTGGGTCTAACAGACATGCACGTTCTAATTCCAGACTAATTAATGACAGATCTCTCAATGCCCAGATGGGATGTTCCTCCTAATATCACACTGAGTATAGCGATCAAACTCTTACTTGGGCTTTACACGATGCTCACTGAATTCAATACAAACCCAAAAATGCTCCCAAAAGATTCTGGACCAGAAGTTCAAGCTAAAATAGAGGATAATTGCTCATAGTTAGTGGATCCCAGAGTGTTCACTGGGGCTTTGCTATCCTACACTTTGCAGAACATCAGGGATTGGAAGGGACCTCAAAAGATCATCCAGTCCAACCCCTCTGCCACAGCAGGATCCCTCAGATCAAGTCACACAGGGGGTGGAGATGCGTGTAGTGAAGATACAGTAGCCTGAATAGCTATAGGGTTATAAATACATTGGGGTGTGTGCTGAATTAATAATGTTTAACTAAAAATAACATTAAGGTGTGATGACAGAGCTTGAATCACTAACTACATGACTTCATCAGCCTTGTGGAAAGAATTTCCTGAAGGCTTCTGTGCTCTTATGCCAGATGAAGGACCTCATTAATGTCTATGAATATGTGAAGGGTGGGTGTGAGGAGGATGGAGTCAAGCTCTGCTCAGTGTCATCTGGTGATGGGACAAGGGGCAGTGGGTGTGAGCTGGAACACTGGAGGTTCCATATCAATATCAGAAGAAATGTCTTCCCAGTGAGGGTGACAGAGCACTGGAAGGGGCTGCCTGGGGGTTGTGGAGTCTCCTTCTCTGGAGATGTGTAAAACTCACCTGGACATGTTCCTGTGTGACTTGGTCTAGGTGATGCTGCTGTGTTGGGGGATTGGACTGGATGATCTTTCGAAGTCCCTCCCAATCCCTAATGTTCTGTGATTTGTTCAATGTCCTGAAGTTGGTTGTGTCCTTCAGATATGGAACAGTTGTGGAACAGACCTCCAATTAGAGGCAAATATCCCTGACGAAGACAGAGGGCTGTGGTTTTTCTGATGTCTACTGATCCTGACGTGCGCCCTTCTCAATGCCATTTCATTAGTTTTTTGTGTTACCAGGCAGGCTGAATAAATAATAATGAACCTTTTCCAATCCACTGCACAAGCGCTTTGTTCACTGCAATTTCGGCTCTAAGTGAGACCTCGATTCGATGACAGATACTGTTTGCTGCCTTGTACTGTTGTAATATTCATTTGGCACTGTTGCCAAACTGACTGAAGGCTTAATTCAATAATTTACAGCACAGGAAAAGATAACAGCTATATCATTTAATATCCTGCCAGCCAAATACATCCAGCACTTTGTTTCTCTGCGGATTATTCTCTTTTTTGGGTGCAAAATATATCTCTGTCTTAGGAGGATGGTGATTCATTGAGCTGAGATAACTTTTGCCACTGCTAGTGTTGATCAGCTCTGGGTGTTTGCTTGAGTGACTGAGAGCCCACTGTAACTATGGGTAGATCACAGAATCATTCAGGTTGGAAAAGACTCTTGAGATCAGCAAGTCCAACCATCAACTATTCTCTACGAGTACACCCCTAAACCAGATGACCTAAGACTATGTCTAAGTGACTTCTAAACACATCTGGGGGCTCTCTGTAGAGGAGAAGGGAGTGAAATAGTAATTTGAGTGAACACATATAACAAACCACACTTCTGCCTACTCTGTGTGTGAGGGTATATAATAGGGAGATTGCAGAATCGCAGAACATCAGGGATTGGAAGGGACCTTGAAAGATCATCTAGTCCAATCTCCTGTATGTTTATTTTTCCAGTCTTTAAGTCATAGAATCATCATGGCTGATAAGGACCTCCAGGATCAGCAAGCTCAGCCCAGCAGCTCCCTAACCCCTAGACCATGGTCTCAAGTGCTCTAGCTACTTGGTTTTTAAACACCTCCAGGGATGGGGACTCTGCCACCTCCCTGGGCAGCCTGTTCCAGTGCCCAACCACTCTCTCAGCAAAGAACTTCTTCCTGAGATCCAACCTAAGTACTCCCCTGATGCAACTTGAGGACTATTTCCTATCACTAGTAATTTGGGAGAAGAGAGCAGCAGCAGCCTAGCTACGACCTCCTTTGAGGTAGCTATAGAAAGTAAGATGGTCTCTCAGCATCCTCTTCTCTAGACTAAACCCCAGTTTCCTCAGTCCCTAGTTTCCTCTGTGCAGTTGTAGAGACTTTAAGTTCCATTTCAAACCTATTTCTTAGCCCTGCACTCCCATCTGGAGAAAGAAGTTTGCTCCATCACCTGTTCCCTCTACATCCAAATCAAGTCTAGGAGGAATAGCTCTGCCTCTCCTTTCTCACAGAACATTAGGGATTGGAAGGGACCTTGAAAGATCATCCAGTCCAATCCCCCCCCACCCTTTGTCTATGTTAGGACAAACCAGCTGAGTGGTTTCAAGTGCTGTGGCATGGGGATTGGACTGGATGGTCTTTTGAGGTCCCTTCCTAATGATTCTATGATTCAAGTTAACTGAAATAACTTCATTCCAATCTTAAACTATCTTTCATGACACCACTCTTCCTGTCCCACGGCAGACAGACTGGGAGAACAAACTGGGAAAACACTGATCGTATACAACTGAACTTACTAGAGCGCTTCTGTTTCCCCGGTGAGACTGATCTCAGCATCACAAATACACAACAGCCTGATGTGAATGCTGGGTTTGGCCGGTGCTTTTATAGCTGGTAGTAGATGCAGCTTCATGCTTCATCATTTGTCTGTTTAGAGACTATGAGCCAAAGTACTTATCGGTGAAAGCCTTTCAGAAGCTCCAACGGGCAATGGATCAATCCCTGCTGAGCAGCTGGTACTCCACTTAGGCTTCTCAGAGTGAAGCACTGTGCTGTATGAGATGTTTGTCTGGTACCTACGTGTGTGTGTGCAGTTATGTAGTGCAATGGCTTCCTCACATGTGAGGGGAAAGGGGAGGAGCTCTGCTTGGAGTGTCTCTGCTCTTCTGTTTGTATTGAAGGAACTTCTCCCCAGTGAGGGTGACAGAGCACGGGAAGAGGCTGCCCAGGGGGGTTGTGGAGTCTCCTTCTCTGGAGACTTTTTCAAACCCTCCTGGCCATGTTCCTGTGTGACTGGATCTGGGGGATCCTGCTGTGGCAGGGGGATTGGACTGGATGATCTTCCGGGGTCCCTTCCAGTCCCTTATGCTCTGTGATCCTGCCTCAACTCAGGGCACAACCTGGGAGAAAGGCAGAGGATGAAAAGACTGGTCCTTGAGGCAATGCTATCCAACACATCCCGTAGTGACAGCAGCTGGGTACTGGGACAGCATCAGCACATCCAAGTCAAAACTGAGCACTTTTAATGGGTCTGAGTGCTGGCCAACCTTGCCTCCTGTGAACTGCAAGAACTCTTTCCCAACAGCTCTCGGTGCCGCAGTGTTTGTTTCCCTCGATTCCGTCAGCTGTTCTACATTATCCAAAACGCTTCTCCTGCTAACACTCAGCTGGACTCTGTCCTACATACTGCAAAAGCTTATGGCTCGGACCACCTCCTGGCAGCTCTCGAGGCTGCATATGCTCTGCTCCGCTCTGCTCTTGCAGCACAACACAGACTTAACTTGTAGAAGCATTTAAGGCCATCTGGCATCAAGCTGAACTTGCACTGAAGTCAATGGGACTTCAGTTCTGCTTCAACGCTGACACCATCCTGGGACACCCCCATCAGTCCAAAATCTTTTCCCATTAGTCCCCAGGGTTTCTAAGATAGAATCATAGAATGTTCTAGGCTGGAAGGGATCTCTAGAGGTCATCGAGTCCAACCTCCCCACACAGGGACAACTCCACCTAGGTCAGGCTGCTCAGAGCCTCATCAAGCCTGACCTGAAGTGACTCCAGGGATGGGCCTCCCCCCCACACTGTCCCAGGCAGCCCAGTCCAGCCATCAACCATCCTCCCAGTGAAGAACTTTGTTCTAATTTCCAGCCTTAATCTCTCCTCTCCCAGCTTGATCCCACTGCTCCTTGTCCTGTCTGTACAAACCCTCTTGAGAAGACCTACCCCTGCCCCTACCTGTCAGCCCCCCTTCAGGTACTGGAAGGTCAAGTGAAGGTCCCCCCAGAACCTTCTCTTCTCCAGGCTGGACAGCCCCAGCTCTCTCAGCCTGTCCTCATACAAGAGATGCTCCATCCCCTGATCATTGCAGTGGCCTCTCCTCTGGACACACTCCAGTCTCTCTGCAACACACTCCAGCATGCCCACAGACTGTAAGAGCAGCCTCACGTTGGTGGGCAGCATCCACCTTCGGCTGGGTGAGTGCTCTCCAAGCTTTGCTCTTCGGTTGACCGACCTGTTGGAGAGCAGCCAAGGAGAAAGGGACCTGGGGGTCCTGGTGGCCAGCAGGGTGGTCAGGAGCCAGCAATGGGCCTTTGTGGCCAAGAGGGCCAACGGCATCCTGGGATGGATCAGAAGGGGGTGGTTAGCAGATGGAGAGAGGTTGTCTTCCCCCTCTGCTGAGACCACAGCTGGAATCTTGTGTCCAGGTCTGGGCCCCTGAGTTCCAGAAGGACACAGAGCTGCTGGAGAGAGCCCAGCGCAGAGCTATGAAGTGGAGCAAAGGAAGGGGGCTACAAGAAAGATGGGGGAGGCCTTTTGACAGGGATGGTAGCAAGAGGACAAGGGGAAAAAGTTCCAGACTTGAAGAGGGGAGATGGAGGTTGGACAAGAGGAACCAATTCTTTGCTGTGAGGGTGGGGAGATGCTGGAACAGGTTGACCAAGGCAGTTGTGGCTGCCCCATCCCTGGCAGTGCTGAAGGGCAGCTTGGCTGGGGCCCTGAGCAACCTGCTCTGGTGAAGCTGTCCCTGCCTGTGCAGGGAGGTTGGAACCGGATGATCTTTCAGATCCCTTCCAACCCCGGCCAGTCTGTGCTTGTACAGCGCTGTAGGCACTGCCCCTTGCCCGTCCAGCAGCTCTCAGCTGTGCTGTTCTCCTCACCCAGCACGCTCTGTCCAACAAACCAGAGCACAAGCCTTTTGATCCAGAAGTGGCTGCAGTTCACCCCTATCAGGACCAAGACTTCCAACCTGTCTATTTCATAGCAGAAAATCTGGAGGATGCCAAGGCCAAGCTGCAGTAAGTAGTGTCTTTGCTTGTATTTGCTCTGAGGGGGGCACTGAATCCTAACCTCCAGTCCCTTCCAGCATCAAGATGCCACGGGGGTCCCTCCCAGCATCTAGATGCCAGAGAGGTCCCTTCCAGCATCTAGATGTCAGAGAGGTCCCTCCCAGCATCTAGATGCCACAGGGGTCCCTCCCAGCATCTCCTGCTGCTGGAATAGCTGTGTTAAGCTCTCTCACCCTGCACTGGGTCTGCACAGTGTCTGCACAGCGACTTTCTCAAACATGAGGTTGTGCCCAGTTCTGGGCTACCCAGATGAAGAGGGCCAGAGATCTGATTGAGAGAGTCCAACGGAGGGCTGTGAGGATGACTAGGGGACTGGAGCACCTGCCTTGTGAGGAGGAATGGAGAGACATGGGGCTTTTCAGCTTGGAGAGGAGAGTCACAGAATCATTAGGGATTGGAAGGGACCTCGAAAGATCGTCTAGTCAAGTTATGAGGGTATTTTAATCACTGTCTATAAATCCGTGAGGGGTGGGTGTCAAGAAGAAAAAGACAGTCTCTTTTCACTTGCACCCTGTGATACACAGAGATGCTGGAGGGAGGGAGTTTCCTCACCTCTTCTCCCCACTTACACTCTGAGCAATGAGGTCCTCCAGGTTTTCTGCTTAGGGAAACGGCTTCTGAGCTCATAACTGTCTCCCTTCCCCGCAGAAACTACGCGAAGAAGATCAAGAAGCCTTTTTCTCTGCACTACGACCCGTTCACCGGCAGCATAGAGGTGATGAGCACGGCTCAGGAAGTCAAGAGAGCGCTCTGTCACGTGAAGGTGGAACTGAACAACCTCTGCTCAGCCCCTAAGAATCTCTCCTGATAGCCCAGCAGTGCGTCTCACCCGGCGCTGAGATAGACGTAGATAGTTCCAGGGCATCTCACCCAGTGCTGAGATAGATGTAGATGGTTCCAGGGCATCTCACCCGGCACTGAGACACTGGATGATCTTTCGAGGTCCCTTCCAATCCCTAATGTTCTGTGATTCTGCGATCCCCGAAGGCCAAGGCAGCAGTACCATGAGCAGCTCAGCAGCTCTCCTGTTGAATTTCTCAAGGTGTATCTAGCACATGGCAGGGACGCAGCTCATCCCGTGCCATCTACCAACTGCTGGTGTGTGTGCTCTGAGCTCTGAAGGGAAGGTGAGGTGGTTTGGCTCTTGGTGGACAAGAAGCCATCATCTCTGCCTTAACTGGTTGCTGTGGGACAGGAGAATGTGCAGAGAAAGCCACAGGAGAGTAGTTCACCTGCTGTCGCTTCACACAGAGCTCATCTCCCTGTCATCAACAAGGGGAAGTGGAGAGCCTGGCGTCTGGGCAAGAACAACCCCAGGGACCAGCACAGGGTGGGGACTGACCTGTTGGAGAGCAGCAGAGGAGAAGGGACCTGGGGCTGCTGGTGGCCAGCGGGCTGGCCGGGAGCCGGCAGTGGCGCCCTCCTGTGGACAAGAAGGGCAACGGCAGCCTGGGGTGGATCATAAGGAAGGTGGTTAGTAGATCCAGAGAGGTTCTTCTTCTCCTCTACTCTGCACTGCTGAGACCACAGCTGGAATCTTGTGTCCAGCTCTGGGCCCCTCAGCTCCAGAAGGACACGGAGCTGCTGGAGAGAGCCCAGTGCAGAGCCACAGA
>JAOXOE010000001.1:40780736-40796997 GCA_028565055.1 Phoeniculus purpureus
ACAGGATGTTTTCTTTCCTTCATAAAAGCACAAACCTGTAAGTCTGAAAATTCTACTAATTTTCAAACCACGATAGATCCCCTAGATCCAGTCATTAGGGATTGGAAGGGACCTCGAAAGATCATCCAGAGCAGCATCACCTAGAGAGTCAGTGATCTAGGAGGTCCTTTCCAACCACGATTATTCTGTGAATTCAGAGAAGAATTTTCTTATGGTGTAAAGCCTTGAAAGTGAAACATCTCCCTGTGGACCAGTAGCTCCAGTGCACTGGTGTAAGCTTTAGCACTGCTACCTGTGAACTAAATGTGAACAGAGGAGCTGCTTGGAGGAACCGTGTTCCTGTGGTCGTGCTCCCAACTCTTCTGCCTTTGATGGCTCTATTGTCCCATGTCAGCAATTTCTGAAGGCACTGGGCAGCTCTGCTTGAGCAGCTCCTGAGCAAAATAGCAGCCTTCTTGATTTGTAAACGCCAGCAGAGATAAAACCAGGAATCTATAGTGGGATAAACATGCCAGCATCAAGATCGATTTGTTTTGATCAGCCCAGTGCTTTGTACTTGAGCAGCAGCTCCTGTCTGAAGGTGTCTGTGCCCAGGCAGTGTTGGGGAGAGGCTGTGATGGGCTGCCTGTGCTCTGAGGAAGAGGCAGGGTTAGATGTGCTACCACAACAGATGGAGACAGAGGTCTAAGAGATGTGGCTGTACACCTGTATATCTTTTCTAGAAGATGCTTTGCTTTGAGGTTTAGAACTTTTGGGATGGAATGTTAGCACAGGCATTAGTTTTTAGACACCGGTGCTACCTGGTTAGAGTAATTGCTTATTATCTGCTTCCCTGGGGTTTTAAGCTCTTGGAAATGACTATTTACATCTCAGTGCATGCTTAAAGGAAGGGGAAAATTGCATTCCTTGGTTCCAAGGCTCTGCTCTGGTGTTCTGCACCAGGAGGAAGAAGGAATTTAGTGAAATCCTTCTCCTGGCCCATCTGTTCCAGGGAGTTACCAGAGTCTGACATCTCTGTCATGTTGCTGGGGTTGGTAGCTTGTGGACTGTGGGATTTGCTGTTATAGGTGGCCTGTCTTGGCTTAGAATCACAGAACATTAGGGATTGGAAGCGGCTGTTCACGGGAGTTGTGGAGTCTCCTTCACTGGAGACGTTGAAGACCTGCCTGGATGTGTTTCTGTGTGACTTGGTCTTAGGTGATCCTGCTGTGGCAGGGAGATTGGACTGGATGCTCTTTGGAGGTCCCTTCCAATCTCTAATGGCTTGATCTAGGGGATCCTGCTGTGGCAGGGGGACTGGACTGAATGATCTTTGGCGGTCCCTTCCAATCTTCAGTGATTCTGTGATGTGGAATCTATACATAGGAGGTTCCACGTAAATATCAGAAGGTATTTCTTCATGTTGAGGGTAACAGAGCCCTAGAAGGGGCTGCCCAGTGGGGGTTGTGGAGTTTTCTTCTCTGGAGAGGTTTAAAACTCACCAGGCTGTGTTCCTATGTGACTGGATCTAGAGGATCCTGCTGTGGCAGGAGGATTGGACTAGATGATCTTTTGAGGTCCCTTCCAATCCCTAATGATTGAATCTAGGGGATCCTGCTGTGGCAGGGGGACTGGACTGGATGACCTTTGGAGGTCCCTTCCAATCCCTAATGCTCTGTGGTTCTGTGATCATGACTGCTGGAAGAATGTTGTTCCATAGCCACACATCAGATGACCTTTCGAGGTCCCTTCCAATCCCTAATCTTCTGTGACGTCGAATCTCTGGTATCACTTGCAGCCTCCGACTTCTGATGTCACTCAGGCAATGAGTCACCTCCGCGCCGGTTAGCGGGGCGCGAGGAACCGCGAAGTTTCTGCCTTCCCCTTCGTTTATTTATTCATTTGCTTCCAAGCCTCCGATAAACACGGCCGTAAACCACCCTGATGCAAACCGGCTGCCAGCGGAGGTATTATTTCATGTTATTTGTACCACAATTTTATTGCTCCCCCAGTTATTTACAGCATGTAAATGAGCTCCCTGGCGGAGAAAAGCGGCTCCGCGATAACTCACTTGTTGGAGCATTAAGGGGGGGATGACGAGGAGGAGGAGGAGAGCAACCCAAATCCACAACGCATGTAGCAAGGAAAGCTTATGGATAATGTTATGGATTTGTCTTCGTTTGTTTGCTTGTGATGGGATTAGCTCTGTTTGAACAGAGCCCCCGTTTCCCGAATTGCTGCAAGTCGTGTGCCTAAGCTACCCGCATTGTGCTATAAATCCATAACGACTGTGGCACCAGCAAATGTTGCGTTGCCGTCTGAATTATTAAGAGCTAAATGGCCGCGTGGAGGTGGGAGAGAAGGAGACTTTGCTGCCAGCTGAAGGCAAGCCCTGGTGTGGGCAAGAACGTTCCCTTTGATGAGCGGCGCAGACGTCGGCAATTATATGCAGATGGGGAGCAGGCGGCACAAAGACTAGCGCAAGGTCCTTTTATATCCCCGCGTGAATGTGGATGGCGGGGGGATTGTCTGGCTTTCTTAAGGTGCAATTTTCATCCCGCTGAATGGAATGCAAAACATTGATTAATTTTAGCGGCGGCTGGTCAGGGTGCTTTGGCTCTGGATTGAAGCAGTCGAACACTTTGGAGAGAGAGAGAGGTAGTGATTTAGGAGAAAAATAGTGCTTGGGTCCATGTAGCTTGGAAAGACTGTTAAAATCACAGAACATTAGAGACTGGAAGGGACCTTGAAGATCATCCAGTCCAACCACAGAACACTAGGGGTTGGAAAGGACCTCAGAAGATCATCCAGTCCAATCACAGAACACTAGGGGTTGGAAAGGACCTCTGAAGATCATCCAGTCCAATCACAGAACACTAGGGGTTGGAAAGGACCTCGAAAGATCAGTCTAGCCCAATCCCCCACCACAGCAGGATTCCCTAGATCCAGTTGCACACGAGCACGTCCAGGTGGGTTTGAAATATCTCCAGAGAAGAAGACTCCACAACCCTCCCTGGGCAGCCCCTTCCAGGGCTCCATTACCCTCACTGGGAAGAAGGTCCTTCTGATATTTATATGGGACCTCCTGTGTTCCACCTCACAACCGTTGCCCCTTGTCCTATCACTAGATGACACTGAGCAGAGCCTGGCTCCATCCTCCTGATACCCACCCCTCACATGTTTATAGACGTTAATGAGGTCAACCCTCAGTCTCCGTTTCCTCTTCTCCAAACTAAAGAGAGCCCCCCACCACAGCGATCACCTAGACCAAGTCACACAGGAACATGTCCAGGCAGGTTTTAAACGCCTCCAGAGAAGGAGACTTCTGTGTTTGCCCTATGCATCTTGGTAGCAAACTGGGCAGTCTTCCAGGACCCTGATCCCAGGTTTTTTTTCCTGAGACATGAGGGTGTTTGATAAAACTAGTACAAAATGCATCATAGAATCATTCAGGTTGGAAAAGATCTTCAAGATCATCAAGTCCAACCATCTGCCCTACAACCCCCAACCACTAACCCATCTCCTGAAACGCCGTGGCTGCCTGTTTCACAGAATCACAGAACATCAGGGATTGGAGGTCCCTTCTAGTTCTTAATGTTCTGTGATTCTGTGAAACGGCTGCTTCTTTATTTTATTCTACTTCCCTACATCACTCAGTGAAACAGACCTGAGTGTCTCAGGCTCCCTTGGAGGTCCCCAGGCTTTGGCTTTGCGGTGCTGAAGGTCTCTCCTGTTGGTGGAAGTCAACAGTGGTAACACTACAGAATCCAGTGAAGATGCAGATGGTCTGGTGGCGTCTTGGTAGTAGAGGAGGGTTAATGATTGGACTTGATGACCTCAAGGGTCTCTTCCAACCTGAATGATCTTGTGATTAGGTTGTGGGATGCTGTGCTGTGAACGAGCAAAGGGCAGTCAGCACAGGATAAGGTTTTTACGGAGAATTAGGTCACTTTGAACAGAGAAGGAGACGGCTGCGTGTCTGGGGTTGTGCCATCCCAGGGTACCCCGTTCAACCTGACTCTGCAGAACGACCCGTGATGGATGATAATGAATGTTTCTTTGCATAAGATTTTCATTTCCTAGAGACAAAAATTTATTTTGGGTGAGCGATTGTGTGGTCTTTTATTTTTTTTTTTTTTTTTTTTTTTTCATCCGCTCTTTCCTAATCCGCTGATAAATCTTAACTACTCGCATTCGAGCTGGTCTTCATTATCTAAATGACCCCCTTTTCAAAGATGACTGGCAACGATGATGGACTGAGCAGCCTGCCCCGCTAGATCTGCTGGAGGGCTGTGCCAAGTGGAAAAGCAAAAGGCAAAAGAGGGAGAAGCAGAACTGGTACCACCTGCCAGGTCTTGGAACCAAGAGACCAGCTTCAAGGTGACCCAGAGAGTCATTTTCTTTGGAGCTTGACACAGATTCCTCCTTTCCCTCTCTTGTTCTGGGCTCCTGGGGTCACCTGGCTTGACTTTCCACAGGATGCCAGGCTGAGCCAGGACAGGTTCTTGGATGTTTGAGTGAGGGAACCTGGCCCTGGCTTGTGTCTGACAAGAGGAAATGGCCACCAGTTGCTCCAGGGGAAGGTCAGACTGGAAATTGGGAAGAATTTCTGCAGTGAAAGAGCAGTTAAACACTGGAACAGGCTGCTCGGGAAAGGGCTGGAGTCCTCATCCCTGGAGGGGTTCTAAAGGTAGTAGCTGTGGCACTTTGGGATGGGCTCTGGTGGTCGTGGAGGGGTTGGGTTGAAGGTCAGACTTGATGGTCTTAGAGATCCTTTCCAACCTTAATGATTCTCTGTGAGCACTGTTTTTCCAAAGAGGTTGTGATTGCTGCTCCAAGCTGGCAGCTCAGGAAATGAACTATGTGTGTGGGGAAGTCAACCAGCCAACCCCAGTCGTAAGTCACCCTCCCACCCCTGAACCTACTGAATCATAATCTTTAAAACATGAGATTTGGGAGACAAATTGTCATCAAGAGTTTTTGGTCAGTCTTCTGACTTTTAATCTTGCACTTGTGTGTGAGGTGGTTCTTCCTTTTGAAATCCTAGAATCATCGTGGCTGGGAAGGACCTCCAGGGTCAGCAAGTCCAGCCCTCATTCCAACAGCTCCCTAACTCCTTCACCACGGCCTCAAGTGCTCTAGCTAATTGGTTTTTAAACACCTTCAGGGATGGGGACCCACCACCTCCCTGGGCAGCCTGGTCCAGTGCCCAACCACTCTCTCAGCAAAGAACTTCTTCCCAAGATCCAATCTAAACCTCCCCTGATGCAACCTGAGGCCATTTCCCCTCATCCTATCATCAGGAATTTGGGAGAAGAGCCCAGCACCAGCGTGGCTCCAACCTCCTCTGAGGGAGCTGTTAGAGAGCAATGAGGTCTCCTCTCAGCCTCCCCTCCTCTAGACTCAATAGCCCCATCTCCCTCAGCTGCTCTACATGGGTCCTGTTCTCTTGCCCTCTCCCCAGCCTCGTTGCCCTTCTCTGGACAAGACATCTCTCCTTCTGCACCAGCAGCTCCTGGCCAGTCCATGCAAAGCTCCTGGGGGTGGTGGTGGTGGCAAAGGACATTTTCTCTGCTCCTCTTATGCAGGATATTCATTTTCTTTCCAGTGGCCAACCTATCCCTCGAGTCACTTACACAGAAGAGGAAAAGAAAACATGGGGCACGGTCTTCAGGGAGCTGAAGAGTCTCTACCCGACTCACGCCTGCTATGAACACAATCATGTGTTCCCGCTGCTGGAGAAGTACTGTGGCTACCGGGAGGACAACATTCCCCAGCTTGAAGATATTTCAAAGTTCTTGCAGAGTACGTTTGAATCCTGTAAAATAAACCCACTCACACAGAGGCTGGGGACTGACCTGTTGGAGAGCAGCAGAGGAGACAGGGACCTGAGGGACCTGGTGGAGAGCAGGTTGGGCAGGGGCCAGCGGTGGGCCCTGATGGCCAAGAAGGCCAAAGGCATCCTGGGGTGGATCAGAAAGGGGATGGTTAGTAGATGGAGAGAGGGTCTCCTCTCCCTCTGCCCTGCTGAGACCACAGCTGGAATCTTGTGGCCAGTTGTTGGATCCCTCAGCACCAGAAGGACACAGAGCTGCTGGAGAGAGCCCAGTGTAGAGCCACAGAGGTGACGGAGGGAGGGGAGCATCTCCCTGCTGAGGAGCAGGGGCTGGGGCTCTGGAGCTGGGAAGGAGGAGTCTGAGGGGTCACCCCATGAATGTTGATCAGTATGGGAAGGGTGGGTGTGAGGAGGATGGAGCCAGGCTCTGCTCAGGGGCACCCAGTGACAGGACAAGGGGCAGCGGGTGTGAGCCCTCCTTGGGCTGGGGCTCCAAATGAGACAGTGTTGGAGCCTTGGAAGCCAAGGCTGTAGAAGGAGACCTCTGCAGCAGGGTAAAACTTCAATCGCTCAAAGCCCCGGAGGAAGGCAGAGCCAGACAACAAATTAGTCACTTAATTGCTGCAGTGATCAGCCTGGAAGAAAGAGCTCCGTGTCCCTGCCAAGCGGCCCCATCCATCCTCAGCACTGCATTAAGAAGCTGCTGGCTGAGTTACTGCAGCCCCTCCGTGGGATGTTCCCGCCTCCCCACCGCAGGGGACTTCTGCAACCGGATTCTGAGGACCGTGGGACCTCCTGCAGACCACCCTCTGGGTCATAAACCTGTGATCTGGACCGCAGTGGCACCTCTGACCCCCTGCAGCAGGTCCTGGTTCGAAGAGCAGTTGATCCCTGCAGAGGGAAATCAGGCAGCAGCGAGGCGGGCTGGGGGTGGGCTCCGTGTGCCAGATGTCAGGGCTGGGGCTGGCGGGGGGATCAGAGCCAGAGCAGCAGATCCCGCTGGCTGAGGTGGATTTCAATGGCGTTTCAGCTGGCTACTGGAGCTGGAGGCTCTCCCTTGCCCTGCGCCTGGATGCTGCCCCTGCCCTGGGCTCCATCACTTCATGTAAGACCTCGAGAGATGCAGAAGGTTCTGAGGGTTGTATCTAAGGGCCATTTAATCAGGTACCACAGCCCTGGTGTTGCCTAATGGCTCCAGTACCATTGACCTCAGGCGGTTCCTCATCAACTCTTCAGTTCCATCAGGATGAAGGGGCAGATGTGGCAGGGCTGGTATCTGCAGAGAAGGATGCAGGAGGTGCTGCTGCTGCTGGTGGTGGTTGTGCTCAGACCACTCGGAGCTGCCTGGCCTGGGAGCAGCAATGGGTTTTGCAGCACAAGGGGAGCCCCTGCATGACTGCTGGCACTGGACTCACAGCTTCACCTTCCCAGTGGCTCCTCTGCTGGTCCCTCATCCTAATCACTCTGCTGAGCCCCCGTGGATAAGTTCACAGAACATCAGGGATTGCCCCTGAGCAGAGCCTGGCTCCATCCTCCTGACACCCACCCTTCCCATATTGATCAACATCCATGGGGTCACCCCTCAGGCTCCTTTTTCCCAGCTCAGGAGCCCCAGCTCCCTGAGCCCTTCCTCAGCAGGGAGATGCTCCCCTCCCTCCATCATCCCTGTGCTGGGCTCTCACCAGCAGCTCTGTGTCCTTCTGGAGCTGAGGGCCCACAACTGGACACAAAATTCCAGCTGGTGTCTCCCCAGGGCAGAGCAGAAGGGGAGCAGAACCTCTCCCCATCTGCTGACCACCCCCGTCCTGATCCACCCCAGGATGCTGTTGGCTCTCTTGGCCACAAGAGGGCGACGCTGATGGCTCCTGGCCACCCTGCTGGCCACCAGGTCCCTCTCTCCTCCACTGCCCTCTGAACCCTCAGCTCAGGGAGCAGTGGGGCTCAGGGATAATTCACAGGGAACAACTGGCTCCTGATTCATCCCCGTTTCCCTTCCAGGACACCCAGCAGCACTGGGAAACTCCCTTTAACCCTCTCATTATCAGAAGGAGCTGGCAAATGAGTCTCAGCCGTGGTCGTTGGACTGGATGACCTATCAAGGTCCTTCCCAATCCCTAATGCCCTGGGATTCTGTGATGCTCAGGGCTGGCTCCCTGCTGGGTGGGGCTCTGGGTCACAGCTCCTCATGGCCGGAGCACATTCCCTGGGTGCTGATCCATGTCCTTAGGGGATCGCTGCTCCCACTGTGAGCATCCCTGATGTCCACAGAACACTCACCACAGGCACGAGGGCTGGGTTTGGGTACCAGGGGTGAAGCGCTGCTGGCCCAAGTCCTGAGATGCTTCTCTGTCCCCTCGCCAGCTTTAAGCATCCAGGCACAGACTCTGCAGCACAAGCCAGGGGGGTTCTGCCCAGACAGCAGAGAAACAGAGAATTATTCAGGTTGGAAAAGACCCTGGAGACCATCCAGTGCAACCAATAACCCAACTCTACCAAGGTCACCAACACCAGACCAGGTCTCTCAGCACCACATCTAAACCATCCTGTGTGACTGGACCTAGGGGATGCTGCTGTGGCAGAGTCATCGATTGGACTCGACGATCTTTTGAGGTCCCTTCCAGTCCCTAATGTCCTGTGATGCTGTGATTCTGTGAGTGGGTCTAGGGGATCCTACAGTGGCAGGGGGATGGGACTGGATGCTCTTTTGAGGTCCCTTCCAACCCCTCATGCTCAGTGATGCTGTGACTGCAGCAGGAGACCCCAGCAGAGGGTTAAACTGCTGGATCCCTGAGCTCAGCCTTCCCCGTTGTGTTGTCGCAGCTGGGTGTCCTACAGAGAGCTGCTCATCCACCCCCTTTGGCTCCTCTCCTAAAGGTTGGAAACAATCGGCTTCTCAGGCATCACTGAGTGATAAAATAATAATAATAATAACAGTAATAAAATTAAAGGGCTTTTTGAGACGGGGAATAATCGTCAGTCTGCTGCAGCTGGAACAGTGAGATGGAGATCACAGAGGAGCTGCTGCAAACCAGCTTCTCTCAGCCTCACGTGGTCCTTGCAGGGTGGGGAAGAGACCTCAACCATCAGAGGGTCCTAAAAACCTGGTGATGCTGCTCCAGCCCAGGATCCAGGGCTCAGCAGAGCCTTTTCCTCCTTTGGAGATGCTGGGAGCTACAGGACTCAGCTCCCTTGGACACAGAGGGTCGCTCAGCCCAGCCAGAGTCAGGAGTCTGAGCCTGGCTTAAGCTCCCCTGGAGAGCTCAGGCTTTGGGGGATGGATGGGTGCGTGGCTGCAGCTGAAGGTGACGTTACTGGTGTGTTATTGATGACCCTCCTCGGGAGCACTGGGACGGCTGCCCTGGCTCCGTGTCTGGGCACTGCAGCGTGGAAATGATTGAGCACCCCCCAGCCCAGCGTGGGAGGGAATAAGTCACCCTTAGCTCAGACCCTAAAGAGATTTAATGAGGCAGCTGAGCCCCTGCAGAGCAGCTCAGGCTCCTGAGGAGCATCCTGCCTGCTCTGCCCCTCTGTGCTGCTCAATTCGAGGGGATTTGCTGAAAGCCCTCTGCACCTCAGCGGGGTTTTTTCACGCTGAACCCGCACAGACCTCCTTGCTTCTGGCTTCAGCTCCATCAAGGCATTTTCTGTTCAAGAAGCTCTTGCAGCAGGGATCGTGGCCCCTCGGCACCATCAAGCCAGCAGGGTTGTGGCTATTGATTTGTTCCCTATTTTCAGCCCTATTTGGCCGCCTGGAAGATGCTGCTGGAGCAAACGATGGTCACGTCGGGGCAGCCCTGTGATTGCAGCAGCTCAGCTGATGCTCCAGCTGCAGCCGACCTCCAGCAAGAGACTGGAAGAGACTCTCCAATCTCTGTCCAGACAGCAAGAAAGAAGCCCCAGATTTGGAGTCGGGTTTGAGACAGAAATCCCTCCCTGGGAGGGTGCTGAGGCCCCAGAACAGGTTGCCCAGGGAGGCTGGGGCTGCTCCATCCCTGGCAGTGCCCAAGGGGTGGGTTGGACGGGGCAATTTTCAGGGTGACTGCAGAGCACCTTGAGGTCTGTGGGTTTGAAATGCAGAGACCATTTCACCTGCTAGTGCCCTCCCTGCCACCAGCTGCCCTCCCAGCCATCCCCACCAGCCCAACCATCACGGGGGTGGCCCTGAGACTGCAGAATGTGCTGGGATGCAGAGGACCAGGACCTGCCCAGCTGAAGGGCTCTATGAAAGCAAGAGATTTACTAGTGAGGAAATGGGGGTGACTGGGGTAAGGAAATGTGGAAATGGAGGTGTTTGGGTTGAGGAGATGTAGAAATGGGGGATTTGGGATGAGGAGCTGTGGAAATGGGGGTATTTGGGTGAGAAGATGTGGAGATGGGGGTGTTTGGGTTGAGGAGATGTGGAAACAGGAGTGTTTGGGATGAGATGCTGTAGAAACGGGGTGTTTGCAGTGAGGAGATGTGGAAGTGAGGATGTTTGGGGTGAGGAGCTGCAGAAATGGGGGTGTTTGGGTGAGGAGATGCTCTGAAGGACACCAGAAGGTGCTGCTTTACCTGGGCGGTGCTGTCTGCCCACCTCATCTCCTTCTAGCCACTGCCCTGCCGTGTGGGCAGCAGAGGATGCCCAGGCAGGTCCCTGCATCCCCTGGGTGATCCCGTCCCGCCGAGAACCTCGCAGGTCCCACCGCCGGCAGCTGTCTGAGACGGAGGCGGTGCCTCTGCCCCTTGACTTTCCAGAAATGAGTTTCTCTTGGCGAACCCGCCGAGGGAAGCGAAGGCTGATGTGACCTTGGTGGGGCGATTCGGGCTATTGATCGCGCCGGGAGCTCAGCGTCGCCAATCCCATCCGGGCGAGCGACGACGTCGCCGCAGTCAGCCCCGTGGCCGGTCCATGGGAAGCAGGAGAGCTGAGGTCCCCCTGCATCTGGGGACCTCAAAGCCTTAACGAACAGGTGGCCATGAGCCAGCCTGATGGATGCAGCCCCGGTGAGGCTGCACCTCGGGCACTGGGGGCAGTTTGGGCACCGCAGTGCAGGGAGAGGCTGGAGAGGGAGCAGAGAAGGGCAGTGCCGCTTCTCCTGAGCTCAGTCCTGCCTCCTCACCCTGTCCTCCCCGCTCTGCCCCATCACCAGCGCCCCTTCCTGGCCACGGAGCCTCCTCCAGCCCTGCCTGTGACCCTCCGGTGCTGCAGAGAGAGGAGGTGGGAGCTCTAGGGCTGGGATTCGCTGCTGCACGGAGACCTTTGGGTTCCACTCCAGGCTGCGATCCCGAGGATACCGGAGCGTGACGGGCACCTGGAGCGATTCCCTGGGACCTGGTTTGCTCAAGACCCGGAGCAGCACCGAGGATGGATTTGTCCTGCCCTGTCCAGAGCTGCTCCACTTTGTGCCCCATTTATCACCTTTGCAGCACCTCTGGGCACAAGGAGGGAGACTCTGCGCTGAGTTCCCAGTAGGAGCTGGGGAACGTGGTGGCACCAGCCCCAGCATCCCAGCATCACCCCCCGGCAGCAATGCTGGGGCTCAGACCCCGCTCCATGATGCAGAGCCCAACACACACACTTCTCCCCGCTGCAGTGAGGTGGGATCCAGCATCTTGTTTGTGTCCCCACGGATTCTTCCTGCAAACCCTCACCCCTGCAGCACCGGGGCAGAGCAGGAGAGGGATGGGCAGTGGTCCTCATCTGGGCTCTGTGGGGTGATGAACACGGGAAGGGCTGAGCGGGCTCATCCCTAGCCACCTGCCCTCACCCAGCAGTGGGCTGCTCACCCAGGCTGTGCTGCCACCCATCGAGGGCTCTGCAGCCCACAGGGCTGGGTGTGAAGCTGTGCACTGTCTGCACCAGGGGATTGATTGTTTATGAGCCTCTAGGAATCCCTGCTCTCCGTATTTGATTCATAGAGCCTTCCCTGAGCTCAGGCTGGGCCAGCAGACTGGTTCCCAGTACGATGCCCCCTTTGTCCTTGGGCTTTGTTGCCCACAAGTGGGGTTTTTTGATCCATAAAACTCTGATTCCACAGGCAGAGGGTGAGGAAATAGAGGGGGAAACCTCTTCCAGAGAAGGCAGACTTGGGGTTTCCTCCCTGACTTTCCCTTTCCCATGGTCCCCATTTAGAAAACAGCCTGACACCAATTAATTCCTGGGGCTGATGGGTTTCCTGCAGCAGGTGCCAGCCCTGCTCTGCCATAAATGCATCCAGCCCTTGCAGGAGCTGGGGGGGGGGTCTGTGCTGAGCAGTTTCAGCACTGCTACCTCCCAGCTGCATGTGCCTGGAAATCCCAAGACACTCGTGTCCTGGCTGTGGATCCCATCAGGATGCTTCTCTGCAAGCAGGTAGTGGGGTGGGGGCACACAGTGGGGTGAGGGTGACCAGCCAGAGGTTACCAGAGCAGGAGGGAGAGGGGAAGCAGAAGTGTCTCCATGTTCTCTGCTCCTTGCTGGGTCACCCTGGTGCTTTCCTGGCCAGGGGAGCAGGGCTTGGTGTGGTGGCAAGTGGAAGCTGCCAGTGTCTCATCTGAGAGGAGAAGGGGGTTGGGAGTGAATCCAGTTAATGAGATGTCAGCACCAGTTTGTGTGTCCTTGTCACCAGGGCAGGGTGACAGTGTGAGAGGTGCTGAAGGGTCCCTGCGGCAGCTGATGACTTGATGTCTCCTGGAAGGAAACCAGGATGCTCGTGGCTGCTGCTGTTGTGGGCTGCCAAGGGCTTGTCCTTGAGGGCTCCTCAGCAGCAGGTTCTCCCCTCACTTTGCACTGGGACCCAGATCCCAGTGACCTGATGCAGCAGCGTTAGGGTTAGCACCCTGCAGTCCCACTGATTGCCCCTGCGGATGGGGCAGACCCAGACAAACCTGGGGTCGCCATCATCCCCCCCCAAACAATGGGATCCCTGATCCCTGGGATCCCAGAGTTTTGGGGGACCCCAGCAGAAAGCTGATGCCTTAGACTACTGGCTGCTCCAGAAGGATGGGTTTAAAACCAGGATGGGTGGCATCTAATAGCCACAAATCATTGAATCCCAGAGAGGGGGTGTGCTGGGATGGAGCCCAGTGCCAACTCCCTGCCATGGGGCAGCGACACCTCTCACCAGAGCGGGGTGCCCACAGCCCCATCCAACCTGCCCTTGGACCCTGCCAGGGATGATGGAGCAGCCACAGCATCCCTGGGCAACCAGTTCCAGGGCCTCAGCACCCTCACAGGGAGGGGTTTCTGCCTCAGAGCTGATCTAAATCTCCCCTCTTCTAGCTTGAGCCCAGCCCCTTTGCCCTGTCACCAGAGTCAGCTGGGTCCAGCTTTCCTGGACCACCTTCTTGGACTGGAAGGTCACTATAAGGTCCCCCTGGAGCCTTCTCCTCTCTGGGCTGAACAACCCCAATTCTCCCAGCCTGTCCCCACAGCAGAGGGGCTCCAGCCCTCTGAGCATCCTCACGGCCTCCTCTGTACCAGCTCCAGCAGCTCCTCATCCTTCTGGTGCTGGGGGCTCCAGAGCTGGATGCAGGACCCCAGGTGGGGTCTCACCAGGGTAGGGCAGAGCAGAGAGGCAGGATCCCCTCCCTCAATCTGCTGGTGATGCTTTGGAGCCAGCCCCAGATCCAGTTGGTTTCTGGGCTGCCCTCACTGGATCCTGCCCTGTCTCCTGATGTCCCCTTGATCAGAAGACTTTCTGATAGGACCAGGGAGCCATCCCTTCCTCTGAGCTCCAGCTGCAGCAATGGACCTGGCGCAGAACAAGTGCTCCTGGAGCAAACATGGGGTGTAGCCAGGACCACCAGCCTGGAAGGGCAGTAATCAGAGCCCTCTAATGACTCCAGGCTGCAGAAATTAGGGTCAGGGACCTCAGGCTCTTTATTTCCCCCATGATTTTCAGAGTATCCAGTTGTTCAGTGAAACAACCAAGGAGCGAATCCTGCCCCTGCCTGTAGCTTGGCTGAGCTCTGCAGGGGTTGGGGTCACAGATGAGGGTCAAGCATCTGGGGAAGGAGCTGAGCAGCCCCTTCTCCACCAGTAGCCCCGGCTCCTCACCAGAGCCACGGCCCTTCTCCATCCTTCCAGTCGCCTGCTACCAGCACGAAGCAATTAAGCTACAAGGCATCAGACAATCAGGCAGCAGCCCCCAAGACGTTGTGGTTAATCATGTTCTAGCGGCGTGTTCTTGGCCGTAATTAGGAGATAACAGCGTCTGCAGGCTGCAATCAGAACAATCCCAGTAATTAAATCAGCCTCTTGTCAGCAGGCTCCTTCCCACCCCCTACCCCACGCTGGGTGTGTGAGTGGGGTGGCAGGACCCCTCTGAAGGAGGGACATGACCCACCCCAAATCCTGAGAGCACCCACTGTGCCGTTGCAGCGGCATCTGGCTTGGGGTATCTCCATCCTCCCAGCCTGGAGGGTGCACGGGGGACCTCCTGTGAGCTGGCCCTGGGATGTGGCTGGGAGAGCTGGGGATGCTCAGCCTGGAGAGGAGGAGGCTCCAGGGGGACCTTCTAGTGACCTTCTGAGAGGGGCTGTCAGGAGGCTGGGGAAGGCTGTTCCCAAAGGTGGGGCGTGACAGGATGAGGGGTGATGGTTTGAAGCTGGAGAAGGGCAGAGTGAGGCTGGACAGGAGGAGAAAGTCGTTGAATCTGAGGGTGGGGGATCCCTGGCCCAGGCTGCCCAGAGAGAGAGTGGAGACCCCATCCCTGGAGCCATTCAAGGTCAGGCTGGCTGTGGCAATGTGGTCTGGTGAGAGATGGCCCTGCTTGGTGCAGAGGGCTTGGACTGGCTGCCGTTTGGAGGCCCCTTCCAGCCCTACACTCCTAAGCTGCTCTGCTCCTGAGGGCTTGGCTGGTGGCAGAACCTCCCTGGCTCCATCCTCTTGATCTACTCTGGCCACAGGACACACTTGTCCCTCTGGAAGCACCCCCATCTCACATTCAAGCCCACTCCTGCACCTGCTCACCCTGCAGACCTTTAATTTGGCCTCTCAGAAGGTTCCCCAGGCTCCCCATTTACACCTGAATGAAAGGGCTGCTAACGAAGGCCGTTCCCTGCGACACCATCTCGTAGTGTCCTGGGTCTGGGAGAGTCTCCTCACGGGTGGAGCCGGTACCCACCGCCGACCTTCCCCTCCTCCAGCTGCCTCCACAACCCCTGAGCATCCTAATCTGCGGTTAATCATCTATCGAGAGAGAGCAAACAGTGATTAGCTGGCCCCTACCTCTTGGGGCTGAGGGAGCCAATCTGGGGGCTAATCAAGGCAGCCACTTGCTCAAGGAAACGTTGATCCTGGTCATCAGCTCTCGTGGGATGGACCTTAGGCTGAGGGGATGTTGCTGGGGTGGGGTGAGAGGGTGATGAGGTGGCTGTGAGTAACCGAGGAGGAGGTGATGGCTCCTCTTGGTGGAGCAGGAAAGAGCCCTTGGAGCACGAGGATGCTCCAGGTGATGGTGAGTTGCAGAAGGATTTAGGTGGGAAGGGACTTAGGGATCCCCAGCTGATGCCTTGGGCTACTGGCTGCTCCAGAAGGATGGGTTTAAAGCCAGGATGGTGGCATCTAATAGCCACAAGTCAGAGTGGGGTGAGTTGGGAGGGAGCCCAGTGCCAACCGCCTGCCATGGGGCAGTGACACCTCTGACCAGAGCAGGGTGCCCACAGCCCCGTCCAGCCTGCCCTTGGACCCTGTCAGGGATGATGGAGCAGCCACAGCCTCCCTGGGCAACCAGTTCCAGGGCCTCAGCAGCCTCACAGGGGGGAATTTCCTCCTCAGATCTGACCTAAATCTCCCCTCCTCTAGCTTGAACCCAGCCCCTTGTCCCATCAGCGGAGTCAACTGGGAAGAGTCTGTCTTCACCTTTTCTGTAGCCCCTTTAGGAACTGGAAACTGTTCTGAGGTGCCCTTGGAGCCTCCTCTTCTCCAGGATGAACGCCCCCAACTCTCCCAGCCCTAGGACCACAGCTCAGGCTCAGCCTTCCAGTTGCCCTCATCCCCGTGTTCCAGCAGCGTTCTCCAGCCTTTAGGGTGGATTCCTAAGAATTCTGGTGCCAAGGCCCTGGAGCTCGTTGCCCAGGGAGGTTGTGGCTGCTCCATCATCCGTGGCAGGGTCCAAGGGCAGGTTGGCTGGGGCTGTGGGCACCCTGCTCTGGTGAGAAGTGTTGCTGCCCCATGGCAGGGGGTTGGCGCTGAAGGATCTCTGAGCTCCTTCCCAGCCCAGTCTGGGATTCTCCTCCCAGTGTGTTCCAGCCCTTCCACTGGGGTGGGGAGGGGTTGAGCGATGGGGATTCACCTTTCTCCCCCCGACAAAAGCAAAGAGGAGGGGGCAAAGCACAGCCTGCACCTGGGGCGGAGGGGACCCCTGAGGGATCACCAGTGGGTTTGGTGGCACAAGCGAAGCTCCGGGCTCCAGGGGACGATCCGCGGGCTGGCAGCTCCCTCTCGTGGGGGAAAAGGGACCCGAGAAAAGGAGGAGATGGGGG
>JAOXOE010000001.1:40865160-40878064 GCA_028565055.1 Phoeniculus purpureus
GGGTGGGGGTTGTGTGTGTCAGCAGAATGGGTTTGGAGTTTTGGCTTCCGGTTTCCAGTCCCTCCTCCTTCTCTTTCGACTCTACTTCTTCTGTCTGTGTTACAGAGAAGACAAATGTATCGCTGAGCTGGACACAGCAGCCATTTTGCCCTGGAAACACGGTGTGTCTCTGGAAAGCATGGAACCTCTGAGATCATTAGAGAGAAGATTTCATCTGGATTTCCATGGCCTGATGAAGTGGAGAGAGTTCTTCCCTTGTTTGTGGCCATAGGAATAGTTATTTTGGAAATGGAGCACTGGCATGGAAACGCATGGAGCAGAGAAGTGGGCTTTAAAATTCTTGCTGACACTGAGGGATGTGCATATGAACTTGTGGCACTGCATTGCCACAGAGGCAGGAATGGTTGGAAGACTCTTGTCCCTTTTCTAGGGTTTGGACATTAAAGTTTTGGCTCAGTTATGTAAAAGTGTTGTGATTGATCTCCATATCTATTTTTATGTGGGGTTTTTATATGGGGTCAATTAAGTGTCTTGTTGCTTTTTTCCCCAAATTTAGTAAGTTTCATTTTTTGACTGCAGTTCCTAAGTGGTTTTTTTTTTTTTAAAACCCTCCTTGTATTCTTTTTATTTCTGCCATTAGCACCTTAGTTAATTCCATTGGCTAATTTTTACTTTGGGATTTTAAACCCGTGACATAAATTCAGTGAAATACGGCTCCACACATAGTGTACCTATTGGTCCAGCTTGGTTTCTTCTGAACTTAACCCTACAAGCACCATCACCTCAGACTCTAATTGGTTAGATACAGTAAAGATGCAGTACAAATAACTCCGATGTCAGATATTTTTATGTGTGCTGAGATAGTTCATATGGCTCTCTATTTCAGAATCGTCTGGATAACATTCTGTGCTCTTATTTGTGTTTGTTTTTTAAGCATAAATGTCAGAAAGCCAAATGTTAGCTGTATAGCAAGCTTGTCTAATTTTATATTAAGAAGCTCTTATTTCTTCTGGAACCAGGAACCGGAGAGTTTGTTAAAACTCATAGTTTTTGCACAGGACATGGGACTTAAATAACTGAGGGTAAACAAAACAACGTAGACAGCAGTAGCATAGCTTTTCCTTTGTTTTCTGCTTTTTCTTAATCCTTTCTTTGTGGCCTGAAAAAAAAGTTCATTAGAAGAACAATTGTTCAGAGCACTTGGGTCTGGTGTTCATTTTGTGTCACCTTCAGCTAGAAAGAAAAATAAGAAAATGAAAAATAGTTTGCTTCCGAGACTTATAAGTAAGGATGCAACAAATTCTTCAAAAAAGTCAAAACAAAGAATAAGGAAAAAACCCTCAAACAATTAGTGATTTTAAAGAGATTTTAATGAGCAGAAGATGCTCATGATGGTTTTAAGAAGTGGTAGCAGGGCAACATACACTATTCTTATGACATAAAGTGTAGTCACTAATGTGACTGAGAAAACAGTTATTACTTTAATTGCTATTTTCTTAGGGCTGTGATCTTGATGAAAGTACGAACCACTTAGTGTCTGCATTTGCTGTGGAAAGAGCATAAACTGATACCTCCTGATGTACTAGAATCATGTCTGGACCCAGAGGAGGGATTGCTACAGCAGCAGGCAGACCTGCTTCAGTTACCATACCCTGCTGATTGATGGGAAACGTTGCCATGGATGTGTAACCAGGGTTGTGTGGACCTATATGTATGTACGAGTAGCACTATATTTGTATGCCTCGAGCTTGGGGAAGAATCATCTTGTACTTGTATGTGCAGTGTTCTTGGATCTAAATCAAGTGTGTCTTCAGTGCAGGTTATGAGTATATTTTTATGGATAACCTTGGAATATTAGTCTCAATATTTACCTTGTGACTTCATTGGAGGAAGTTAGTTACTGGATTTGATGTCCTGTATTTAGTTCTGATCTAATTTAGCTTGCAAGTTACTCTGAGACAGCAGACAGTTTATATCGCATGAACTAGCAGATTGTTCAAAGGCTTTGCTAGGGGTCTGTGCTCACCTCAGTCTCTTGACTTGTGTGAAAGGTAGAAAATTTCCTGCAATCTTTTCTATCCTTGGTTAGATTTTAACTGAAATTAGAGACCTCAAAGCATACCCTTTTCTGCTTTGTGCACAGCTATGTTATCTGGCTCCATCTGCATGTGATATGCAAAAGAGTTGAGGCAGGAGCATAGATGTGTCAATAAGGTGCTCTGCTCAACTAAGTAAGCTCAGTTCATTAGCAAATCAGAACAGCAGTGATGCTGCAGGCAGTAATAATCCTACTTCAGACAGTGTCATGAGTGCAACTAACATTGTTTTCAGTAACAAAGCTTGTTGTGTGTCCATAGCAGTTTTGCACATAACTTGCATCACAAGTAGTGTGCTACCTTACACATCCATTACCTGCCTGTTGTTGCCGCACCTAAGTGGGTTGAAAGATGGCTGAGCTACAACTGTGTTTCTGTGCCTGGGGCTGCATCATTGTAAATGTATCTGGTCTCTATTTAGAGGAAACCTGTGCACTAAATGAGTCTTATCTCATTATCTCCAGTTTCTTGGCCTCTGCCTTTCCTCAGAAAAGGAAACCAAGAGGCCTTTTTCTGACAAGCATTCTATAATTAGAATGCCTATTATTAATACTAAAGCACATTAAATTTGAGGAGCATCCATCACATATACATACACAGTCTGAACTTCTAAACAGAAAAGTAGGTTAATAGTCACTTTACCAAAACTCTCCCAAGTGAGTTGGAATCAAGTGTTTAGCTTCAGGCAAGGCTGCTGGAACATTATAATTTGGTTTTAGTTTGATGCCAGGGGCTGCTTCTCCTTAGGTTGGGCACTCTGTTGCTGACTGGAGTGTTGGGGGCAGACCCATGGGGCTGCATACTTTGCAGAAGAGAAAGTAGCTGCCTACTGGTAGCCCCACCGAACACCAACACACACAGCTACACGCACTTGTGTGCAGACAGCACTAAGAAATAAAGGCTAGTTTATGTCTTCTGTTCTCCTTTGTAGTTATGTGAGATAGAAATTTTAAGAAGTTACAGGAATTACTTAAAAATAATTTAGCAATCAGGAACTTAAAATTAAATCTGAATATGTCAATAACAAAACTGAACACACGTGACTATAGACTGCACAAGTGCAGATACCTTAAACACATGAAAAAGTGTGAGAAAATTCACATAGAGTTTACAGCTGTCTCAGCTACTTGACGCTCAGCTGCGGTTTTGAAAAATGAAAGAGGCATCATTATGGTTTAATAATAAAAATCTGTCACTGAATCATTTTTGTTTGTTTGTTGGGTTGTTTTCTTTGTCAGAATTTTTATTTTATCAGAGTTTAGCATAACAAGAAAGAATTTATATTAATACTGGGAGATTGTTAGTATTTTATACCTTTAAATGGAATGATATATAAAAATCTTTGAACAAAAGGTTATGTCTTTTTCAAGAACTCTGAATCTGATAATTGCATAAGATAATAATTGGTGCTAGAGACAAGGTATTTTTTGTTTCTAGCAGCTAAAAGAAAAGGAATAGAACAAGAGAGAACAGTAGTATTGATTTTTAATTTTATTTTTGTTTTAATGCACAAAATTCCTAGTGCCATTCCTTTAGAATGTTAATACAGAGATTATGGTATTCACGAAGAACAGTCAAGGCTATGATGGAGGATAACCAATCCTCCTAGTAGATAGTCACATATCAGTATTTTCTCATGCTCTAGAGCTACAAGATGTCAAACTCTAGAATACTGAGGAAGAGATAGAATCACGGAGCAGCTTTAAACATAAAGTAATAGCACCTTGTTCTGACACTATGAGGACAGACTGTCCTCATCCAGGTTGCTGAGTCCCCATCTGACAATGTCACTGACTCTCATCCTCTTGCTGGTTTCTGCAAGGTTCAGCTCATCCAGTCTTTCTTGTGCCAGTCCAGCCCAGGTGAGATGTACTCTGATACACATAGGAGAATGTGAATAGTTTGAAAGCTGTACACAACTCAGAGCCAAAAACGTGGAACATCTCTTCTAACATTTTCTGCAAGCGTAATAATTAGTAGTAGCAGAGCAGAGGTATCTGCTACACAGGCAACACTGAGCTGAGTTCATGCTGTCTGCAGCACTTACTCCTGTTTCAACATACACTTTGGGCATTTATGAAGCACAGCAGAGAGCAAGCTTAATCTTGCTGTGAATTATTGATCTGTTCAACCTCTTGAATTTTTGTGGGTGAGAGAAAAGAGGTAATTTTCTGTGTAAAATTGCCTATTCATTTCACATATGGATATGTTTTCATATTTTTTGTTATTTCTTTTGCCTCAGCTTTCCAATTTAATATTTTGTTAGTACCACTTTGATTCTTAATTCTCGTATAAAACACTATTTGTGCAAATGGTAGATCAAGGTTATACTCAGAAAGTACAACTCTTTGAAGTACTGTCACTGCGAAACTTTTTTGTAATGGTTCAGATGAATTCAGGACAGTTTTCCTGGCACAAAAAAAAAAAGTGCAAAAAAATTGAGTATTCTGTTAACTTGATAACTGCTCTTACCGACCATAGGAAAACTGTCAAAGCATTTAGAGAAAGAGAAAAAAACATTTATTATTAAGTTACTGGTAGAAGGAACACAGTTTACTGAAAACAGTTTTTACAGCTCAGTCAGGAGCTGACAGTGTGTTTTATAGCAGATTCTGCTAAGTCAAACTGGGGTGTGATTCAGCCTGGTCTTGTATTTGGGGTAAGTTAACTTCTTTCACAAATCAGAATGTTAAAACACAAAAAAATCTGTGTCAGTGCTGCTGTGGTAGCAAGTTGATAAACGTTATTTCAGTTTACAAGAACATGATGGCTGATCCTTACACTGCCATCAGTATCTGATGCAAAAAAATCTGTGTTTTTCCATGTATTTCTAACGCTGTCAAAAGACATAAAATCTCAGAAAAATGTGTTAAAAAATGTGTATAAAAAAGTCCAAGTCTCATGTGGAAGAGAAATTGAGAATTAAAACATAGAAAGAGTGTAAGGAGTTGAGATCAAATACAGCCACCCACAGCATGGGTTTGGAAGTTTTCATGGGACTTGTTGGAAAATATACATTGCTTCTATGAGAAGATTTGGTTTCTTAGTAAAAGTCTGGGTAAAATTTCAGGGTTTAAAAGAATACCAATAAAGTGAAGACTGACATTAACCAGACCATGCTATAAATACCACACAAAGAGACCAAACAAGCCCACTACTGAGAGCAGTCTTGAAGTTCTGCTTCACTGCTAGCCTGTAACAATAGAGAAAAACCTGTTGTCTCTATTAGAATTAGTTCAGACAAATAAACTGCTCAAAATTCTGTTGTTAGGTCTGACAGCAGCTGCTTACTGTGCTTCCTGTTTATGCACAGTCAGCTGATGCAGCTTAGCATCTGCTGCAGTGTGCCCAGAGAACACAGATATTTTAAACTGTGTCATTGGGTGTGTAGAGTCACTTTGTATTGCTTAGCATAAATTCCTCCCCTTTTCATTCTCATCAGTATTTAGCACAGGTCAGAATGCTATACAATACAAGTTGCTTCTTGAATGGGGAAATTCACTTCTATGAAGGTAAATTGGGCTGTATTTGCAATTTAATTGCACGTAACACTAGGAGAAATTACACTCTACATGTCTGCAAGTGTAAACTACCCGAGTTCAGGGTGCCGGATAAAATCTGCACTAAAAAAGTAACAACCGTTCTCAGTATCAGTAGAAAGTTATATTTTTATCTGAGCGGCAGACATGAAGACAGTGGAGAAAAATTCTTTGAGAATGTATTGTTTTTACTAAGAGACCAAGTATCTCTCAAATCAACACTGTGTTTATTGTTGTGCATTTCTTAAATGAACAAGAGAGTTCACCTTTCTGAACGCTTTCTCCTCCAGGCACTGAAAAATACAGGCACGTGCAGCTACTTCAATTAGCAGTTGACTTGTCTATTACTACCATAGTGGTGGAAGTTTAATCTGGAGAGACAAAACAGCTAACATTAAATATGTTGGATTCACCACTTAGGTGAATCCATTCAGACTTTTCATAAATGTGACCTATAACATTTTGTTAGTACAAACTTTGTGCTCGCTGGTAATTGTGAGATAATAGTTCACTAAACAGCCAGGGGAAGATCAGTTTGGGCTCCACAGAGACACGTGTCAGAAACAGATTAGAGGGTGAGAGTCAAAGAAAATTAAATTTTGACTTCCTTGCCTCATGCATAAACTCAAAAGACTCTCCAAACCAAACACAGCTGAGAGGAAGGATAGAAATCAGTACTAAAAATTGGATTAGAGGATTGGTTTCTTAGGGACAGCAGGGAACAGAAAGCAAACTTCCTATTATCAGCTGACTCTCACTGAAAGCATGATCTTCTAAGCCAACACAGAACAAGATTCTGCTGAAGTCAACAGAGCTGGACACTTTAAAGATCCTGAAGAGTTCACAATTCATGTTCAAGGAGTACCTGAATAACTGGAAATTAGTATCAGCACTCAGACTGTTGTCTGTAGTGTACAAGAAAGAAAATATGAGAACAAATTCACAAAGATCCTTATTTCTTCCAAGCAATGCTAAAAAATGGAAATCCATCTCCTTAACTTTAACATACATCTATGAGTTTAGCAGTGGGGAATTGCAGTAAGAGTCATATTATTATGCAGGATGCATTTGTAGCTCATTTCTGTACTTATAGTAAATTTGGGGCACAAGAATCAGGATATGAAGTTTTTTTATTAATAAAGTAGAAGCTTTTATGAATAAAGACTGATGAATCAGGTTCTAAAAACTAACTCAGAATTACAGTGGCTTTTAGATAAGTTTTCAGACTAATATGGGTAAGATTCACAGACTGGGGAAGTGTGTAAGTTATCTAGTAGAATATCATATATCAATGTTTCCTTCTTAGACTAACAAAAATAACCTTTATGGTGCCACAAGACCTTTATGATTTCTTTACAGTCATAACAGTGACTGAAACAAAAGTGATGTGTCAAGCAATAGTATTTTTGGAGATGAGGGGACTTGGAAGTGAATGCCAGATCTGGTGCTTTGAAATCTGAAGGTAGGAAAGAATATATACGCTGTTGTATGCTGTGATTTGGTTTTTTTAATTTCAGGAATCACCCATAGTCTTCAACTGACAAGAATATGTTTCATTTAATGTTAAATATGCATAAACATGCTGTGATGTTTTGTGAGTGCGATTAGAGTATTAATATTCTGAACATGATGTTTAGTTGAATTTAGATTCATTAAAATAAAATTAAAAGGCCAGAGAGTTGAAATATCAAACCAAGAAAATTTAATAACTTGATTATGTTTATTTGCAACCCTGTCTAAGAACTAAGGTGACTGAGAACGTTTCAAATAAGAATGCTTTCATATTTAAATGACAAAGTTGAATGTAAGTACAAATCAGAATGTGCTTCTGAATTACATTGTGCCACTATGTGTCATTAGAAACAAGTGATCTCAAAGAAGTTAACGAAAGAGATGAGCTTATTAAATTAGGTAGGGCATAGCAAGACATGAGAAAGACCTGAGTGTTCTCAGGTAAGTAAGGTGTACCTGCAGGTTGTAATATATTAGTGAGCTGTGTTTTCCCTGCCCAGTAAGAAAACACACAAAGCATTGCTGACTTTCATCTGCACTGAAGTGAGTTTGGCCAGAACAAGGCCATGTTCTTATCATGATAATCCCCATAAGCTTAGAGGAAGTAGGTTTTGGCCCATGTTTAATTAAAGCTGTATTACAGTACTTAGACATCTGTTACATTTATGCATTGTGGGTCAAGGGCTCAAAGGGCTCAGCTCGAGCTTCTCTTCTGAGTTCTGTGTGCTCACTGTTGAGCCTTTTTTTCTCCCATTATTTTTTATAGCTAAGCCACTACTTCCCTGTCCAAGGACAGTTTCCTCTATAAGTGAAAAGAGTGTGACCTAGTCCTTAGTTTCTAGCATTCTGAGATTTGTAGAAAAGACTCCTGAAAACCCTCAAGAAGTTTAATGAACTGCCCTGTGCAAAGTCTAATGTGGAAGGATGCAAACTTTATTTCTGACTCTCAGAACAAAAGGTTGCTGTCTAATCACTGCAGTTAGCTACATTAGTGTATTGTCTTTGATTGAACACTGGCAAACAGTACTTTCCTTATACTGACATAATTATTTGGTATTTCTATCTGTTATTTTCTATCATAGTTTCTGGTATTTTCCTACATCTCCACCCTGCAATCCAAAACAAGCTTATACAAAAATATCAGCCCTCTTTACGAGACTTTAGTTTCAATCAATAGGACTAATTGCATGACTAAAGATTTAGACACACACTTCCTTAACAAATAGCTATGACAGTTTAATATTGCCCTCTTTCCCCCTCTTAAATTACTTCTATCACAGCTCTATTGACAGAAGAGAATATATTAGCACTCTGCAGTCACGCTGGAAAAAAGTCTTGCAGTTTGTAGTCGAAAATGTTGTTTTGAATCCATGTAGGAAGTTTTGTGTTGTATGTGAAATGTTTTGTTAAATTAGCTTCTGTCTGACAAATTTATTAGGGTTTCCATGGCTGAATCTCTTATTCCTTACTTACCTCCATCAAGTGGAAACTGTTATGAACAATTGCTCATGTCTAACAAATATCTAAGAAAGATATAACCTTTGTCCTTCCACCATGTACAAAAAGACTCAGTCATGGGGTTGACAACACCCCAGCAAGTGGAGGAGCATAAGCCTTTTGAGTCAGATAGTTGCTGGAGGGTACAGATATGTGAAAGCTCAAGCTATGTACTGTCTGGGTCCAAAATGATCTTTTTGTCACTTACACTGTCTCATGTAAGGCTGTGGGTGTTGTATTCCTGGATTTCAGTAAAGCCTTTGGGATTGTTTCCTATGGCATTCTTGTGGAAAAACTGGCTGCCCATGGCTTGGACAGGCATATGCTCTGATGGATTAATACTGGCTGGATGCTTGGACCTGAAGGTGTTGACTGATTATCAACTAAATATGAGACAGCAGTGGGGTCAGGTGGCCAAGGCGGCCAGTGGCATCCTGGCTTGTATCAGAAATAGTGTAGGCAGCAGTAGCAGGGAAGTGATTGTCCCCTTGTACTGTCCACTTGTACTAGGCACTGGTGAGGCCACACCTTGATTACTGTGTTCGGTTTTGGACACCTCAATACAAGAAAGACATTGAGGCACTAGAGCAGATCCAAAGAACAGCAATAAAGTTAGTGAAGGGTCTGGAGGAAAAAAACCTTATGAGGACTGGTTGAGGGGTCTGGGTCTATTTAGTCTGAAGAAAAGGCGGCTCAAGTGTGACATCATTGCTGTCTAAAACTACCTGAAAGAACGGTGTAGAGAGGTGCGTGTTGGTCTGTTCTCGCAAGCAGTAAGTGATAGGACAAGAGGAAATGGCCTCGAGTTGCACCAAGGGGAGTTTAGGTTAGATCTGAGGAAAAACTTCTTTATTGAAAAGGTCATCAGACCTTGGAAGGGCTGTGCAGGAAGGTAGTTGAATCACCATCACTGGATATGGTTAAAAGTTGTGTGGATATGGAGCTTAGTGACATGGTTTAGTTGTGGGCTTGGTTCCGTTGGGTTATTGATTGGATGTGATATTTAAAGGTATTTTCCAACCTAAACTATTCTATGATTCTATGTTGTTGATACTTTGTGGTCTTTTTTAAAAATAAATTATATGCATATCTGTTTTTGTGTCTACATGTGTATGTGTCTACATGTGTCTGTCTACATGTGTCTACATGTGTCTACATGTGTATATGATAGTACAAATGACTAATGGTTGATCGTGGGCACATAATTCTTTTATGAAAAAAGAGGTCACATCATCAAGCCCTAAATTTTGTTGTTTGTTCTAAGTTTAGAATGTATTAGAATCGTCAATAAATTTTATGAAAGCCAGACTTTTTCTGGACAATCTGTCAGTAAAATTAGCTTTCCATTTTCAAGCTCTTTTTAGCCTGTATATTACCTCAAAGTGATCATGCAATTCATTTTTATACTTGTGCCCTTATTGCCTCTTGAAAAATAAAATGATAAAATTCCCATTCTAGGCAATGTTTTATCTATGGTAAACTATCCTTCAAAAAAGCAATAAAACAACATCTATGCCAATTAAAAAAAATTATTCTATAAGAAATTCATTGTGAAAAGATCTATTTTGGATTTTGACCTAATCTACAGTCAGATCAAATTCTACACCATGACAGACTGGTTACTCTTCAGCAGCTTTTACTCTGGATACTTTTCAGCAGCTTTTTCCATGATTTTAGGGATGTGATCCGTTATGGTTTGGTTAAGACAAAATCTAAAAATTTTATGTTGTCAAGATTTATATTCTAGGACAATGTAAAAGCAAAGATCTATAACCTAATCAGTTTGCTGAACAGTAAGTGTATTTCTTTCAAAGTAAATAGCTTCTGCAAAATATTACTTATATAGTTCTTGCAAATTATTTTGAAGTGTTGTTTAGACAATCTCATTATGTATACAGATAAAAACTTCCATCAAGAAATTATGCAAAAGAAAATGGACACACCAGCTGGATAAATCTATCATACATCGGCAAAAAGCAACAAGGACTTTTAATTAGCTGAGTGAGTGTAGTTTGCTGAATGCTGAAAGCACAGACTCACTCATATTAAAATGTGCCTAATTTTCTGTGAAAAAGTCCCATCTGAACAGTCCTGACCATAGTCAATCATACTAAAAGCCACTGGTGCTTAATTTGATTTACCAATATAAAATGCAAATGAGGTGATTAAGTGGAGTGGCAGACATAGTAGGGCCTCTTTCAAACCATCAAGTTAAATGCAAGCAGACAGCAAACTGGCTGTGTAAAGAAAATTTTAGCATATTCGTTTGATTAGTGCTACAAAAATTTAATTAGGTTGGCTAATTACTTGACAAATTGCTCTACACTAGAGAAAAGGCAGAGCATGTTCTATTTCTGCAAAAACCCTGTGTGTATTTTAGCCCAAATGCTATCTGCCAATTTGCAAAAGCATTATTAAATGAATGAAAGATGGTACAACAGTCTCCAACAATGGCAAATTGTATAATGCATATAATTAGATGAGGCACACACCACTATATCCATATGTCCATGATCCCTCATGTCTAAAAATATTTAACACAATATTTCTAGGAAAATACTGTCAAAACAGATTATTACAAGGCTGTCAGTTCTTCATAAGAAGCAATATGTAGAAAATACTCGTTAGTGGAAAACACAGCTCATCCAAAGCAGAGCCTCTTCACCCAAACAAACTATTAAGCATGGTAACAGGCATGCACTTTATCTGTACTTTGCTAAAAGGAAATAAGGTACGGCATACAGTTAAGGGCTGCTTCTTTACGCTTATTTATTGCTAAGAAAGGCCAAAAACATTCTTAGGAAAAAAGACGAGTCCTTACCTCAGGACTTTAGTGTAGAAGAACACATTTATCTTCTTTTTTGTGTATTTGCATTCACTTGCCATGAAACCTGCCAATTTTTATTCAGGAGATTGCATTTGCTTTTACTGGCATTCAACACAACTAATCAGCCTCTACTGACTCAAACATCATGATAATATAAATAGATACCCACTTTATCTACTCAAGTGGAAAAAATAAGTATCATATTATATAAACATAATGCAATGCAATTGGCAATTAGATACTGCATTTAACTGAGGCTAAAACAGCATCTTAGGAAACCAAGGGATACGTGACATCTCTTTTAACAATCACCATGTTTGTTTATGCAGGCATGAGATATTATTTCTTGTGATCTGCAGCTCTCAACTTCTGTTCTACCATGCCAATATATTTTTCAAATGAACAGCCTTAGTGAGATGTTGAAACCTAAAATCAAATGTAATTTAATGTCATATCAGCATAATTTTTACTGTGTTATCAGGTTTGTTTATGTTAAACCAAGTTCGAGTTCCTTAGCAGTTTGTCTGAACAGTTACTAAGCATGCATTAAATGAGAAGCTACACAAGTTTTTTTTTGACTATTTTTAAGGGAAAGTGGCAAAACTTCATTGTTCTTTGATACCTTAAAATTCCTGATTTTCAGGGACTCTGCTCTTACTGCACTTAATATATCCTGTGACAAAAATTGAAAGACCCGAAATCCTTGTTAATTTAAAAACATCTTGTTTATACTGAATGTTCCAGGAAAAAGATAATAACAAATGATATAGTTCAAAATCAGTCAGGTGAGTTTAAAAAAAAATGTAAGTCAGCTGTACTGCTGCTGTCCTTTTCCACAGAAACATAGGGAATGAAATGCCTGGAACTAGGCTGAGAAAGAGAGCTCCAGCATCAAAGCAACCTGCTTCGACATGTCCTAACATTCAGTAGAGCCACCTACATTGAGGTGGATGTTAACATTACCTGCACATAGAATGAAATATGCCACAAATTACGTGAGACTGACATTCTTAAAATAGTAATGTGTAAAAGGGAGGCTTAGCCTCAAACCTGTTCTGTCATGTTGGCTGAAGATATGAAAAACTCTCAAGTGAAGAAAGTTTTGTTTGAGATGTTTCTATAAATTGGAATATTGTAATGAAGACTAGACATAAAAAATCACCATATTTGGTTATTATATCCTTTTTTTTTGGCTTTGAACATGTTATGGCCACTACACATGAATGGAAGTGGGAAAGGAGGAATGTCTTCACATTAAGTAAGAAGAAATGTGGTTTTTCAGAGAGCTCTGACCTGACATCTGTGTGGACATGAGGAAAATAAATTACCTACTCACTTTGTCTTCCATGCTTTGAGAGAAGCAAGGAACAACTGTGGCTAGAATTTGTTGCTATTTCCCTGGAAGAATAACAATATAAGGAATAACTCTATAT
>JAOXOE010000001.1:40907122-40925433 GCA_028565055.1 Phoeniculus purpureus
GGTAGAGCCTGAACTGTCCTTTCATAATTTTTTTCTTTCTTTTTAACACGTGCAATGGAAAAACATCTTTTTTCTTTCCCCTCTGAACATGGGAGACTTGGAGACAAATCTGACTGTATTCAAGGGAAACAGAGCTTCGGCTGGAGTAAATCATCCTGGCTCCACTGGTTTGTAAGGAAAAAAGTGTGATTTACACCAGCAGCCTATCCTGCCCTAGCTGTTTCCTTTAAAAGCTGCACAGCAAAGTGAGATCTAATACTTCCAAGTACTCCTCAGAGACTTGGATTCTAGAAATCATGTCTCACTCAACCTGTCTGCTTTGTGGGTTTTGTTTATTTTGCTAACGTTGGTTAGATACCTGAGGATTTGAAGGTTCTGTTTATTTAGTTTTCAGATGGTACACTGAGAGAATCTGCTATACTTTCTTGCGGGGATTTCAGAAAGGGTTTGTACAAACCCACCCTCCGTTGCAATGTCAAGTGCAGAGGAATTCCTGACGATGCATCTGGTGTTAGTGCCAACACCCCCCCTTTCCCCACAACAAAGCAGCATCTCCCTTTCCTCAGCATTGCAGCTCCTTTCAGTGTCCAAAAGTACCTACCATGGGCTAGAACCGGTATTCACACCAGGCAAACGGCATTTCATAGCAGTGAGTTCAAAAAACTTCAGTTTTAATACACTTTTACCAAAACCTCCCATCTACTAAAATCTGCCTAAGTGTATGCTGACAAATCTTTTTCTCTCGCTGCTAGGTTTTGGGCAGGACTGAAATCCAAATGCATTTTGAACCTATACATCTAAAAGCTTTTTGAAGTGTGTCGGCATCTGCCCGTACCTGTGAGCCACATTGTGTAGCCTGTATTCAAACATTCTCTGTTTGTCTGCAGCTGGCAGTAAAAAAGCTTTATTAAAATAGCAAGTGTACACGGATTATAGGCTGCATTTTGAAATGTTGGTAAACACAGTGTTTATATGTCAGACCACAACGTTTCCAGAGAAGCGATCAGTAGGAGTCTCGCTTCAGGAAAACTTTCTAATTGTTCTTTTATTTCTGTTCCCACCTTTTTTTTATGCTTTCTTTAAAATTAAAATAAATTTATTTAAAAAATAGTCCATGTTACTCACATCGCGGCAGTCTCTTGAATAAAACAGATTCAAATTTAAGGCCGATGTTGGGTACATGTGAATCACAGTTCCGTGAATAAGTAGAACCTGGAAAATTCCTCGTTCGCTGATGCTTTTACAAGAAGCAAAAATATCGGAGAGAAAATTTCACTTCATCTGGTTATCTACATATGAAAAGAAACCTCGCCACAGTTTTAGAACACAGAGACATGGAAACCTCAAAGCTTAAGGTCATAATTCCTTTAATCAAGCGTGTGTACACACAGCTTCAACGAACCGATAAAACATCCTTAGCTCCCTGTGTTCAGCTGCTGTAAAACAATCCCCCCCACCCCTGATGTCTGAGCTGTATCAATTCATATAAACTGGGGGACCTGCCCCTGCCTCTACAAACTGGTGCTGCAAACTTTACCAGGCTCACCTGCAAGATTTCTAGCACCTCCACGTTCTATTTTTGGTTAGCGCTCTCATGTAAGCAACCTGATTTTTGTGTTTGAAAACAGCCTTTCAGTCCCTCCTTGTCCAAACTGCTCACACACTTTGCTAGCAGTTTACATCGTTCAGAGGAATCTGGTCTCACTTCAGATCTTAGATAAAGCACCAAGGTTTTGAGATGTGTTTGCTGGTGATTTGATGGGGTGGGGTAGTTTTATATGGTTGGTTGGTTTAGTGCCGGACGTTACATAAGAAAAAGGACACGTTCCACAGTTTTGACTCTAGAGGTAATGCTTTCCAAAACAAACGAAGTCGAGTTTAAAATTAATTGCAATTATTTGATCTATTTCACAAACATTTTAGGAAAATATGAGAGTTTGTAGTTAACGTTTAGAAAAGAAACTAAGTTTGTCTTTGCAGCGGCTGTCTGTTGCCCTGTGCAGAAAAGACGACAGTTCCAGGGAGGAGGCAGATTTGCCACTCAGAAATCCTGCAGCAGCCCCAGCCAAGTGTCACTCAAGACAAAGTGTCAAGCAAGGAACGGTGTGGAACTGTTGCTGTTACCTGTGCCTGTTCTCTCGGTTCAGTTGAGCATTTAAAAAAAGCCAAGAGAATTAAAAAACCCTACAATAAAGGCATTCAATAATTGTCTGAATTGCTGCTGTGCGTTCTGTCATAAATGGTTTATGGATAACCATCAATTCGTTCTGCTCATCACTCTAACAAGTTCAATGTACTATTCGGAGCAAAGGATGACTATTTATTTAACAGCTTTTGGCAGGAAAATTTGTTGCGTGCCACAACTTTACAAAGAACATTAAAATCAATGACAATTTATAAACCAAAGACTTGGAATTATGCTTTGGATTCCCATAATTCATCAGAATAAAGCTGTCAGATACCTTTTATTATAAATTAATAGCATGTTGGCTGAAAGCTTGGCAGCGGTTTTGCCAGGTTAGCAGTGACATCTAGTGGGGATTTTAGCCATTGCTACCGGTTTGATGCCCCAGTAAATGCTCCGGACTGGTTTATCAGCTGAGACTACAAAAACTGTGCAAAAAAACCACACATTTGCAAAGATATAGACATCGCTTGGGTAATTTAATCACAAGCAAAGAGTTGTGATCTTGCCTAGTGTGCTACTACCAACGTCATCTAGACATTTGGACTAAAAAAGAGCATTTTTACGTACTACTCTTGGCAGTCATGTTAGATACTTATTGCTTTCACATCGCATTTAATAATGAATTTGCTAATATCCTAGTGGATACTCCTGATATCTTTATAATCCACAATTATTTGATGTGAAGGTGAGCGGGTTTCTCACATTAAATTTGGTTTGGAAATTCACTTTTAAGTGGTCTCTGACCCAGCCCTTCTAGATTCTTTCTGTTTTAAGCAAGTGCCCTCAGAGCCCCCAAAATCACTTATCTTTCGTGTCTCCTTGTAGGATCCCTTAAACTATGTACAGAGAAATAAAAGGCATTACTGGGTACTTCAGGAAGGTAGATTCTTTTTCATTATTGTTATTTTTCCTATTCTGCAGTGCTTTTACTTTTACATTAATAAAAATGAAGGAGCAGTCTAATACATTCCTGATTTTCACTCTATTTTCTATGTCTACAGAATAATGCATACAAGTTGTAAAGAAACTGTGTCTGTTTCCAGCAGCTTCTTGGCTTACAGAGGTCCTGATGATAAAAAGAATACATGAAAAGATAATGTGTGAAAATTTTCTTCCTACTGTATAATGTCATGGGATATAGTGCTGAGAATCTTCCAGCCAGGGGAGTGAATGGCAGTAGACACACATACACAGCAGTAATCTTTACATACTCACATACTTATTTTCCAATATATTCTGAACTCATTACATTCTTAAGAAGAAAAGTCTGTGTTTATTTCTCCACTGTAAAAAATAGTCACTTGAGCAGCCATTCTCAGGCTAGCATGGCAAGCACAGTTAGAACTGGCAACTGGATCAGCAGAGGCATAGCGGGGTGATAGCCAAGGGGGTAGGTGCCCAGGTGCCTATGGAAATCTGATGCCAAGTGCCACATGCAACATGCTGTCAGCAGTGGCTGCCTCCCTTCTCAGTAACCTCCACGTCATCTTTTCTTCATTGCCCTGTAAGCAATCTCAACGTGTCACTCGGGGGTGTGCTATAAGTGGGTTGAAGAAGTTCTCATTTCTGTAAGGATATGATCCCTGCTATTAAAAAGCATCTAGTGCTAGGTTAGTGCCACACACGTCTTCCATCCCAGTAGGAGTACTTCTGTTTCTCCAGCCACTTATGCTGGTCCCAGTTTCATGGGCTCTTAACACCTCACAGTCTTAACGCTCACACATTCTTTCAAGAGGAGGAAAATACTATTGTGTGCCTGGGCAATGATGTGGAGGGCCAGGGGAAGATCCTCAGTAACTGCATGTTGGATCTGAACATACATTTCCCTAAACCAGTGCTGCAGTCATAGGAATATTTCTCTTCTCCCCTCTTGCAGCTGTTGTCTGTAGTTAGCCTTTGCAGAAATACCTGACGCTTCAGCAGGCTCAATGGTATGCAAAGGTATTAAGGCAGAGGATCTGCTTCCCTTGCCGTCAGTCCTTAGACATAAAATTTGACTCAAAACCACCTCAGAAGAGCAGTAAGCATCCCGTCTGGCTGCAGCCATCCAAAAGGAGGCATCAAGTTGGAACTTCCAATTTCTGTAGGACTTCTCTACATCAGTGGGAAGGGATACACACCCCCAAAAGCCGATTTCTCTCACCTTTCTGAGATAAAACACTGGCTGGAGGTGCTTATCTTTTTCCATTAGTACAGAGGGAATCCAGAAGCCTAGCTTAGACTGGGGATGCTAGAAAACTGAAATTAAGTCAAGTAAATCCCACTGATATATAGCAAGTTGTGTGAAAAATACAAGCAGAAAGAGTGGAGATTCTAAGTAGCCAGAAATCAAGCAGTTGCCTGGCAGACACTTCACTGCTAGCCCCCAAGTTTTCATTTAAACTCCAAACTAACATTTCTATAGGAGATTATGACCCTAAAAAATAAATGAGCCTTGTAATAATAAAAAATACAGCATCAAAAGCGAAAGAGTAAAACATATCCCAGTAAAGAAGTTCAGTATCACAGTTATAACAAAATAGAAAGTTTTTAATCTCAATTTACTTTGAAATGTTACCTGTTCCTGGAATGTAATAGCAGATTGTATGTCCTAAAGCCAGAGCTCTTTTAGCATGCAACACTGCAAGATTTTGGGGAGGAAATAAGGGGTGATAATGGGAAAGAAAAACAGAACCCAAACAAGTCCAAAGCACTCCTGTCCTCCCACTCCACTGTCAAACTGTTACAAGAGGAAGATGCAGAGTCTGTCTGCTCTAACCTCTGAGATTTATTCACCACTACTCACATGCTGCTGAAAATGATCCTCAAGAACCTCAACCCCCCTCCTTTGCAGTGTTTTTCTGAGCAAGTGTTACAGTTATCCCAAGGCTTTAGCCCATACCCATCCTAAGAACTTTCACACTCTCTGCTCACTTCACCGATTCCTCATAATTCATCACGTCTGTCACTTCAGCACTAACTTCCAAGCACTGTGCTTAGCCTGATGCTCAAGCCATCGGGATTTCCCCTGCGCCTCCTTGAGGACTCTTACCACTAGCCTAGCAGGGCTCAAGAGGGGGATTTTTGTTCTGAGAGCTTGTGACACTGATCTCTGCCTACACTGAGAGTGAAAAAGCAGGCCCATGTGGGTGCTCACAGTTTTATGGGTTTCCCAGCCCTAATAATATGCAATTAGAATCATAAACAGAGATACTAATAAAGATTAAAATGGAGCAGAATTGCAATAACCTGCCATAAAGACAAAGTGACTCATGGGATTAGCCCGTGTCCTCAGTGTGCACATGTGTTTGAGAAGGGCTGTCACCGCACATTTTAGCAATAGTTTTAGCAGATTTGGTGCAAGACATTCCCCACTTGTCCCTATTTTAGCCCTGCAAGGCACAGAGCTCTGTCACGCAGCGTGCCACGCAGGGGACAGTTTCTGCAGGACCAGTCGCCTCTCTGCAGCACTGATAACTAAAAATAAAAGCTCATCAGAAGGATTCAAATGGCCAAATGAGAAGTAATGAGTAAAATGGAAAATGCCATACCTCCTCTGAACTATTGATACCCTCTGAGTGATAGGCAAATTAACACCAAGGTCTCTGCTGCGGCAGAATTTACACAGGAGGGAGTTGGAAGAAAGACTACGCTGCAACAGCAACCTACACCTTCAGCGTCAGCACTCTCCTGCATACACACACTCTCCTCTCTCCTCTGGCCCAGTGCAATAAAATTACTGTGTCAACTCTACAAAACAAAATAACCCTAAAATTTTCAGGATCCATGCAGCAACTCTAACTGGACACTCAGGTTTGATAGGTCAGATGTGTAATAAAGTCAGGAAATCACATAGAGGGAATAACCTTCAGTCAGTTAGAGCATAGCTGCAGAAATCTCTACTGATATGGCTTGTACTACCTCTGCCTTCTTCATTTCAAGCTGAAGTTATCTGCATTGTATCCATATCTTACTTTCAGACTGGGATTCATACTTACCCAAGAGAGTCTCTAGCAGCTTATTTTGTCTGAACGGCCCTGGTAGCATCAGAGCTCGTCTCTGGTTCCCCATAGCTAAAGGCACCACAGTGAGTCACCTCTGAAAGTCTTACATGGGGCTGAACTGTGTGTTTGGATTGGTGTGGCAAAACTCCCAGACAGTAAAGCAAACAAAAGAAAATACTTCATTATTCTACAGACTACGTTGCTGTGAGTGTTGCCAAGGCACAGACGTTAAAAGCAGTATGAGTAAGTAAAGTCCTGTAGTATGTGCCATCCATCACTCACACAGAAGGAGAAAGAGAGGTAGTCTGTTATGGGTAGGACTAGGAAACTACTGTCTCCCTGGGAGCTTCTGGAATTGCCCCTGGAACACTTGGTTCTTGCCCTGCCATGGCACCGTGCTTAATGAGTGGCCTGCTGGTCAGAATCGGGCATGAAGGTTTCCACTTTCCTAAATATGCATCTAAGAGCTTAACAGAGCATGTTCCCAACATCTGCTCCCTCATAGAAGCCAACAGAGAAATATTGCAAAGGTTCGTTTATGAGACTGAGAGTTTCTGTACAAGTGGGGCTAGAATTGCTGTACCACAAGAGCCCAGCTTTACAGCGATAGAGCGCAAACACACGAACTCCTCAAGGGCCTCCATATTTAAGCACACCACAACCCCAACCCATTCAGTGGTTAGGAGTCTTAATTTCAGCAATACCCAGGGAAAAAGGGGTGGGACATCATTTATTTTCTTAAGAGCTGCTTGAACTGGAGAGTGTGCAACCACCAGCAGCAGTCAGCACAAGAGGTAAGCAGCGACCAGCTCTGGAAAGCACATCAGTTGGTGAAATTCAAGCAAACTAAGCAGAAAAAAAGTTATGTCAAGCCACACTCCCTAGAACTTGGTTTACATCCACTTTTGCTTCCAAGTCCCTGTGTATTCAATGGGTCATAAAAGTGTGCTGGGAAGCTCTTTGAATTCCTCATATGAGAAGTGCCAAATGCTTTCCCCAAGCTCAGAACTAGAGCTGGTCAGAAAACAGGAAGTGTTTTGTACACCAGTTCTGCAAGGCGGGGAGCTGAACATTATCCATTATTAAGACAGACATGAAACACATTTTTTTACCTGTAAGACAAGTAAGTTTTATGTATAGGACCATATCCTCACGCTCAGATCAAGAAATAAAAGCTAAGTATTCACTACAACTAAGTTCAACCAAATTATTTTAGGCCACTCCAGCTCTATTCTTTGGTAATGGAATTTTTTTCCAGGGTCCCCAAGCAGTCAGAAAGCACAAGCTGTATTCTCTTTTGTCACCTAAAGAAAGCCTAAAGCACGAAGCCAGGGCTCACCCACAGGGTTTTCCTCATTTTTGCTGGCAGCAGCTCTGCCGTTGTTTATGGGCTCTCCAGTACGTCTGATTCCCTAGTACAATTTGACACCAGAAAGGAGTTACAGGAGGAATACTGACACAGGCAACACACAAAGAACTTTGTTCAAATACGCACATGATGTTTGTTCTCTTGCAGCTAATCACACTACAGAGAGGGAGAGCTCCCACCCCCAAAGACTGTCTCATCAGCACAGACAACACCAAGGGAATACTAAAAACACCTCCATGGAAATGCCTGTCTCAATTCACATGTTATAGTTATTCTGTCAAGCACATGGAAGAAAAGGTCCAGCTGCATAAGCACAAGTATAGGATCATAGAGCTCTTCAGGTTGAAAAAGATTTCTAAGATCATCAAGTCCAGCCATTAAGCTAACTAACCTCTACCAAGTCCATCACTAAACCATGTTTCTAAGTTCCGTAACTACACAACTTTTAAACACATCCTGTCAGTTGTTACTCATGAGAAGAAACCAACACTTGCATCTCTACAATCTTCTTTCAGGTAGTTGTGGGGTAATAAGGTCTCCCCTCAGCCTCCTTTTCTTCCGGCTAAACAGCCCCAGTTCCCTCAGGCTTTTCCTTTGCTTTAGTTAATTTAATCTCGTTTCTGATTGTAAAAGCAGTGCTTGAGATGAAGCTTAAAAATGAAGACATTCTGGCAAATAAGGCAGGGAATAGTAAATTAGATGTCTGTTGTTGCTTTTTCATCCTCACAATTTAGAGCTCTCGTTGTAGAACTGGCATGAAAATGTTCTGAGATGCATCCTGAGTTATTTGAAAATATAAAAAAAACAGAGCCCAAAGAATCTGCTTCTGGGCCCTCTGGCAGAGAAATATTAGCCAACCAACCTTAAAAATGTCACTGTTCTTTCTACTGGAACTCTTCTGCTGAAGTCTGAAGGGGCAGCAACATGCAAACCAACAAATTATTCAGAAACCAAAGCAAACAGTTAAACACGTATCAGTCCAATCCATGGGTGATTACAGTGCTCTAAATACGTGAATTAGAACATAACAAACAAATGGAAAACAGGCCTTCAGTTCAAATAATCTATGCTTTAAAAAATTATTTAAAAGAGAAAAACATTTCAAACTTCTAACAGGTTCAGTAACGATAAACAGTGGCGAATGCAAAACTCCGTGACTGGTGCACACTGTCTCTACACACTTAAATGTTTGTATGAACGTGTATATAAATCAGTGCTCGTGGAGCCCCAGGTGGTTCGCAAGCCTGAAGCCTTTTCTACAAAATATTAAATCACAGAATCACAGAATTACTGAGGCTGGAAAAGACCTCTGAAATCATCCAGCCTACGACCTAACATCGCCACATTCAATCTGTCCTTCAACACTTCCAGGGTCGGCAACTCCACCACCTCCCCGGGCAGTCCATTCCAGTGGCTGATCAGCCTTTTCATGAGGAAATGCTTCCTAACATCTAACCTAACCATCTTCGTTAAACAGCTACTGCCGTGATAGATGTCCTACAACTGTCTAAGGTGAAGTACTCCATCAGCAAAAGACTGGGGAAAATGTGAGTATTCAAAGGTTCAGACCCTGTGCTTGTCCTCTCTGTTGTGTAATTCCTGTAACGTTCCTCTAATATTCTTCCATAGTGTGTAACTCAACACAAATGTGAAACTTTAAAAAAATAAAATCATGCTTAAGCACAGAACACGCTTTGAACATAGTCTGCAAAAAGATGAGTGGGATAGCCTTCTCTTGTAAAGCAAAACAAGGGAGGAAACCAGCAACACCTACCACATCTGCGTTACCACAAGGGTGTGAGAGATACTAGTTACAAGGCAAGACTTGAACCCCATAAGAAAAAAGAAAAAGAATTGTAAGAAAATTATCTGAGCCACAGCAATCAGGAACAAAAAAGCTACACTGACACTGAGAATCAGAACTGTAAGGTAACAGCAAGATATTATTTACTCGGGGCAAAATCTTTGCGTCAGATCAAGGACGCACATATTAAAATCAGATGCAGCACCTACAGTGACCCACCCTCTCTCCTCCATTTGTTGCTATGCTTTAGCAGCTAAGTAGGATTTGGAAGTTGAGAGTTTTCCACAAAAAAATGTTTAAAGTTTGGGTTTAAAAAGTTGAAAAGGAAAGTGGCTGCCCCCCAGCTCCCTCCCTCTTCTCCCACTCCCAAGTGATTTCTGCCTTCTTTGCTCTCTCCACCTTGGTGTCTGTTTGGAGTTGCATCGCTGCAGCTGAGAGAGAACGTTATTCACTTTTGAAGACACGCAGGAGGAAGCATAAAGCTCTATCAAGTTATCTGTGTTCAGCTGGAGAGACTGAGAATTCTGAACTTTGAAAGTTTACCAGGAATTAGACTGAAGTCAGACGACCACCGTGATTTGAGAGAGAAGCTATAATGAAGATGATAATGAAGGGGTTTCAGACATTTTCTATTTCAGTATAACTGTAAGAGTACATGACAAAAATCCATAAAAGTATGTATCTTTATCTTGTAGGATTGGTTTCTTCTGCTATGGGGGGTGGGGGGTGAATTACAATGTCTTGGTGCCTTTCTTCTCCAAACTGAGTGAGTTGTTTCACTGCCTGCAGATTCATAAGTGGTCTTGTCAAACCTTCCCTTTGTGTCTGGCATTTTGCATGGGAGCTCTTTGTTGGAATGTGAGTAGGGGCCCTGTTCACCTCCCTGTTTCTGCGCTGCTGCATCTGACATGTAGGAAACTACGATAGTAGGTGTGGAATCCATACGTGAGCTCCTGCATGCAGCACAACTGCGGGGCAGTTAGCAGGTCTGTACATTAAAGTACTTCTAGGATGGAGAAATGCCCCACAGAAGACACGGTCAGAAAATACCCACCATTCCCAAAGTAGGTATTTGCTCAAAGACAGACTTGCTTCACTTACTGTATGAAAAATCTAAACAAAAGCCATTGTGTTTTCACAAGAATTACTCAACTCCTCCCTTCTGCCAGTTACACTTGAAATACCACTCCCTGAAGAGCACAAGCAAGAACCACTGACTTTATTACACAAAACCTACTTGATCCAGGTGATCCTGCTCTGGTAGGGGGATTGGACTAGACGATCTTTCAGGGTCCCTTCCAATCCCTAATGTTGTGATTCTGTGAAAACCAGTACAATCTCTCATTTGAAATGCACATGCACCTTTTAGGGCTAGTTTTGCTAAGCCTTCCCCTGACACACATGAAAACACGACAATAACTTTGCAAGTTGCAAAGTGTTTAGGTGTTACTGAAAGAGGCAATCAATCACAATCTGAACTCTTTTTTAAAAGAGGTGTGAAGATATTTTACCGTCTACATAAACATGACATATTTTCCCCAAGCAATGAAAGGAGAAAAATTCTCTCTTCCTCTGAAGCCTTTTCTTAAAATGAGATCTTCAGGTTTTTTGCACGTCCTTTCCTCCCCGTTTGCTTTGTTAAAAAAAAACAAGAAACATCCTAGGATGGCTGAGTTTAGAACATAGGAATTACAGAGGATTTTTGAGTCTTCACAGCGGCTGTTTTCCAAGCATTGTTCTTCACAAAAGATGGAATAGGATTAAAAAAAAACTATATCTGAGCTCCAAGAAGAGATTGGTTTTGAACCTCCAGGACATCTTTCACAAAAGCACTGAAGAAACTGCTTAATTAATTGGGATTGTTCACTTCCTGGAGGTATTGGTTAACAGTCGGCTGAACATGAGCCAGCAGTGTGCCCAGGTTGCCAAGAAGGCCAACAGCATGCTGGCTTGTATCAGAAGTAGCGTGGCCAGCAGGGGTAGGGAAGTGATTGCCCCACTGTACTGAGCATTGGTGAGGTTATATCTCAAGTACTGTGTTGATCTAGTTTGGGCTCCTCGTAACAAGAAGGACATTTTGGTGCTGGAGTGGGTCCAGAAAAGGGCAATGAAGCTAGTGAAGGGTCTAGAGCACAAGTTTTGTGAGGAGCAGCTGAGGGAACTGGAGTTGTTTAGCCTAGAAAAAAGGAAGCTGAGGGAAGACCTTATCGCTCTCTACAACTACCAGAAAGGAGGTTGTAGTGAGGTGTGGGCTGGTCTGTCCTCCCGAGTAGCAAGGACAGAATGAGAGGAAGTGGCCTCAAATTGCACCAGGAGAGGCTGAACATTATGAAAAATTCCTTTACCAAAAAGGTTGTCAAGCACCAGTACAGGCTGCCCAGGGAAGTCATGGACCAATCATCCCTGCAGGTATTTAAAAAACGTGCAGATGGGGCACTTAGGGACATGGCTTACTGGTGGTTCATGGTGCTCGTTTAGCAGTTGGACTTAATGATCTTAAGAGTCTTTTCCAACCTAAGCAATTCTATGATGTTATGAAAAGGAGGCAACCACCTAAACCAGGTTAAAGTCCTAGAGATTTGTTTTCCTGACGTTTTTTGTTCTTGATGTTCCTCGTCTTGTAGGTAATACTGTTGCAACACTGCACACAATCACAGAATTATTGAGGCTGGAAAAGACCTCGAAGGTCATCAAGCCCAGCCTACGACCTACCATCAACACACCAGCTAGACCAGGGCACTAAGTGCCACATTCAGTCTGTCCTTAAACACCTCCAGAGATGGCAACTCCACCACTGCCCTGGGCGGTCCATTCCAGAGTCTGATCACCTTTTCCATGAGGAAGGGCTTCCTAACATCCAACCTAACCCTCTCCTGGTGCAGCTTCAGGCCCTGCCCTCCTGTCCTGTTGCTAGTTGCCTGGGAGTCCAGCCATCACCTAACTACATCAGCAACATAAAAGGGAAGATTAACTTTTTTGATTATAAAAACTGAAATGAAATATTTTTCCCTCTCTCACACTCAGAAACACCAATGCGGGCAGTGCCAAGAAATCCATCCAGCTGTTGGGCACAGCAATGTCTGTGTCCAGCTATTCAGCCCTGGATTCATTGAGGTGACAGGGACCTCAAGGGATGCCAAGCCCTCCTGATGCCTCTGGGTTTCTTCCTTGGTGGGTAACAATGAGCATGCAGGATTTGTGCCTTTTTACACCCTTCTGGAGCTGACAGCAATCAGCATCTCTATGCTGGCCCACTTCTGCAGGTCACTGGGGTCTGTTCTTTCCCTGCACAGCTGTTTGTCCTGTAAAACTGCGGATAGACACAGTGGGGTCCTGATGAGCTGCTGGCATACAAGCTACCAACACATGTGTCTGCAGAGTTTTCCCCTGCTGTGTTTCCCTCCTGTAGCCCACGCACACAGGCATTGCCACCCCAACCTTAGCCATTCCATTCCATTTCTCTGTACTGCCTCTGACGGGCGTTTCTGAAGCGATGCAGAACCAATACCATCCCTCTCAACTATTCATTTTTTACTGGGCTGATACCACAACACACCACTACAAAGTGGGGAGATGGTGAAGAAGGGGGCAGAGCAGGGAAGAAAAAGAGGAAATAAAAGAAAATCTAGATGAACCAACCTCTGTCTCAGATGGCCTCTGCTGAGGCAGACCTGAGTGCCAATACCTGGAGGCTGATGGGTGGAAGATGCAGTAGCCTGGCAGAAAGTACCTGCTGCTTTGCCAGCAGGGATCTAAAGCCACCACACCACAGCTACAGAAACACAGAGCCCACTTTAACCCAGATAAAACTTATTCACCTTCATCGTATTCCTTTATCTGTCAGATAAAGACAGTCAGTAGCAGCTGTTCTGCTGCTGGAACAAGTTACTGTTTTTCTAATCAAATTGAAAGGAGGAGCTTCTCTTCTACAAGGAAGTGTTGATAAGCATGAATGCCGTGAACCTGCACAACACAAAACTATTCAAAGCATACAAAGGGCAGAGATAGACTTCTAGCATCATAGATGAGTATCTCACTGTGTTGGACCTCAGCTTTCTTCTTTCCTGTTTTCCTAAGTCCCAAGATTTTCATTTTAGCACTTCATTTTTAGCTTGTGAAGGAGGATCTGTGGAATGAGCTCTTCTCCCCATATAGTGAGCACAGAGGAAAAGGAGGGGTTTACTGCTTGTTTTCCTTTGTCCTATAAATGCAGCATGACATTTGCTGGCCTGTTATCATCAACAGCCAAAATCCCAGGGGTCTTGAAAGCAACTTGAGGAACATTAGCACTGAGAACAGGTCAGGGGGCCTTCCTGGAGAACAGACTCAAAGCACGCTGGCTGTTCCATACACATCTACATTTAGCCTTTTTGCTTGACTTGTGATCTCAAATTCTGGGAGTCGGTACATAAAAAACCAAAGCAGCTGGAGAAAGCTCTTCCTGGATTATGCCCAAGTGGAGCAGTTGCATGAAGGATTTCAGCAGCTTCCAAGGAAGAAGTTCAAAGACATCAAGGCGTGTGACAACTCTGGCAAGCTGCTGCAGTCTCCTTAGTGGAAAATTACGTTGAATGTGAACTGTTGGAAAAAGTGTCTCTTTCTCTTACATACAGAGGACAATACATTTTATACCAGTGAGCTTAGTCATACGATTCCCTCACAGAAGCCAGAGCTCCCACTCACAATGTCCTAATGTAGCTACTTTTAGTTATAAAACCTAATAATTTATGTTTATAAAATAACATCAAGAACCTCTACACAAATTTGGTGCAAGTAAGTGCGAACAGACATGGCTCCACTGTAGCCAGGGTAACTAAACTGCTGTGCAAATGTTCACCAGTTACAGAGCAAAAATATTTGCAGAAGCCCCTACTGGAAGCTCTACAGACAAACAGGATCAAGCTCTCTTTTCAGCTACACAGCTGGGTAGCAGATAAAACTTACTGACAGCACTACAATGACTGCGATTCACAGTGAGGCAACATAAAAGCAGAATTTGGCCCATCTATTTTTAGTGTGTGTCATTAAAGAGACAAATCCTTTGGCTATAAATACAATAGAAAGTCTTTAAACAGGAATCAGACAAAGGAAGTTTTTAGCATCATTTTAGCATCAGGGAAACCAGATCTAGAGTAGCTTCACCGGAAAGCATGTAGCTCTGTTCATTTATAGCTGTTGAAGATCTGGGTCTCAAACTGCATAGCAATCTCAGTAGCATGTTTGGGGAGGACAACAACGGAGGTAGGATGTACAAAGAATCTGTCATCTCCAAAGTGCTTTATGAACTAACAACTTCTCCTGACATCCCTAAAGTAATCAAATCCCTGGTTACATTTCCAATGGTTTCTCAGCTTTCAACATAAAAGGATGATGATATCAGGCCTGGCAAAAGTAAGATTCATTCACAGGTACACATGCACACAAATTCATCCCTATTAATCAAGAACAGTATTCCCTGACTTTTGAAATCTCACCTCCAGCTCCTGACCCTCCAATGAAACTGTTTGCTTTCCTAAAGTTCCATCACCAATTAGTGATGATAGGACGAGGGGAAATGGCCTCAAGTTGCATCAGGGGAGGTTTAGATTGGATGTTAGAAAGAAATTCTTTACTGAGAGGGTGGTTAGGTACTGAAACAGATTGCCCAGGGAGGTGGTGGTGTCACCATCCCTGGAGGTGTTTAAGGAACGAGTGGACGCGACGCTTAGGGATCTGGTCTAGCAGTTAGATACTAGGATAAAGGTTGGACTTGATGACCCTGGAGGTCCTTTGCAGCCATGATGATTCTGTGATTCTGTGACATTTGAAGGGCAGATTTCAATCTGTTTAGAACACTGGTTGAGAAAGTCCCTTGGCATACAGTCCCAGAGGACAAATGGGTCCAAGAAGACTGGACTTTCTTCAAGGAACACTTAAAGGCTCAGGAGCAAGTTGTCCTTGTGCATCTTAAGACAACTGGTGGAGAAAACAACTATCCTGGCTGAATGGAGAACTTCCGCTGCCAGGTAGGAGAAAGAGGAGAGTCTACTACCCTTGGAAGATGGGGCAGGCTACTCAAGAAGAATATAAGGATTTAGTTAGGTCATGCAGAAAGAACATTAGGGAGGCAAAAGCTCAGCTAGAACTTAGTCTGGCCACTCCTGCAAAAGGTAATAAAAAGTGGTTTTACCAATACATTAACAACAAAATAAGAACCAGAGAGACTCTCCATCCTTTACTGGACCCAAGGGAGAACACTGTTATTAAGGATGAGTAGAACACTGAGGTACTTAATGCCTTCTTTGCCTCAGATTTTAATAGTCATACCAGTTATCGTCAAGGAATTCAGCCCCCTGATCTGAAAGATAGGTTTGGAGACCAGCATGGTTCCCTTATAACCCAGGAAATAGTAGTGTATGAGCTGCTAAGCAAACCGGACACCCATAAGTCTATGGGGCAGATAAGATCCACCAGAGAGTGTTGAGGGAACTGGCAGTCAAAGGGTGAGGTCCTGGACGACTGGAAAATTGCCAGCGTGACACCCTTCTACAAAAAGGGCAGAAGGGAGGATGTACAGAACCACAGGCCTGTCAGCCTGACCATGGGGCAAGTTCAAGACAACAGGGGGATCCGGGCCAGCCAACACAGGTTCATGAAGGGCAAATCCTGTTTAATATCTGATCTCCTTCTATGATCAGTGACCTGCCTAGAGAGCAAGAGAAAAGCGGTGGATGTTGTCTGCCTGGACTTCAGTCAGGCATTTAACACTGTTTCTCACAGCATTCTGTTAGAGAAACTGGCAACTCACCGCTTAGACAGGTGGACTCTTTGCTGGATGGTTGAGCCCGGAGTTGTGGTGAATGGGGTTAAATCTAGTTGGTGACCAGTCACAAGTGGTGTCCCTCAGGGCTTAGTTTTGTGACCAGTCTTGTTTAACATCTTCATTAATGATGAGGGGATCGAATGCACTCTCAGCAAATTTGCAGATGACAAAAAATTAAGCAGGAGCGTCGATCTGCTTGAGTAGTGAGGTGCTGCGGAGGGATTTGAGTGATGGGCTGAGGGCCTATGGGATGAGGTTTAACAAAACCAAGTGCCAGGTCATGCAGTTCAATCACAACAACCCCCAGCAGTGCTACAGGCTGAGGGAAGAGTGGCTGGAGAGATACCTGGTGGAAAAGGACATGGGGATATTGGCTGATAGCTGGCTGAACAGGAGCCAGCAGTCCACCCTGGTGGCCAAGAAGGCAAATGGCATCCTGGCCTGTATCAGGAATGGTGTAACCAGCACAAGCAGGGAGGTGATGGTGCCCCTGTACTCTGCACTTGTGAGACCACACCTTGAGTACTGGGCATCACACTATAAGAAAGACATTAAGGTGCTGGAGGAGGTCCAGAGAAGGGCAACAAGGCTGATGAGAGGTCTGGAAAACAGACTCTGTGAAGAGCGGCTGAGGGAACCGAGGTTATTTAGTCTAGAGAAGAGATTGAAAGGAGACTGCCTTGCTCTCTACAACTACCTGAAAGGGGGGTGCAGAAAGGCCGGTGCTAGTCTCTTCTCTCAAATTACTAATGATAGGATGAGGCAAAATGGGCTCAAGTTGTGTCAGGGGATGTTTAGACTGGATATGAGGAAGAAGATCTTTACTGAGAGAGTGGCCGGGTGCTGGAACAGGTTGCCCAGGGAGGAGGTGGAGGCACTGTCCCTGGAGTTGTTTAAAAATTATTAGATAGAGCACTTGAGGCTATGGTCTAGATGATAGGGAGATGTTGGAATGAGAGCTGGACTTGATGATCCTGGAGGTCCTTTCCAGCCCTGATGATTCTATGCTTCTATATTTCTGGTTCTTTTTTGTTGAGTGAAAACCTAATTTCGTAGTAATTTCTTGCCAGGCCTCTCAAATTCATGAATCCATGAATGACAGGTGAAGGAAGAAAGCCCATAAAATGTGGTGAAACACAAGATAAATCGGCCTAGGTTGGCATTACTGTAAGGATCTGAACAGTAACTGTTTTTCTCAGATGTAAGGATTTAGAATACTTCAAAGGTGCAAAATTTTCACTAAGAATTAGCCAAAGGCTACACACTACATTTATATTCTTTTATATGAATTTATTTGGCAATATCACAGTAAGAAACTCATATACTACTTTTGAACACTTAAATATTTATGAAACTGCACATAACTAATGTGTGTAATTTTTTCATCTAACTTGATGTTAAAAATGTATCTCCAACATCCATCTATTTCTTAAAACTAAATATCAGCTTTTGGGATGGTATATTTCTAAAATAAAGTTGAATTTTATATATTCATATGTAACACTAAACACAGTTCTTCAGGGAGTCTTTTGGCTTGATCTATTTCAGGTCCTTAGAGCAACTACTAAGGGATCAGGAGCTCAAGTTGTTTTCTCCACTATTCCTTTAACATCAGTGACGGACGAGGGAACATTTAGGAAGAGCCAACAGCTCAATTCATAGCTCTGGGACTGGCGGCATCAGCAGGGGTTTGGATTCCACAATCAGGGCTCGGTTTACAAGGCACCAGAACTGCAAACAACTAACGGGTTGCACTTGTCCCAGAGGAGGAAAAGGATCCTGGGGCAGGAATTGGCAGGGCTCATTAATAGGGCTTTAAACTAGGTTTGAGGGGGGAAGGGGTTAATGGTCTCCTGCTAGCTGGTGACAAACAGTGGGGCAGCTCACCAGAGTCAGAGGGATGGAGAGCCAATGAGGGCCCTCAACTTGCCCTGGGGCAAGCCAGGGATGATGCACCAGGGCAACCTGAGGAAATCAAGGGGAATTGGCACAAGAGGAGGACAGGGCCAGCCAGGCTGAAGTGTCTCTATGCAAATGCACAGAGCTTGGGCAACAAACAGGATGAATTAAGGGCCACTGTGCTGCTGCGATGCCATGACATAGTGGCTATTACTGAAACTTGGTGGGATGATTCCCACAACTGGAATGTAGGGATAGATGGGTAC
>JAOXOE010000001.1:40925533-40977324 GCA_028565055.1 Phoeniculus purpureus
AGATACTAGGATAAAGGTTGGACTCGATGACCCTGGAGGTCCTTTCCAGCCATGATGATTCTGTGATTCTGTGATCTTCACCAGCAAGAGGGGCATTCACTGGTAAAGCAGCCTTCAACACTTCCTCTTTACATATACTTTATCTGTACTGCCAGTAAGAAGAGATCTTTCCTCTTAATACAGATTGTTCTTCTAGGACATGGATCCTAAAGTTGCAGAGGGAAGATGGGCATGTAAAAAAAAATAAATCCCTTTTCCCTGCCTGTCTTTCAAGGACTGCTAATGGTCCCTGGCACTACTGCTTCTCAAAAGAGAATATAATACATATTTTCCTTATATCTCTGAGCCAGCTCAGTTCAGCCCCCACTTTCCCCCTCTCCCACCCTACACAAGCAGCAAAGGCCAACAGTGTATCTGTTCTGCTGGGAAAAACCCACCCTCTACAAGTCACTGGTCCGGTTACATTTAAATGTCAAAAGCATCTTTTTCTATCTTTGTGGGCTTTTTCTTCCTCACCTGTTTCTAAACAACTTCTGGAATTAAGGCAGATGGGGTTCCTTTAAATAAAATTCCTGGTGCCTGTAAGACATTGTGTTCTTACACAAAAAATAGCATGTGGAACAGAAAGACCACCAGATTAAAAATTCATTAATAAGCTCTTAAGATGCAAGTCCAATGACTACCTATGTATTACCTCCTTAGCAAACAAAGTACAAGTCTAACTTCAGCTGGATAATACTATACAATGCTGGATTAACTGTTCAGACACACAATAATAGCCTACTTCTGTCTTAACCAAAACTCACAATGATGCAACTGTATAAACCCATAAAAAGCTTGTTATGAAATTCCGTATTTAATAATTAATCATACTTTTTCAAATATTTTTTTCATATACAATTATGTTTTACTAACTCAGGATTAAGACTAAAAATATTCAGCCTACCTGCTCGTGTTGTCATCCTAAGACAATAACCATAATCAGCAAGATTAAGTTATTTTCCTAGAGGTGTTCACCTGTTACCACATTTAAGGTGCCCTAGAAATGTACTGAATAAAACAAAAAACTCATCTAAAGTGTACCAGAGACAAAACACAGCATGAAGTTACCAAAACCAGGATGTTGCTTTGGTCTCTTAAACATTGAAACTACCATTAATAATACCTAGTGTTCAAATAGAATTTACCACACACAACTCATAAAAGCAGGATTCATGACTATATCCAACTTACAGACATGGAAATGGAGGCAATGGGAAGGTACCATGGGCCTAGATGACCCAGCATGTTGGTAGCAGAATCATGGCTTGGTGGTGGGTTCTAGCCACAAGTAAACAGAAGGAAAAGCAGCTAGGTCTCAGTGGGGACTCAGATAGAATTTGCCAGACAATGAGTAGCTTAGGGAAAATGAAAGGGGTTTATTAAGTCTATAACTATGTACAGAAAGAAGAAAAAAGGCTAAGTGAGTTAGCTCACACAAGCCAGAAACTCCGTCACAGTGACATCACATATTCTGAGAAAAACACAGTGGGAGATTGCCACCGTATCTGTCTTTGGGTTTTTAAATTAGAGACCTGGGAAAAGCATGTCAGCCAAGCAGAGAGGGGTGCAACCACTCTTTCTTCTTTCATTCTGAGAGACTTGTCAGGTCCCCCTATGAGTCACACAACATGGTCTGCAGACACCGAACCCTCAGCCGTTCCAGACTGGCGAACTCTTAAATTCTTTAGCATAGCTTGTCTGGAAAAATACTGGTAGGACAGGCCTGATTCCTCAGAGCCTGAACAATATCCTTGATGCAGGAAACGTGCCTTTTAGAAAAACCCAGTCTCTTTATTTACCAAAGGTTTAAGGGTTCTGGAGTCCTTCTGCTTCTTTCAGAACAGAAAATTCAGCTAAGCATGAAGGAATTTTCAGATGCCTCTCCCTAGGCTTCTTGTCTCCCCAGTACTCAAGCATCACCAGCTTTTCTCAGTGGCAGAAATGACAAACAGCTCCTCTTCCTGCTGATCAGTAGCAGAGGGGGGACAGAGCCCCGTGCAGATGTGCTGGGGGAAAACTCCCGGTGCGGGGGGACTGGGGTGGAATCTCTCTCATAATCTGACCTTTCACCCGCCCACAGAACAAGGCGCTGGGAAAACCTGTCTTCAAGTAAACACGCATTTTTTTTTTCTCATAAAAGCACAACTCCAGTTATTTGAAACTTTGGGTAATTTTCAAACCATAACAGCTTGAAAATAAACAAGCAAGACACAAATTGGAAGACTCCAGTCCTTACTTTTTAGAGGTAAGATTGCACCACCACCGCAGTATTTCAGGTGTACGTACAACAGAGTCACTGAGTCCGTGCGTGGACTGTTTCCTACGTTACCATGCAAGTCTCATGGTAAGGATATAATTTCGAATAAAAACATTTCACACTTTATCACTCCAGATCTATAGACACTACAGGCAGAACAGCTGCACATTCAGAGTTACAGCGTACTGCATACCCAAATAAATGAGACCTTGACTGCATCAGCGCAGTTTTAACTAAACAGACTAACCTGCTATGAGCTGGAAAATACAGCAGTAGGTTAACTTCGTTATGTAAGTGCTGTTGACTTCATGCTTTTTGGACCACATCTGAGCCAGAGACCAATGAGTGTTAGAAACCACAGAGAGCCTTATTTGTCTCCAGGAGAAAGTAAAAAACACTGGGCTGGGACTACATAATTAGCCAAATCATTGGTGTTTTATGCAAAAATCTGTTACAGAATGAACTTGATCTCTGAGACAGTAGCCTTAGAGAAAGTGGAACACCATCCACACGTGTGTCACACAGAAGTCTGAGCATGAGTAGAACTCCCTACACAGAAGAATCAGGGCACTAGCTGAGACCCAGCATGCTAAACTATAGGAGCAAGGGTCCTGCTCCACTGCATCAGTGATGCTGAACCAAGCTGGTAGGGACTTGATCCACCTAAGTACGTGGAGTGAGTCAGTCAGGGAATAAGCCTTGAAAAATAAAATCTTAGAATCCCTTCAAGTACAAAATTTTGGATTAACAATGAGTGAGGTGGTTCCATTCTTGCAGCGACCCCACACCATTGTCCCTTACTTAGTCATACAAAGCACTGTGTTCGTTTATTGAGAGTCTGAGTACTTCCATCTTAGTACCTGAGTGAAGTGAATTGTTCCTATGTTGTACGAAACAACAACATAGTTCCTATGTTGTACTTTTCCTTTTGTGAAAGAATAAATTAAGTGTAAAAGGAAAGTTGCTTCATGGCATTCAGTATCTCCAATAAAATATTTAGGCAAACTGATGAAGAACAGGCTACAGAAAAAGACAGTGAGATGGACAGAAAACTGGCCTAACTGGTGGGTTCAAGAAGTCATAGTCAGCACCTGAAAGTCCATACAGAGACCATTCACAAGTGGTGTGCCCTAGGGCAGTCAGTACTGGTGGCAATACTCTTTAACCTCTTGTTAGTGACCTAAATGATAGGGCACACTGTCCTGAACAAGCTTCAGTTAATATAGAACGGGTACAAAGGGTTGGTAGACCAGACAGTTGTGTTGCCATTCAGAGAGACCTCAAGAGACAGTAGATAGAGAGTAATCTCAAAATTCAAAGGGAAATACAAAGTCCTCCAGCGCCTGAGAAGCAATAACCCTCTGCACCAGTACAGAGTAAGAACTAACCAGAGAGAAAGTGGATCTACAGAAAGGGCTTGAGGTCCTGGTGGACAAGTTGACCAAGAGCATCTATGTACCTTTGCAAAAAGGTCAACAGCCAGAAGGTCCTGCCAGCACAACAAGGAAGGTGATCTTTCGCCTCAGCTCAGCACCGCTGAGGCCACATCTGGAGTGCTGATCCAGTCCTGGCCTTGCCAGCGCAAGAGAGAGAGAGAGATTTACACAAGTACATCTTGCAAATGGGTAGGATTAATGGAGAGTAACACCTCTAGTACAAGAATAGTTGGGAAGCTGGGACTTTTCCTGCTGGAGAAAAGGCAGCTCGAGGAAATTAAGATAGATCTGATCAGTCTATGGAAATACCTGATGTGGTGAGTAAAGAAACTAAGGCAGACCCTTCTCAGTAGCAGTCAGTGGAAGGCAAAAAGCAATGGGCATGGTAAAATAAGAAAAAAAAAAAAAATCACTGAAACATAAGCAGGTTTTTTTGTTGCTGTTGTTTTTTCTAACATAAGGATGATCAAACACTAGAAGAGGTTTCTAGAGGGGCTGTGAAGTCTCCATCACGATCTGTCTGGACACAATCCCAAGCAACTTCTTTTAGCTGGCTCTGCTTTAAGCATGGCATTTGGACTACAAAAACCTTCAACCCTTCCAACCTTCGCCAGTCTGTGATTTATGGTATTATCAAATGTCTGAGGAATTTAGAAATGTTTTCCCACTGTTGCATCCCCAAAATGGCAGTAAATTATTTAACTAATCACAACCAGCTTCCTTCATCAGCAAATTTCACCTTCAGTTTTAAGGAACACCAGAGGTCAACAGAAACTTTTTACTCCCTTGTGGGTTTTTAGGGTTTTTTCAAGTTTCAGAACCAACCCTCTTAATAGCAAATGTTGCAACAACATTGCTTGTTTTGCTGGGTAAAAGAAAGTAAGTTACTTAAGAGCTCAAACAGCTCTCTCCTTTCTGGTTGAATGTGCATTGGGCTCAGTTGTGCCAGTGAGACAATGAGACGTAATCAGGTTTCTCCATGGGTTGTGATGACAAGTAGCCTCCACTCCCTTTTAAGCAGACTCCACTTGTTAACATACCAGTCAGATGCAATATGGCAATGCCCCGGTATTTCCAATGCCAGCGCAGAATTTATAAGTGAGTAATTAGTGGTGAACTTGCTATTTTGAAGGCAAGGAAAAAAACAAAAGAAGAATGTTTCTCCTTTCACAGAAATAACATACAGAAGTTCCCAAGAACTTCAAAGAAAAAGGAGAAGACCTGAAGGAAGAAAACCTTTTCTCCTTCCCCGTTATTGAGACAAAAAGTAACTCTCCTCTCAGAGTGTGCAGGTGCCTTCTGCCAGTGTTTCCAGATAGTGCATGGCAATGTCCTTGTTTGTCCACTCTCCAACCCTAGTTCCCACTTGCCCTATTTCTCATCTGGGCAGGAGATCAGAGTTGTTCTCCCTTTCCTTAAGCCAACAGGAAATAGTATAGCCAGAGCAGCAAGGACTTTGGAAAAGACAACGAAATGATGTACTCTGTTTCTCTCTGCAGTTACTTCAGCCTCCCACCACAGATTCATCCAGTATGGGATTTTTCTCATTGACTAAGCTCTGCCACATAACCCAAGTCATGCACGTTCTAAGCAGAGAAGTATTTTAGTACCAACACAGCTCAATGCATCCACAGAGATGCTAATGCCCAACAACTACCTCACCATGAAGATCAGTGCACTCACTTCACCACAGTGTTGCACGAGGTCCAGAGATCCATGCTTTCAGAGTCTCAGCAAAGTACCTCTGGGCAATACAGTCTAGGCTTCTGCAGCTACCTCAATGCATTTAGAACTTGTCCTTGCAGTCATGAATTTATCAGTGAGATTGCAAAATAGGTTCATTTTCTCTTATTTGAAGTAGATGACCAAGAGTCAGAATCCCGATTTTCTCCATATTCCAGTATGATTTTAAAACCCTATTTTCAGTTTACTTCTCTGTGAAATGGGCCTGAAGAATGAGCCAGATCCTTAGCCCAAAACAGTTCCAGAGACACCAGTGCTTACCCTTGATCAGATAAAAATCAGTACTTTGGTAGAAAAGGCAGAAGACTTCTGATCATGAAGTGTAACTGTAGTATTTTAAGTATCTGGAGCTGAATAAAGGTTTATGGATATGACCAGTATCCGAAGGCACAATTGTGTGGCCAAGAGGCATAGCTTATTTGGAACAGAAATTCAATAGAAAACGTCTTACTGACGTTTGTTTTGTAATGGCTCATCCACTAAAGAAAGAACTTGCAGCAGTTTAATTCCCCCAGTTAAAGGGGAGAAAAATGTAAGTACTGCTGCAAAGGTAACTGGGCTACCAAGAAGCAGATGGCTTTAATTACCTATTTGCAGGATTGTTTATACTGAGAATTTGAAAGAGACACACAGCTTAGAAACAATGCTCATCATGGGAACACTGTGTATGTTTTAACTCAGCCAGATTTTAAATGGGAGTAAAAAGAGATCGATGAATGTAACTGAAGTTAAAGTTACACTACGAAATTGTACAGCCCTTGCACACAAAGGGTTGGTTATACCAGATGTGTACAAATACACACAAATCCAACCATGTTGAGCACCATCTTCAGTGTTGCTAGTCATGTTTCCAGTTACTCCAGTCTTGCAAAGGCCACAGTTGCACAAAGCAGCGTTATTGCACAGAAGGATCAAGTTCATTGGGTCAAGTTTGTGTCTGTAGGATTCTCCTAGAGGTGAATTTACCTCCCAGTTTTGCACTCCAGCAGTCTGAGCCTGCTCCTCCTTTCCCTGAGGATGCTCTCACAGCTTCAAACAGGCACTGAGCTCCTGCTGACCTGGCCCAGCATAGGCTGAAGTTACGGTGGCAATGTTTTCAGCTGATCTAGCAGCTCACTGCTGCCAACCTGGCAGGATGAGCTCCCACCCAAAGGTGTTACTGGCCTTTACCACCAGGTCTTGCTGCCTATTTCCCATTACTTTCATAGGTAATGCAAACTGCTTCCAAAAGCCAATGTATATCATTAACCTGACAGAAAGTGAGAACTAAAAGGTTTTTTGCAAGCTCTCATGAGGCCCACAGGCAGCAGGAGAAGAGGGCAAGACCACATGCTCGCTAGCAGCAGCTGTAGGGAAAAGGTCTGCAAGCACCAAGCTGTTCCCCTAGAAGATGTCACGCGTGAAACCACTACAACCTCACACCAATGTTTGCAAAACAGTTTAAACAAGCACACAGCCCTGTAGAGTCACTCAGCATAGTGATTACAGTCTAGTTTCCTTCAGAGATTCTGTCTTCTTCATTCCTTCCCAAGCTCTTTTATGGTTCAAACACAGGCACAGAGCTAACAGCACCTGAGCTTGCAGCATCTAGCCAGATGAGAGTTCTGCTCTTGTTAAAGTCCTTCAGCATGAGAGAGGTGTTCACCTGGATCACTTGAGCATACACCACCTCTTCTACCTATTTACTAGATTGGTCTAAAATTACACTTGAAATTAAGGTGGTTAATGGATGCCAGGCGTTATCTACAACTCAGGGCAACAATGAGCACTTTTTTATAATCAAGTTCAAACATAAGTAGCGTAAACACACTAATAAATCAAGTGAGCAATTATATCTGCAAAGAAAATATGCATAAGGAAGGGCTATTCAGCTTCAGTGACTCAGTACAAACAAACCCCTGGGGCAAAGAATAATTGCAGTGTACTGTCTACAAATGAATAGAATAGCCAAATCAAGCCAAAATTCAAATGTATGGCAGTAGCGCGGAAGCGCTATTAAATCAGAAAGACAGAAGATGAACGGAGATGTTTTGCATATGAGACAAATCAAGAGCAGCAGAAGCTCTGCCTCTTTACCTCTCCTGGAAAAAAGTTAAAACATACATAACTTCAGAGAAAAAGCCCGAGCCAAGATTTTTACAAAGAGAAACAGTCACCAGGAATTGCTCTGACAGTTTGAGGTGTACCTCCATGAACAACAGCTGGTATTAAATGGTTGTATCAGTCACCAGAACAGTGAGGCACCTGCTGAAATGGGATACAATGGCACTTTGGGGTTCCACAAGTCTAGATTGAAAACTAGACTTTTTTCAAACTACTCTATGTTCTCAAAAGTCATTATGTCCAAAAGAAAGCCAGTTGCTTCTTACGTGGCTGAGACCACTGTCAATATGTATGAGGGTAGAGAGGCCCTCCAAAGAGACCTGCACATGCTGGATTGATGAGTCAAGACCAATTGCATGAGCTTCGACAAAACCAAGTGCTGGGTCCTGCTCTTGGGTCACAGCAACCCAGTGCAACGTTACAGGCTTGGGGGACAGTGGCGAGAAAGCTGCTCAACAGCAAGACATCTGGGGCTATTGATTGATCATTGGCTAACTATAAGCCAGCAGTGTGCTCAGGCAGCCAAGAAAGTCAACAGAATCCTAGCTTGTATTAGAAATACTGTAGTCAGCAGGAGTAGGGAAGTGATTGTCCCCCTGTATCCAGCACTCATAAGGCTGCACTTCAAATACCAGGTTCAGTTTTGGGCACCTCAAATACAAGAAAGACATTGAGGTGCTGAAGCATGTCTAAAGGAAACTGGTTAAGGGTATAGAGTACAAGTCTGAGTGTCTGACTGTTTCTGAGGAAACAGTCTAAAGAAAAGGAGACTGAGGGTGAACCTTACTGCTGTCTACAGTTACCTGAAGAGAGGTTGTAGAGAAGTGGTGGTTGGTCTCTTCTTGTAAGCAACAAGTGACAGGACAAGAGGAAGTGGCCTCAGGTTGTGCCACAGTAAGTTAAGGTTAGACAGTAGGAAAAGCTATTCTATTGAAAGGGTCATGAGCCATTGGAACAGGCTGCCCAGGGAGGGGTTTAAATTGTCATCCCTGGACAGGTTTAACAGTCATGGAACTTAAGGGCATGGTTTAACAGTGAGATTGGTGCAGTTAGGTTAATGGCTGGACTCAATCTTAGAGGTCTTCTCCAAGATAAACAATTTCATGATACCAATGTAAGTTTATAGATGCCGAGTTTTTGAACCCTTGAAATCTCTTCAGGCACTTCAGAGTCCCTTGGACAGTGACTCTAAAGTCTTCAGGAAATAAATACAGTCTCAGACCTAAGTGTGTACAACCAGTATCTGCTTATAGATGAGGCTGTGACAACAACATGGAGGTTCCTGCGTGGTGGTATTTTCAGTTTGTTAATTGTTAGCAATTAACAAGACGGATCACACACAAATCCTTCACAAATTTAATTTTGTTAATCCTATACATGAAAGGAAGCAAAAGGATTTATTTTTTTTTAAAAAAGGAGAAACAAGAGTAACAAAAATTCAAAGCTTAGCATAGTATTCTTTCTGTTGCCAACAAAAGCCATTACAGCCATAAGGGAATCTCAATTTTTCTTTCTCTTGCAAAAATTCTCAGTGATCCAACTGCCTCACATTGATGTGAGGGACTGCAGAAGGTGCAAAACCTCGAACCAAGTCCATTCCACATTGTTAAAAACATGTCATAATTCCACAGAAAGCCATCAAACTGTAACAGCGCGTGCCAGCTGGGGGCCTATTCTGTGTGAAAAAATCCTGGCAAAAAAGATGAAAGTGGCAGAATTCTTACTGCATTCAACAGGACTAAATGCTGTCCTTGAGAGTTTCTTCTATTTTTCATCTGTGAAAAGTTTCCAAGTTTTATCTTCATCTTAACTTCTAGATTCCAGGTACAGGTTTCCTATCTCATTTTATTCATAGACGTTTGCTTTCTATTAATTTTTTAATATTCTTTTTATCACCCCTGCTGTTATGATTTTTTGGCATCCTGACTGCAGCCTTCTGGACTATGCTAATCTCTGACAAGACTGAGACACAGACCTAACTAAAATTGCCTAGTACAGCCAACGCTGCGCTTAAAATAGTTTCACATTTTTTAAATCTATTTTTACTGGCTAGGGCAGGATTTAATCTTTCAATCATAAGGTTGTGCCTTAGATTTTATTTTAAAACGTGTTGGAAACTTCTTAAATATCTGGTTTACTATGTGGATTTTCTGATGTGGGTTAGATAACTTTAAACCAATATAAGATTAGGAGACACATTAGTCTTCAATAAGCAGAAATATCACATAACTTGACTTATCCAGAATAGTAACTTCTACTGAAAGTCTGCTCATCATGCCAATGCATGGCTATACCTGGAGGACATCCACATTTTTAGTGCATAGTCACCCCCTCTCCACATTGCAATTCATTTCTTTTATTTTTCCCCACAAAACAGCAGCTCACAGTATATTTTTTTTTCTCACCTTAAGCTGCTAGAAAATGACAAAGGAAGAATCATTATTAAAAGAAAAACTCCACATTCTCAAAAGTTCGCTCTAGTTTCTGTTGCCTTTCTGCTCAGGAATGGAAATGGTCAAGCATAAAGACCTGGAGGACCTCAGTGAGACAGTCAACCTTAGCCTGAAGAATACAGCTATCAGAGGGCACAGAAATTGTCCCACTGCAGTCCCTCACCCTTGTTTAGAAGTCCAGACTCATTCTTCCTCTATTGCCATCTAGAAACTCAGCACTTTCTTTTGTCTTTTGGTTAGCAGGCAGCAACAAATTTTAATATTTTGATGAAGCTGGTCATGGAACTGTAATTAGTTTTTGAAGGTTTGCCCCCAGATACTCCAAAAATCCTTCTAATTCAAACACAGGATGAGACCCTAGTAGAGCCTATAGGAGGCTGCAATACACACTGGGACCACACATTTAAAATGAGGCACTAGAAATGAGGTGACAATGGGGCTTGAAATGGGATTCCAAACTTATAATGTCCCCTGTACCAAGAAAATTTCACCTGTATTCTGTGATCAGCAGATGATAGGATGGCAGCAGCGGTTTATACTGCAGGTCCCTCAGAAGGGAACAAGGACAAGACATTAATAAGAAATATGGAGATCAACTGAAGTGCTGCTTACAGCTCTGCAGCAGCAGGCAGAGACGAGCAGGATAAACAAAAACTCCCAGAGCAGCAACCTGGTCTGTCTCTCTTCCTGCAGCTGCTTGGCTTCTTCCCCACCACCGCTACCACCACACAAGAAGCTGATTTTGTACACTCAAACCAGCAAAAGGGCTTTTTTCCCCCCCTCTCCATATCTCCAATTACCTAAGTCACGAGGGCTCAGAATCCAAAAGACTAGCTGTCCCCACTACACCACAGAATTCAACAGTAAAGTGACATAACTGAGACTCTTTATTATGGGTGAGAAGTAGTTTTCTATTGAGATACCACATGAGCTTGGCTTTTGACTACAAGGACCCATTTCCAGAGGAAACAATTGAAAAGAAAGCTTAGCAAGAGGAAAGTTTTGGTAGTATCTCATGTTTGGAAAAGAGCTGATAATGAGGACTTTGGCATTCTACTGTCTGCTCTGCACTTGCCTCCTTTGATGTGCCACTGTTCTGCTTTAAATCTGAAATTTTGTGTGTCTTCTACAGAAAAGCTTGAAGTTTGGGTTTTAAAAGTTGAAAATTGTCTGCTCCCTCCCCTCTTCTCCACTCTCAGCAACTTCTGCCTTCTTCACTTCTCTCCGTCTTGGACTGTTGGGAGATGTGTTGCTGCCATTGAGAGAGAATGTTACTGCTCAAGTTGAGGAAAACTTATGATGAGTGGGAAGAGTCACCTGGACCTGGATTGTAAATCTCAGTGTAAGAGCATCTTGCCAAACTCTGTATGTGTGTCTGTATCTTGTTTGGGGTTTCTTCTGATGTGTGGTGGAGGGAGCAAACTGAAACGTCTTGGTGCTTTTCTTCTCCAAATCAAGACAGTTATTTCATTGCCTGCAGATCTGTAAGTGATTTTGTTAAAATCTCCTTTTGTGTCTTATGCTTTAGCTAAACACTCTTAGTTGAAATATAGTAGAGATCTCTGCCCCAAGACATTGCTGGCAACCCAGGTGGGACATGTGAGGATCCAGACAAGGACCCACACAACACTACACTACTGCTATGCCCCCCCAGGCACAAAGCTCAGATTTAAGATCAGCAGAGCTTATGGTCTGTAGGTACAGTCAAGGCTGGGTATTCTGAGCCCTACATAGTTTAACCTCCTTTAGAGAAATGTGTTCATAACCAGGTCTTTTTTCAGTTCCTCCTTTAAGATGGGCATAGGAATGCCAACTTCTATGAAAAGAGCAAGAGTGATTTAATTGTTTATAAATTCCTTGGACACATCAGGATAAAAGTACAACTTAAATATTAAAATGTTAGCCTGAATTCCTTCTAACATATTAGAAATTGGAAAGTTTTCTCCAGGTACATGGAATCATCTAGAAGTGATCTATGAAACAGAGATACATACACAAGTAATATGTAGGCAAAACACTCTACGGCTTTCATTGCAGATTTGCTAGGATTTTATTAATTTAAGTATGTACTCATTAGCAAAACTATGTTTGTAACATCTGACAAGTACTGCCTCTAGCATAACACTGTAACTGGGACCTGCAATCAAAGATATCAGCCTACAGCATATTGGAACCTAGTAAGAAAATGATTAGAAACAATACCAGCTATTGAAACAGACTTTTAAATTAATGATTTTAATATCAAAAGGTCACATATGCATCAAATACACTTCTTTTCTACTGATATTTCCCATCTACATAAAAACAAGAGTTCTTCTAGCAGAACATCATAGAACGGTAAGGGTTGGAAGGAACCTCTGGAGATCATCTAGTCCGATCCACTGCCAGAGCAGGATCATCTATTATAGACCACACAGGAACACATCCAGGTAGGTTTTGAATGTTTCCAGAGAAGAAAACTCCACAACCTCTCTGGGCAGCCTGAGCCAGTGTGTTGTTGCCCTCACTGTGACGTTTTCCTCATGTTCTTTCTAGTTTAAACCCATCAACCCTTGTAAAAGGGGTCACCACTGGGTGCCATCAAGAAGAGCCTGGTCCCATCATCCTGACACTGGCCCTTTAGATACTTAAAAGCATTCATGAGACCTCCCCTCACTCTCCTCTCCAGGCTGAACAGCCCCAGCTCTCTCAGTTTGTGCTCATAGGGTAGATGCTCCCACTCCCTGATCACCTTGGTGGCTCTGTGCTGGACTCTCCAGTAGTTCCCTGTTCCATTAGAACTGGAGAACAAAAAACTCAATGCAGTATTCCAGATGTGACCCCCTAAAAAAAAGAAAAAAGTATTTGCTTCCTCATTGGTTCTAATAAACGAAGAATTCTTTGCATTTAAAATACACTGCTTGTAACCATGCAATACTCAGCACTATCAGATGCAACTAGCAATTTTTGTGCACTGACTCCAAGCTGCCTAAATAGGGACACTTCCATGAACTCAACTTTAAGAACAAGGATGTGTATCATCATCAGCTCCCATCGAGTATCTCAGCCTAGGCCTCTGTCGAGAGTAGCCAGAGTCACCCTTTGTACACTAAATAGTGGCTGTGCACCAGTTTCTGCCTGAGTAAAGATCCCTTTAGTCGCCTATGCAGGCAGGGGATCCACCATTTCCCTGCTGTGAGAACACACCTTCACTTACTTCTATCCATAATTAAAGCTGACATATCTTATGTGGTCCATTCACCTTTTATTCAGCGCAAACAGCCTGCAAGAATGACGGAGAGGTTCACAGGAAGGAAGCAGTTAAATGATAAAAACGTGAAATGTTATGCAGCAAGCTGTGTACAATTAACCAGAACTCAAATATACACCTTGTTTCAATCCAAGCCATTTATCAGATAAAAATAGTCTGCTAGAAGAATGTCATGATTAATGAGGTGAGACTCCAGCTAATTACTGTTTCCTCCAGAAGTAATTAGGTTGGCATTGCTAATCAAGATGAATGAACACTCTGACCCGCTTTTTTAAATGTAAAACTATGAGCTGCAGCAGCAATAACATCATTTAGTTCAGGCAATGTAGTCTTTATTAGGCTTGTAGTTTGATTAAATTCTTTTGTTACACCAGGCTTTCCACACATGAACAGATGAATGCTGTGATGTTCAAAGAGTTTGTCACCCTTAATTAAAGACTGAAAAGGCTTGTTCAATTCACAGGGCAATACACAGGACAACTCTAAATTGATAGCTTTTAAGTGGAGGATAACTGAGGGAGTCATAGGGTTTTGCCCATCTGCAAGAGGATCTTTCCTCCTTCCACAATTTTCTGTCATAGTAGCTGGAAAATTAATATCAGATATTTCTCTATTGATTCCATTAAGCAATGTTCATTTCAACACAACACCTTTTCACACACAGCTCTACAGCTTTACTGGTATTGAGCGAGTCCATTCTAAAGTAAGATAAAGCAAACCATAAGGAGTACAGCTGTACTTATGCTCCAAATATAAACTAATTCATCGTGCCACTTCTGTTACCCCCTTTTCACAAATAACGAGTCCCAGAAGAGCCTCGTCCACCACCATTTCAGTAGTTTACATCATGACCACAAATGTTACATCACACTGTGGGAGAAGCGATGGTGGTATGTCTGAACAATGAAGCAATACAACATGTTATAGTGAAGTTAATGTGTAGTAACTTACTTTATCACTAATTCCTATTACATAAAGCACTTCCATATTCCAAAGACATCATTAGGCCATACACTCACTCAGCACTGCCAGGAAGCAACAGAGACACAGAGCAAGCTAGACCCTGCTCCTCCCAACAAGGAGGGATGTGCTTTTGAGAACACCATGACCCATTAGGTCCACCAGTAACATCAGCTGTTCTTTGCTACAGGGTAAGTCACTATCAACTTGATGACAAAAATATCAACCTCAGTTTTCTCTCACACCCAGTTGGCTGCAGGCTTGCCCTGTCAACAAGGCAAGACTTGGCTCTTTTCTCCATGAAGTACCAATATACAGTATGAGAAAAACTCTACCTCAGCAGCTTCAGACCTATCGGTATTTACCTAAAGTCTACACACACGTGCCTCAGGCAAAAAGCTTCACACCCACAGACAAGAAGCAAGAAGGACCCCATTTACCCCACTCAGCCACCACCCACACCAGAAACAACACCCTGCCTCAAAAAGTAGAAGTTGCTTGCTACATCTCACACCTTCTTCACAACATTTAACAGGACAACAGTAACTCCCATGGGCTGCTCCATGAGGGACAGACAGACATCAACAGCCTGAGGAAGCACAACTTCATGGACTTTGCCACCCCCTACATTGCATGGCATCTTCCTCCTCTCCATTTTCCTAAAACTCAATGATTTAACAAAAATCCTTACCTAGAGGATGGGAACAGCATCTCTTTCCTTCCTCTGCCATCTGTTTGAAATTTCCACTTGCTAGATTGCAAAATCCTATATTTAACTAACTTCTACCTAATGATACTGCAACATCATCCACTGATTGACGCACTTCTGCCTCCTCCTGCTGCTGGTGCTGCTGCTGCTTCTCCCAGCACCTCTCCAGACCGAGCCACCTCATGCCTCCATTCCTGAGAGCAAAACAATAGCCAGCCTCCCACACATAACGAGGACCACCTTCAGCAGCCTCACCTGGGATTTCCAGAAGGCTCCAGGAGGAAACTCTGAAAGAGCTGATTTGGAGGGTTGTGCCGAGGAGATCACACTACAACCTGTGTAAAAGATCTCTGTGCTCACTCCTACCTAACATGGCTTCTAACTGCCCTCACCTGCTTTATCTCACAGTCACTCAGTATTGACCTAAACCCTCCCAACTCAGAACGTGCAGCTCCCTGCCTTGCTGCCTATGTATCAGGCTCAGAACATTGTGAGTGTGTCTTTGTAATGTGGGGACATCAAACTTTTCTTTTTTTTTTTCCTTTTCTTTTTATGGAAAGTGAGGGGTGTTTTTTAGGGTCAAGTCTTCCATGAGCTGGAGCAAGGGTGGTGGCACTGCTGTCCAACAGATTTGATTCATTTATGGTTTGCTAACTGAATCAATTTGCTGGTTTCATGTTCCTGTGACAATGACTTTGCTAGGAAATGAGGAAAGCAGGCAAACTCACTGCTCCTAAATGCTTTGCTTTTCCTCTCTGCCATGTCCCTTCACAGATGTAGGCAGGGTACTACAGCTATGTGCTGGCCTTACAGTGGCACCAACCTCTCCTTCAGGGTGAATCTACCCTACCTCTTTTTTAGTGCTTCAACAAGAAAATGTAAAAAGTTAATTAAAAAATGTAAACCAGGTAAAAGACACAAGTCTGGTGAGATTGTACTACCTAGCTTCTCAGGCAGGCATGCTGGTCTCACCAACGCAAACCTCTAGTCTGCTCATCATGCCGGGAGAAGCGTGAAAGGACAGATTTCAGTATGCCGCTCTGACCTCTGCTGACTTGACTAATCCTACAAAGTACTTGTTTATTAATTCAGTTGGTTTACACACCCCTGGGCTGACCATGTCTCCCATAACTCTGTAGCTCTGAAAAGTGAAGCATGTCATCTCCGAGCTGTTACAGGCTACTTGAGAAAATCCACTGAGGTTTATTTGCCTATGCAAGTTGTAGGTGCTCGTTCACATCTATTGACACACAACCTTAATTCTTGTTGTAAAGACATCAGGTAACTGAAATGAATTAAAGCACGGCACATCACAAAAGCAACAATTCCTAAAACCCCTGTCTCTGGTCACAGCTGCGCCACAAAGGTTCCCTTTCTCTTCAGGCATTATTTCCATGCGTTCCTTCTTGCTGAGTGTGTTCCAAGGTTGTCCGAACAGCCCTACTCCACAGACCACAGGCAGCATCTCCAGTGCTGTTTGAACATACTCATTTCCATCTCAGCCTACTGCTGCTAAGAGCACAGGCACTGCATCCATGTACTTGCTTCGGACACATTGCTCACCTGCAACTCTGAGGAACAATCTAGTTTATAGGGACTGCTGGATTAATTCTACCTTTTTTTGGCTGTTTCTCTCCCTGTGGTCTATAACCATTCTCACCATGTGCTGTGATGTCCCTCTAAGGCCTGCCAGAAACAGACCTGCTTAGACCGGGGGTGTTGCAAATGAACTCTCATTTTATTTAGGACATATGAGACCTGATTGATTGTTTGGAGGTTTCTTTAAGGACTTTTTTATTAGTAGCACTACAAACATCTTTGCTGCCAAAGACTGACCTCTGCCCTAATAGTATAAGCAAAATTATTCCTAGTTCCCTTTTTTTCCTGATAATAGGACCCAAGGGTAGCTTAAGAAATACTGACAGAAATAAAGACTTGGATGGGCAAATTAAAAACCCAGTGAAAAAATGCAAGTGAAGTAAGAAGCAATAATAAGCCCATGAGGTCACTGATCATGTCCAGACCATGCTGGGATGCAGGGAACTTGCAGTCATTCACACGGCAGCTCTCCTCCACCATGGAGAAAGGAGGGTGGAGTCCAGATCTCATTAGTGAGGTCATTTCCTTTCTAATCCTACACTCTTCTTACTTTTGGAGCACAACCACTGTGGTTTTAGCAGGAACTGAGCTCAGCCCTGCCAGCAAAGGGGTGCAGAGTGTCAGGAATTTCCAGACCACTCATTAGTCCTGCCCACCCCCCCCCAGCTGACATTTTTTTATAAGTCCCTGGCCCTCTCTGCTTGAAGAGAAATCTAGATCCACCTACTCTCTGCACATTTTGTGCTGTTGATGCATCACAGGGCTGAACTTAGCCAGGAACACCAGTGCACGCACTGGTTGCCACACAGCTGGAATGGGTTAGAAGTCTCTGTTTGTCTAAACCGCAGGGCAAGTCAATGGGTCACATTTCTCACACCCAAAGTGTATTACCATGATGTGGAGATAGGCTTGTGCAGTGCTTTGTGTGTGGGGGGGTCTCCCATTCACTGCCCTACTACTAAACAAAGCAGCAGATATTACGCTTAACAGGCATCACTCATGGCATTCACTCTGATTTGAACAGCAGAGATCAGAGGAAGCTGTTTTTCCAACTCGCTCTGTACAAGCAGCTGGAAGGGTTTGTCCTCAGCCAGCGATGAGGAAGACTAGCTTTGTATTGCGGGGTGTACAAAGGTGGATGGAAGGAATGCCATCCTCTTCCCACGTGGTTTGTTTCATTGGCTATTTTCCCTCCAGTAGTTTTCCAGGCATGCTTCAGAGCTTGTCAGATTTGTGAAAAGCACAACCTGGATCTCCTCAAAACTGTTGTTGGGCTTTTCAGAGCCCCCCGCACATTGTGCTGTGGCAATGGGTGAGAGAGCATGGGCACACAACCAAGCCTGGCTGCTGCGTGTTTCCTTTAGCTCTTGGGTGGGTTTTTTTGACAAACCTAATTCAGGTTTTGCAATTCTTGATGTGAGTTTTTCTTCCTGAAAGAATAAAATGGAAAAGTCGCTGATGATTTGTTCTTTCACTGTATTTTGATGCCAATGCACCATTTAGCGCTGCAGCAGCCGTCAATACCCACTCAGCCACTATCGTGCAGGTTTTTTTTTCCTGTCATTCATTCACTGTGTCATTTAGAAAGTGATAAAAATCCCAGCTTAGAGCAGTATATTCGCTTCTCTGGTCCCCTACTTCCAGCAACCTTTTAAAGGGCAAATTACTTTATGAATACCGAGCCCTTTTGTTACAGCATTCTGAGCATTTGCAATACTGTCAGATTTCAATTAAATTTAAGAAAAATTAAGCTCCTCTGCATGGCTGCTTGCTTAGACAGTGAGGCAATTATATACAATAAGGAGATCTTTTTAAACAATCACTCTAGTCATGGCAACGTTGCACCGTTATTGTGCTTCAACATGAAGACAGACTGTTATATTGTTTTTGGGATGTGGGAAAGGAGCGATAGCTGAGGCACACCATGAGCTTAACACATAGAGTAGAATTTTTAACATTACCAGCTGCAGTGAATTAATTGTTACGGCTTTCTTGTTCTGCCAGGGAGTCTGGTTTTGTACACAGGTTAAAAAGTGTAAAATCCCCAGTAACTTGTATGCTGCACCTTCAGCAGTGGGCGCCCAGCAAAAGTGCCATTAAGTCTAAGTAGTTGTTGACTGAAACAAAAAGAACTCTATAGGTGCAGGGGTTTTGTTTTGTTAAAGATAAGGAGGCACAGGATGAAACCATCATGGTCCTGTCTGTATGTCCCAATGAGATGTGATAGCAGGTAGTAAGAGCAAACGTCATGGAAGTGCCCCTTTCATCACTGCATCAGGTCTCGCAGTGCCCCAGTGCCTCTGCTATTAACCATGGGGTAAGATAGCCAGAGAAGATGCTGCTGTTGTTTTGCTGACCAAGTTTATTGAGGAAGACTAATGGATATGGAGAGTTCAGATAGTCTTTCACATGTGGGCACAATGACTTTTGCTCCCTCTGCACGAGCAGCACTGAGAGTGCAAATGCCTTGACTTGGAAGCTGAGCAGGGGGGTCTGCAGAGAATTTTCCTCTGGAAGGTGGAAAGAGGAACCTTAAAATTAAGCTGTGTTGGTAAAATGTCTTGTTCAGGGTTGGAAGAAAGCAGGTCTATTCTGAGACTCTTCTTCACAGCAGTGTGGTGTTTTGAACTCGGAGAAGCAGCTGGAAAAAAAATGTCAAAGTTTGGTTCTGTTCAAGAGTTTTGAATTTTGGCTCAGCCAATCAAGGAATGTTAAGTCAGCTTGTGCATTCAAGCCATGAAAAAGAAAAAACTCGGGCCCTAAGCAAATGCAAACAGCCATGATTTTTGAAGGGGACAATACAGAAGTCTGTGAAAGAGCCTTCTTACCAGAGCGGGAGGAAGGAAGCAGCAAGGAGGCACACACAAGAGCTTGCTTGGTACCAAAGGGTTGTAAGAAACATTGGAGAATCATCTCAAAAACAAGAGTGAAAACAGAGTGGAAACTTTTTGTAGGGCAGTGGGAGCCAAGTTGAGCTCCCAAACATCTCAAGTGCAGCTCCCACGCTGGGAGTGTAACACAAGCCAGCAGCTCAACTATTTGGCACAGTCAGCATCTCGGAAATCCAAAGGTCCATCTGTGGGAGAAAGTTATTGGGTGAGTAGGTGATAAGGTAGCCAGGGAAAGCACATAAACACCAAGAAAAGCAAAGAGCTGCTCTTGGGCATGTGGTCACTAATTATCTCTCAGGAAAGAACTAGGCGTCTCTGTGAATAACGCCACAGGAACATCGAGCCTGTGCTTCACAATGATTGAGCAGGCAAATGGGACACTGGGAACTGTGAGAAAGGGAAGAGCAAAGGAAGCAGAAAGGAGTATCACACACTGTGCTTCAAATCCCTCTTGTTCCACTCAAAAATTACACAAAGGGTATAGGAACAACAGGGTAGCAGCCACGATCACAGTTACAGAGCAGTGTCTGTGCAGGGAAAGCACAGGTAGCCTGAGACTCAAAGTACTAGTGGATGCAGTGAAGGGCAGGAGGAGAAGATTTGTGGCTGCTTCTCAGCATCTAAGACCAAAGTCATTAAATGAATTATCTTGCAACATAACTGGAATGAGCGGAGGAAGCACTTTTCCATGTGGCACATAATTAAGCTCAAGTACAGATAACTCTGGAAGCCAAATGTATAAATTGGTTTAAAACATGGTTTGACAAATTAGTAGGGGAAAATCTATCAAGAGCTGCTGAACAAAAAGCCACAAATCTCTAGCTCAAAAAAAATCTCTAAGCAACATGGGAAGGGAAGGTTTTACAACACATAAGGGTCCTTGTACATATTTTTTAAATTTCAGCAGGAGGTAGAAAGCGTCATCTGCTCTGACACCATGCTGCTAGTCCATTTCCTCAATGACCCCACCCAGCTGGGTCTTAGCTAGTTGTATTACTGGCTCTACCCTATGGGTACAAGAGGATATAACTCTGTTACCCAACAGGGTTGGGAAAACTTCATATCTCCTATTTGCAGGTTACTCCCAGAACTACCTCTTGACATTGCTCTGTACACCTTTTACATCTCAGCTGTGCATTACTTTTATTTTTGTAAGGGTTTAACAAGGGGAAACACATGAAAGATCATGTCTATCAGGCCCATGAAAGCAGTTCCACGAAGTTTAAGAATAAAGGCTAGAAGGAATGTGTCTATTAGGGCAAAGGCATGGGGGACGTAGATCAAACAATGCCTTGTAAATTGCTCTTCTTAGGACTTGAGTCCAAAGAAAAGGTGTCAGAGCAGAGCTAGTGGTTACATAGAGTGAACACAGGCAAGAAAATTCCAGTGGTTTTGTGTCTTCAGAAAAATATCACAGTTGTTCTGATATTCTCCAAATCAATTGTTTCATTTCAGTGTGTTAAGGTGATATGCAATCTGCCATTCTGAAGCAGACTGGGATATTCTAGAGCACAAGTCCTGTGAAGAGAGGCTGAGAAAACTGGAGTTGTTTAGGCTAGAGAAAAGGAAGCTGAAGGGAGACCTTAAGGCTCTCTACAACTACCTGAAAGGAGGTTGGAGCAAGGAGGGCGTTCTGCTTTAAAAACTGAGCATACTCTCTAAGTTTAATTTGTGTGTTTTCTGCAGAAAAGTTCTGGTTTGCAAAGCTTAAAAAGAAAAGGTTATGCCCCCTCACTCCCTCTTCTTCCCTCTCCTCAGCGACTTGCTTTCTCCCTCTTGGTGTCTACTCAGAGCTGTGCTGCTTGCTGCTGAAAAAAAAATGATCACTGCTTTCAAAGAAAATTTACAGTTGGAGGAATGTTGTGCTCCACTAATTTATTCCTGTTCCTTCAGAGCAACTGTCAGAATTCTGAACTTTAGGGATTTATGAAGATCAAGACTCACCCTTAAAATGTCCATGAACACAGAGATTTCCAAGGCTGGATATTCGCTGCAATTTCAAACAAAGCAGGAAACATCTACAGTGGATGTTCTGGACATTTATCTCAGTTCAGTGTAGGAGCACTGTGACAAAACTTTGTGTGTCTATGTCTTCTGTGGGTGCCTTTTTTTCTGATGTGTGTGGTGAGTGAATTAAAATATGTGCGGCCTTTTTTCCCTAAACTGAATCAGTTGTTTCATTGCCTGCAGATTCGTAAGTGGTTTTGTGAAGCCCTCCCTTTGTGTCTGACGCTTTAGCTAAAAGCTCTTGGTTAAAATGTAGTTGGGGTCTCTGACCCACAACATTAATTATTTCCAGGTAGGAAGGATGGGACCCGTGATGGACCCACTATGACATTAATGGCAACCCAAGGTGGGACATATGGGATCCAAGAATGACCCACAACAGATGGGAGCAGACGCTTCTCTCTGGTGGCAAGCAACAGCACCAGAGAAAACAGTTGCAAGAGGCACCAGAGGAGGTTTAGGCTGGATGTTAGAAAGCATTTTTTCACTGAAAGGGTTACCAACCTTGGAACAGGCTGCCTAGGGCAGTGGTGGAGTCACTATCCTTGGAGGTATTTAAAAAGCATGTAGACAGTGCTTAGGGGCATGATTACTGGTGGCCTGGTAGTGCTGGGTTAAGACTTGATGATCTTAAAGGTCTCTTCCAACCAAAGATATTCTGTGATTCAGTACTCACCTTCTTTGGCACAGTGTCTCTATGAGAGCTGTTCAGGAGCCCAGTGCCGCTGTTGTCCTTGTGGGATTCACCTGCTTGTTGTTCACCAGCTGGCTTGGTCACAGGAAAGTGTTCATTACATTGTGGGAGATGTTGTCCTTGAGGGAGCCTTACTCACAGAATTGAAAGGAGCCTAAATATCTTGATACAGCAAAGTGCTGGAAGAGAAATGTAGTTTAGTGGTTTATTGCAAGATGAGCATGTAAATGTTCTTTGTAATGTTAAGTATTTCTGCTTGGACCAAATCAGCTAACAGCAAAAGTTGATTCTTCATTATCTTGTATTGCAGTACAAATATTTTTTCTACTTTGTTACGGTTGTATTTCACATCAGAAAATAGTTTTTCGAAAAAATTTGTAACACATTTTAAGAATCTGGTGCAGGCTGTTAATTTTTAATTTATCAATCTGAATAAATCTGAGTTTTTCCATAGAAATCCAGAGGACTTTAAAAAAAATAATGATTGACTCCACTCTGAAGCAATGTAACACAGAGCTTGATAGATCAGAGAAAGAATAAAATATATTAAAAATCATCATAAGAGAGAGGAACAGCTACACATTTGATGTCTGTGCCACGAGCACTATCAGTATTGTGACAATGGTCAAAAATCCGTGGAGGTGGCTGCAGTCAAACTCACAGAAGATAAGGACTTCTGAAAAAACAAAACCATACATGACAGCCCTAATAAGTTAACAGACAGCACAAGCTCCTGCAGAAAAACATTGGACCATTTTATTTCTGGTTGTGCTTGCAAATAACTTTCAGCCACGATGGCTAAGATGCAAAAGAACCATTCGGAGGGGGCCTTGCTACATGTCCATAATCTCAGCCCACCATGGAGGCTTTGAGACATGAGGACAATGGGTCAGAAATGCAAATAAGCCATATGAGAAAATGCATACAGTCTGGTGTGAGCCCAGTACAATCCTCCCATATGCTGGTCATGCCACTGCAGGACACAAGCCATTACTAGATCACATGTAGAGTAGAATCAGAGACTAGTTTGAAAAGCACCTTTCAGAGTCACATCCTAAATTAGATACAAAGAAAGATTCCTGTCGCAACATTGCAGAAGTTTGGGGGTGGCAGTCAGTCTGCCTCAGGTTTTAGTCTTATTTTCTCCTGGAGCACATTGAACTCATCATTTCACTGAGCAACCTTTTGCAGCGAGCAACTGTGAAAAACCTAGCTCCAGCAAAGTCTGCTTGGAGAGGAGGAAAAACAGAGTGTTCTCCTCCAAAGAACAGAGCTATCCACTCAGAAAGTAAAAGTCATCTAGCCTGTCTTCAAAAAAAAAATAAGCAGAAGACTCTCCTCCTTTCTTTGATCTTTAAAAGTATCTTTAAAAATATCTAATCACCTTTAGATGTGGAGCTGCCATGGAAAATTCCAGTCCAAATGGTGGAAGTTTGAGAAAGCTGGAGACACTCAAAACAATCGTAAATAAAACCAAGTTTTCAGCCCCACCTCAGGCAGATTCAACCAAGTTTTCTCATTCAAGGGCATCAAACACGTCTTTCTGGGGTGTAAAACAACAACCAGTATATTGGCAACCTATATTCAAGGGGACTCACTGTACAGTGAAGAAGTATTCCTTTTGCTGGGACGGCTTCTTGTTGATCTTTCTTACAACTGCAGTATTGCTGGAAGCAGGTGAGGTAGGCCAAACGTTAGTAGAAAAAGCCCCAGCTCTTGTGTGTAGCCCTTGCTGCAACCAAGAGCACCCTTTCTGAAATGAGCTGCTGTGTCCACCCAACCCATCTCTCCACACGTGCTTGCAAAATTGTAGGGTCCTGTATGCAGCTGCAGTCAGTGTTACAGAATCACAGAATTATTGAGGTTGGAGAAGACCTCTGAGATCATCAATTCCAGCCTAGGACCTGACATCACTACAACCTAGACCATGGCACTAAGTGCCACAGCCAGTCTGTCTTTAAATACATCCAGGGATGGGGACTCCACACTGCCCTGGGCAGTCCATTCCAGTGTCTGATCACCCTTTCCACGAGGAAGGGCTTCCTAACATCCAACCAAACCCTCCCCTGCTGCAGCTTCAGGCTCTGCTCTCTCATCCTGTCGCTAGCACCCTGGGAGAAGAGCCTGACCCCCTCCTGACTACAACCTCCTTTCAGGTAGTTGTAGAGAGGGAAAAGTTCTCCCCTGAGACTGATTAAAGTGAAAATGTCTTCTGATTTGCAGCTCCTCTCTTCTGCATCCGTCTGAAAATGCTGGCTCTGGTCTTAAACTGCCCAGAGACCTCAGGGAGCATTTGGCAGAGTTCTGTTTAGAATTAATTTTGTATTAGTATTTCACACCCTTTTTCTCTCCTAGGATGAGCTCAGCAGTCTTAAAGGCAGCAGAAACACGGTTTCTAAAAATACAGCTGATAGATAACAGCAGTCACCACAGGCTGCCTGTTGGGTCTTCTCTGATGGAGTAATGAACTGACTGACATCATGGCCACCCATTAAGGCCTCCTTGCAGAACAGCAGCCTCTTTAAATGGTTTTCCTGAGTAAAAGAAGAAAAGAAAATGGTACCTGTACACTTGTGTTTTAGTGAGGGCAAAGCACAAATTGAGTAACATGCATGAGTTTCACACACGCAGTTCTTCCAGCTGTTGATGTCACCTTGTACAGCTTGCACTCCAAAATCTGGAGAATTCCGGGTACAAGCTTCAAAGGCATGAAATACACGCAGATAGCATTTTATTGAAGTGGAACACAAGCCAGAAAAATAGTACCAGGCCTTCCAGACGGGACATAAAATACCTACCAGAAAAACTTAAAAAATCACCAGAAATAAGCAGTGAAGGTTTTATAGAAACTAATCTCATTATGTCTCTACATACAAACTGGGGGGTGAGAAGCTGAGATCAGCCCCTAAAAGCACGTGTTGTACTAAAAGTATGTTTCTCCCATGTAAAGCAACCAGGGAAAGAAGTAGTATTGTGCATTTATAAACTGCCCGAGTTTGTCGTAAGCTCACACATACTGCCACCTTAAACAGAGAGGACCAACAATTTAGGTCCCTATTTCAACCTGAATCAAAACCCAACCACTTACCTTGTCCTAGTAATGTTCTTTACTGTCCAAGTGCTGTAAGTAAAGCATCTTCCGTCCCTTATGTACCACTAGAATTCTGATTTCTTCAAGCAAAATTAGGTTCTCTATTATAAATGTGCTCCATGGAATTTTCGTGGAAGAAATAGGATCAAGTTTAGTAAAATTGTCTTCCTCATGCAAAACAACATCTAGGTCAGTCATTGCTGCTATTTCTCTCCAGTGTTAATGAGAGGAAAAGCGATAAATTTTTGTCACATAGAATATGACTCAGAAGAAGAGGCAGAAGATCTGGTGATCAGGAAAGGGAAGGGTTTTGTTCATTTAATTAAGTAGCAACTTAAAGAAGCAAAATGGCACTTTAAATCTAAGTAGCTATGGCTACAGAAAGTTTAGGAACACTGTGTTTGTATTTGAAAAGTAGCCTGGGTTAAGATTATATCTCCTTAAAAGGTGACATCTCAGTTTTACAGATGGAGAAAGGACTTTGAGTTCTAGCAAGATTAGTCATTGCCAGTAACATCACCACTGTACAGTAAAGAAAGTATATTTTTGGGTATAATGTCACTTCCTGCTACAGAAGGACTGCAGTTGCAGAGATGCGGTAAAATATTGTCTTTTCCTCATAAAAAGTGTTGACAGAGAAGGCAATCTTGTTTCAACATTTTTAAATTCAATCTTATTTTGTCCAAAATATCAAACCATGAAGGGCTGGACATGGACTAACTGAAACACTGAAGGCAAAAATAGAATGTGTCATTTTTTTAGCCAAATATTTTACCGTCTTAGATGCTTAATGGCTCTTATTAAAAAGTTTTAAAGTGTAGCAGTACCCTGGAAAGAAATTGCTTTTAAAAAAAATGCACCTTCTTAAGAAAATAGTTTTTGTTGAGAAAAGCAACCCAGTACTAGATTAAGTCCCAGTGTGTGATACAGAATTGAAAACAGATATTTCCCCTAGGAACGTGTAGTTCATCACATTTTCCATTTTGACCAAGTTGTTTTTACTACATTCAAAGTGGAGGAGAACTTTCATGACTATGTTTCTATTAGTTCTATCATAATCCCCTACACTTAATGTTATGCCCACCTTGGACTGGCGTTACAAGCCACCCTACTGGGTTTAGGCACCTGCATGCTGAGTTGCTGCGAACACAGAGGCTTCACTCAGAGCTTACGGATGATCCACTGGCTTTACAGCAAGCTGGCATGCTCCCTTCTACTGCAGCTCAAGAAGAGCAATTGCTTACTTCACACATCTATTAGACAGCAGGTTACTTCAGGATCTCCACGACGAAAATCCTCTCTCAACTCATAACACCACTCAATCATTTTAAATACCTTTTACTCCAGAAGGGCAGGTACTGGAATGCCTCTCTGTGCTTTTCCACAGCAGTGGGGCCTTGTGTGGAAAGTCAGATATTCCACAAGAGGCTTAACTTCTTTTTTTTTCCTTTTCAGACAATCCCTTCAATGTTGTATAGTTGTGGGAGAAGAAGTGGCTGGGGCTCCTTAGGTACCAGCTATGCCAGGGAGGCTTCAGAGTGACTGCTGCCAGTGCCAGCTACATGGGGATGGGTTCAGATTTAGACACCACCATCCCACATGAACTGAACAATGGGATTACTCACCTGTGCACAGGCAGACCACCACCTGCCCTGCAGGTGGGGATAGGAAGAAGGGAACAAAAGAGAATAGATGTGGGAAAAGAGAGATTGAAATGAGAAACCTACATCTAAGTCAGAAACTACAGGAAAAAGCAGGATGATCTATTTTCAAATTGGTTGACAAGAACCTATATGTTATTTGGGTGAGGGTACTGCACCAGCTTATAAGCAGAGCCAGTCATGGGATGTGAAGAACCATAAAAATCCCCATTTTTTTGCTTTTCCTCCTCTATTCTGTTCAGACTCCCAACCAGCAATGCTGCTTTTCAGCCTCCACAAGGAATCCAGAGCACTGAGCCTGAGAAGACAGGTATTGATGGTTCTGCTGGTGCAGAGCCTGCCAGTGCTTTCCCTGCACCTTGGTGGCTGAACACAAGCTGAAGACCTGGCTCTTCTTTGTAAAAACTATTGTGCTTTGCTAGTTCTAAAGAGAAGGAAAACATCCAAAGAGGAGGGTTGGCTGTGAGGAAATGTCAGGTGAGCCAGGCACCCTAACACCACCTTGAATTGTGGCAAGATTTGTCCATTGATTTGTACTCCTTCATGGAGTGAGCTTTGGCAAATTACCTACCTTTTGTGCCTTGCTTTACCTATATCTGAAACACAAAACGATAAAAGCTAGGTCAAGAGAAGCCCATAGCTTCTAGCATCTCTACTGTCCTCGAAGAATTTCATTTGTTCCTTTGACACAAACACGAAGATTTAGATAGAAGAGGTATTTTGAGACGTCAATGGCACGTCAGTATTCTGCATCCTGCCCACAGTGGGAATGCGGTGGGCCGGCCATAGCAATGGCCATGGCCAGATGGACCAAGAGACAGTATCAGCTAGGTTCTAGCTGTCGCTATTTGCTGTGCAAACAGAGGCTGTTTTGGAATATTTTGGTATTTTACAAAACAAGCCTCAGTAGTTCCAAGAAATAATGTCAATTCAGATACAGGAGTTTCTTCACTGCTTTCCACAAGACTTTTACAAAAAGTAAGCTCCCTCTTCCTGACCTGAGCCATGTGGTGTGAATTGCAATGGGAATTTCTCCCAAGGACATCTTTATCCCACAAATTCACTACCCACGTTCTACTTAAAAATTCATATCTGGTTTAGCAGCCTGTAAAAATGAAACAACTTCAACCTTTTGGGTACATTTCTACCGGTTTCATTCCGATTAGCTTCACATTGTTGTGCCCAAAAAGGAGATACACTGTGCAAAAGCTGACAGATGGACACAAACAGCATAGAACTTCATTGTGGCTCTCACCACACAAGCACCTTCCTGGAAGTCCAAGCGCTGTACCACTGCTTACATAGAAATACTCAATGGTTGGGTTCATTGCAGATTACTCCCCTGTTTTAATAATATTTTAAATTAATTACTTAGCTGCAAAGGAAAACACTTTTTCTTCATGAATCACATTCTTTTTTTGCTTTGTACCTCCATCTTTCATTTCTGTACTGTTATTCCTCCCACTCACAAGTCTGTTTCAAGCTGCATTTCCCAGATATTCCACTAATATTTTTCCTTCTGTTTCACTCCAGTCATGGGCAACTTGGAAAAGTCCTTCTTAGGCAAGTCATTGTCTTATTGCCCAGATACCCATAAGAGCAAGAGTCAAGCCAGGCTCCATCTCCTTGCCCGATTCAGCAGGGTACAGTGTGAATATCTGCCATTATCAACTGCTGCAGCACAGCAGCCACCACCAAGACTTAGAGCCCAAACTCGCTGCAGGTGGCTGCCCGAAAGGATACCTTTATCTCATTTTAGATGCCAGCTTCACACTGTGCCCTGCTGCCCGTGGGTTCTCATACCACGCTATCAGCTGGGCCAAGAAAATACCCTGGCTGAAAACTAAGTGTTCCCAGAATCACAGAATAATTGAGGCTGGAAAAGATCTCTAAGATGATCCAGCCCAGCCTAGGACCTGACATCACCACATCAGCCAGATCATGGCACTAAGGGCCACAGCCAGTCTGTCCTTAAACACCTCCTGGGATGGGGACTCCACCACTGACCTGGGCAGTCCATTCCAGGGTCTGATCACCTTTTCCATGAGGAAGGGCTTCCCAACATCCAACCTAAACCTCTCCTGGTGCAGCTTCAGGCTCTGCCCTCTCGTCCTGTTGTTAGTTGCCTGGGAGAAGAGCCTGGCCCCCACCTGACTAAAACCTCCTTTCACGGAGTTGAAGAGAGGGAGAAGGTCCTCCCTGAGTCTCCTCCAGGCTAAACAACCCCAGCTCCCTCAGCCTCTCCTCATCAGACTTCCCCTCCAGTCCCTTCCCCAGACTTGTTGCTCCTCTGGACCCACTCCAGCCCATCAATCTCGTTCTTGAAGAGGGGGGCCCAGAGCTGACCCCCAGTACTCAAGGGGAGGCCTCAGCAGTGCCCAGTACAGGGGGAGAATTACATCCCTAGTCCTGCTGGCCACACTATTGCTGATACAAGCCAAGTTGTTCCTGTCCAGGCTCCTTCCTCAGGCACCCAGCTGGTGGCCTTACTTTGCTCTGCAAGCAGCTTTTTGCCGATGGCCTACTTTAGTGAGGACATCGTGAGTGGCACAGCCCCAGCCTTTGCCACGCACTGTTCATCCACTTGCCAGGAGATTCGGAAAAGAATTTGTCTGTCTGGTGTGCTGCGTTTCACTGAAGTCGCTCTTACTTTGCACTTGGTCTGTAGTACTGATGTGTGAGCCTCAGCCTCAATGTCTTAAACCGTGACCCTCCAAGACCAACACCAAGATCCTGGAATCGGAGAGTGTTAATAGAGGACTGGCTGAACAGGAGCCAGCAGCCTGCCCAGGTGGCCAAGAAGGCCAATGGCATGCTGGCCTGTATCAGGAGCAGCCAGCAGGAGCAGGCGGGTGATCATTCCCCTCTACTCAGCTTTGGTGAGGTCACACCCCAAGTGCTGTTTCCAGTTTTGGGCCACTCACTACAAGAGGGACACTGAAGGGCTGGAGATGGGACAGAGGCAGCTACCAAACTAGTAAAGGATTTGGAACAGGTGTTGTGTGAGGAACGGCTGAGGGTTCTGGGGCTGTTTAGCCTGGAGAAGAGGAGATTAAGGAGAGACCTTATTGCTCTCTACAACTACTGGAAAGGAGGTTGTAGAGAGATTGGTCTGTTCTCCCTAGTGGCCAGTGATAGGATGAGGGGAAATGGCCTTCAGCTGTGCCGGGGGGGTTCAGGTTGGATGTCAGAAGGAATTTCTTTGCTGAAAGGGTTGTCAGGGACTGGAACAGCCTGCCCAGGGTGAGGGTTGAGTCACCATCTCCGGAGGTGTTTTAGAGGGGGGTAGATATGTTGTTGCATTGGGGGAGATAGTTCAGTAGTGCTAGGAAAAGGTTGGACTTGATGATCTTGAAGGTCTCTTCCGGAAACAGTTTGCACTATAAAAACTAAAAAAACCCCCATTTTTCTTCCAAATAGTTTTTGTTCCACTTAGAAAGTGTCAGCATCCGTTCACTTTTAGTAGATGGAGCAATGATACTACCATTATAATTAAAAGAGTTACTGTGGAGCTTTTACAGAGTAGATACTAAATGGACCCAGAACGTGCACTTACCTTGCAGAAAATTCAGAGGAAAGAGGTTGGCAAAGGTTTTCAAATCTGACCAAAATCTCAAGGTTGACAGCAGATTAAAAATTGGTCCCAAATTGATTAAGAACAACCAACATATTTCCAATAATTAATTTGGGTAAGTTTATCCCTCTCATTTGAGCTTCTGTTTAATATGTGTGAGCTGGTATATTTAATACGAAGCATGTTAAAGATATTTTAATATAGAAAAAAATTAAAAAGAAGCAAGATAAAGTCAAAACAATTCTATCTTATAGCAAAACAAAATGTTTTGATATTATTAAAATAAATCAAGAATGTAAAAATGAAATGTTTTGACTTTTTCTTGTTAAAAATATTTGTCAGAATTGATACGTTCTCGCAAAACATTTGTATTTTGACAAACAGAATTCTTTTTTACAGGAGAATTGTTTCACTGAGCTCTAATTAAAAACTGGCTAAATCACAGATCTCAAAAAATAGATGTCAGTGGTGCATTATTACTGCAAATGTTATCAGATACATGGTGAAAGGGACCAGTTCGCAGCTCAGTGCTATTTAATATCACCGTCTGTGATCCCGAAATTAATATAAAAACACTTTAGACAAATTTCAAGGTAATGAGGAATTTGTCAGAGCACCTAGGGCCATCGTGGTGTCATGGTGATCACCTTGGAAGAGTGGTGACTTCAGCATCATGTGCTTCAAATCAGGAAAATCTAGTCCTTGTCCCCAAGAGCAAAGACGCCAGTTCAGCTGCCTGATGACAACATTTTGCTGGCAGGAAGGGACTGATGATTTTTTAACAGCTAAACAAGCAGTTAGTAAAAGAAAGCAGGGGAAAACCGAGTATGATACGGTGAGGAATGCCGGAATGTGGTGTCCTGCTCTGGTATCAGCAGTATAAAACTGTAAGCACAGAAGAGTGCAGTGAGGAAGGGTATTTATAAGCTGAGCTATACTGCTTCATTGCTTTGCCTGTCAAAAGAAAACCTAAAGGTGACAGGAGAAAAATTAGGACAACAGGTCACTTATTTTTTTAAGCAGGGAGTTACAAAAAGGAATTTAAGGCAAGACAAATCCAAAGGGAAAAAAAACCTGTTTCTACCGGTGAGTCTGAACGTGGTACCTGTCAAGGTGCTGAACTCTTTGTTTCATGTACATTTTAAAATCAGGATCAGTCGGTTTATTGAAGGCACAAGTTATTTCGGTTCAGCCTAAGCAATCTAACCTGAATGACAAAGATCAGAGTAAGTAATCTGTTCATATCTGCTATAGTTAGAACTCATGTGAATCTGTACATTAACTGTTTGCACAGGACAGATAATCTAAAGGTTGGCAGTAAACTGATAATGAATCTTCAGTTATACAGAAAGTCACTAGTTTATCATCAACATTGTCAACACTGTTGAAGATGGATGTTTGGATCAGAAAAAAGAAGTATTTGAAAAAAATCAATATCATACCTGTCTTTACAGAATCACAGAATTATTGAAACTGGAAAAGATCTCTGAGATCACCAAGCTCAGCCTATCACCTGACACCATCACATCAGCCTGACCATGGCACTCAGGGCCACAACCAGTCTGTCCTTAAACACTTCCTGGGATGGGGAGTCCAGCACTGCCCTGGGCAGTCCATTCCAATGTATGATCACCCTTTCCATGAGGAAGGGCTTCCTAACATCCAACCTAACCCTCCCCTGCTGCAGCTTCAGGCCCTGCCCTCTCATCCTGTCACTAGTGGCCTGGGAGAAGAGCCCTACCCCTACCTGACTACAACCTCCCTTCAGGGAGTTGGAGGAAGGGAGAAGGTCACTCCTGAATCTCTTCTTCTCCAGGATAAACAGCCCCAGCTCCCTCAGCCTTTCCCCATGAGGGAGGTGTTCCACTTGTATCATCACCCTCATTGCTCTGCACTGGACTCCCTCCAGCAGCTCCGTGTCCTTTTTGAACTGAGGGGCACAGAACTGGACACAATACTCCAGATGTGGTCTCACCAGGGCAGAGTAGAAGGGGAGGAGAACCTCTATTGATCTGCTAATCACCCCATTTCTGAACAGGATGCTGTTGGCCCTCTTGGCCACAAGAACACATTGCTGGCTCACAGTCATCCTACTGTCCACCAGGATCCTTTCTCCTACACTGCTCTCCAACAGGTCAGTCCCCAACCTATACTGGTACCTGGGGTTGGTCTTGCCCAGATGCAAGACTCTGCACTTACCCTTGTTATAGTTCATTCAGTGTCTCCCCACCCAGCTCTCCAGCCTGTCCAGGTCCTACTGGATGGCAGCACAGCCTGCTGGGCTGTCAACCGCTCCTCCCAGCTTTGTGTCATCAGCAAACTTGCTGACAGTGCTCTCTATTCCCTCATCCAAGTCATTAAAGAATAGTTTGAATAGGACTGGTCCCAGTACTGATCCTTGGGGGACTCCACTAGATACAGGCCTCCAACTAGAGTCTGTCCCATTGACCACTGCTCTCTGGCTTCTATCCTGCAGCCAGTTCACGATCCACCTCACTACCCAATCATCTAGACCACACTGCCTCAATCTGGCTGCGAGGATGCTGTGGGAGACTGTGCCAAATGCTTTACTGAAGTCAAGATAGACCACTGCTTTCCCATCATCTATCCACCTGGTTTTGTCCTCATAAAGGGCTATCAGGTTGGTCAAGCATGACTTCCCCTTGTGAAGCCATGCTGACTGTTGGTATACTGTCAGTTAGAATTACGTGAAGGGATGTGCTGTGAAACATAGTTTTGCTTTACTGGGGAAAGGGGAATGTGAATGTGCTTTGAGGGTGGCTGAGAAGAATGTGGGGGGTTAGTAAAACAAAAGTGTCTGGTTGCCAGCCCTTAAATACAGATAAAGAGGAGAGAAGAGAACAACTAATCTTCAGACAGCAGAGCTAAGTGGATAACAAGATGTTCAAGGTTATTTTCCCAGGCTTGGGTCTGTAGCAGCTTGGCACTCTTGCCAAGGAGGCAAAGTTACTGTGAAAAAGGTCTTCAGTGTTAGTCAAGAGACCACGTCTGAGACCCCCAAGATCAACTGTGCAGACGCAAACAAGTTGATGACAGTTAACTGTAATATCCCCTCCTGTGTATGCAGATGTGTGAAAAGATTGTATGTAGCCTGATGAAATCTGCCCTTTGGTGAACACGATTTCTGGAAGGCACTAGCCTCCGTGTGCCTGCTGGAGATAATAAATTACCTCCTCAAAAACTCTATACAGAGTTCTTCGGTCTTTCCATATGTCATTGTCCCTAATAACCCTCTTGTCCTTGCTGAACCTAGAGACAGCATCAAGGACAAATTGTTCCATCACTTTTCCTGGGATGGAGGTCAGGCTGACTGGTCTATAGTTACTACAGGTCCTCTTTCTTACCCTTTTTGAAGACTGGAGTGACATTTGCTATCCTTCAGTCCCTAGGCACCTCTCCTGATTCCCACAAGTTAGCAAAGATGATGGAGAGTGGCCTAGCAATGACTTCTGCTGTCTCCCTTAGCACTTGCCAGTGCATCCCATCAGGGCCCATGTATGTCCATCCAGTTTGCTCAACTTATCCCTAACTCAATCCTCATCAACCAGGGCAAACTCCTCTCTTGTCTCAACTTCCTCTGTGGCCTCAGTGGTCTGGGGCTTGATATCAGGACAGCCCGCAGAAGTCCTTGCAGACGCTAGGATTCAGGGAGTCTGCTCTGGCCCAACCCTTGCAAAATGTTCTGCATATGGACAACCGAGCCAGGACTTCCTTCCTCTTCATTCAGATTTGTGTTCTGTGAAGGGTATTTGGAAGACTGGTGTGTTAATTCCTGAGGTCAGCATGACAGCTGCATTGGCCCTGGGGAGCTGGGAAGTGTTTTGTGTCCTCTGCACTCAGCTGAGGATCCTGCTGGTAATAACACCTTTAGGAATAAACACACAGAAATCTGTGTGTAAAGCTGACCTGTTTCTAAGTCATTTTAATTCCCTTTTCTCTGTGTTTACACCTCAACTAAGATGTTTCGTTTATCCCCAAGTTGGTGGTTGCTCTCTATGTAGGTTAATAAGGTTTTCCGTCGTTATTTAGACAAGAGTTTGTTTGTTTGCACTTCTCCAAGAAAATTTACATCGTAAAATTCTACCAGGAGCAAAGAAAAGGATAATTTTGCAAATTTTAGGTTTCTTAGAGGAAAAACAAAACAAAACAAAAAAAAGGATCAGAACAGTAAAATTATGTTCCCAAGTAAAACATCAGCTAAGGTAGAATTAAGTCCTCAGGGAGCCCTTGGTCACTCAGAACACCAGAAGAAAGGTTTGGTGTTATTGAAAAAATATTCTCTGACATTTGAAAGTCAAAAAATTTGAGCATTTCAGTCACTACCTGGTGTTTAAATGTGCACTGTGAGTCAAGGGATAAACCCCTGCACAGCAGCCTGATCACTGCAAAACCCCTGTGCTAGGGCTGGGGACAGAAAGTAATGTGCGACACTGACCATTCTAAGTGATATTATCACCGCTCCTAAGACTTCACTGCCAGCTGGGACGAAGGGAGTGAGGTTAACAACAACGATTGAACATTAAGAATTTGGCTACAACCAAGGAAAGCTAAAAATGGCTATCAGAAGTGGCTATCAGCAGTAGCTATCAGGCTAACAAAATATCCAGGGAAGACTAAAAAGTGTTTCAGGGTCAAAAGCAGATCTGGCAATTAACCAAATCCTTCAGCAGACAGCAGTGACGAAGTCAGCAGTGATGGAGTAAAACAAGCACAATTATTAAATGAGTGCTGTTTGGAGAGATGATGGAGGAGGCTGCCACGCCGCACAGAGTCTGAGCTGCGCTATCCCGTGGCAGCTAAGAATGATGTTAAACAGCAGCAGATAAAGGTAATACATTTAATCCTGAGGCCCAGGTCACCTCTTCCATGAGCTTACAAGACCTGACTAAGGTGGCCTTTGCACAGCTAATGCTAATTTTAACGAGTTGATGTTAAATTTATCACACTCCTGGCAAGATGGATTTCTCCAGCACTACTGGTGAATGAAAGCCAGATGGGATGGCTGGGGAAGGATGGGGGATGGCATGGCCCTAGCTGTCAGTAAGACAACCAGACTGGTACATACTCAGCAGTATTGAAGTTATAAAATAAAACTCCCCCTACTCCGTCTTACGGCAACGTTAATTCATGCCGTTTTAGACTGGACAGCTTGAAGGAGCTGCGCAGGTGCAGAGGATGGAACTCTGCCCCTCGTTGCTGGATGTAGGGCGGATGACGGGGAAACACAGGACAGCTGCACTCACCTCGTTGTCCCTGTCTGCACAGGGATAGGTTATTTGGGCTCCCACTGGAGGCAGCCACCAATTTCTCTTGATCTCCCCACCATACCCTTAAATTACCAATATTCATTATCAAAATCGTGGCTGTGGAGTCCCTCCACCAGAAGGGCTGAAGGGCTACTTTCCTTAACAACTTACTAGATCACAGTGTCCGGAGCGTGGAAATTTGCCGTAAAGACCTGAATCAGCAGAGGTGAGTCTCATCCAGGGGAGAGGAGCAGCGCAAGCACAGAGGTTTTAAATTACCCTGAAGTGGCCACTAGGATTTGTGCCAGGCCTTCACACAGGAAGGAGTTTCTACATCAAGCAATCTGGACATGCTACAGATCACTGCACTGACAGGGGATGCAACTCGGCGTGAAGCAAGGATCCGCTCATGTCAAGGAACTCATCCTTGCTGGCAGTTCCCTGGCAATGTTTCCTATGGAAATCTTCCCCCACACTAATGGGCTCTTCAAAGCCAAGTCACCTAACTGGCTGGAAAGCTTCAAGGATCTCCCCATGTCAGGTGAACCAAAAACACTGGCAGGTGCGATTCGAGTCCACACCATATCCACAATGACTCATCTTAATTTAGCCCTGAGTTTAAGAGCTTTATCTAAGCTCTGTGCACATGTGTGGGTTATTACCTTTATATGATGCTGCTAAACTTCCCAATTAGACATAATCTGATGTGAAAGGAACCTCTGACCCCGGCCATCTGCTCATAATCACTTAGGAGGAGACATGGTATGAGCTATTGTCAGACGGTGCAGAAATATCTGTTGGACAACACATTTTGCAAGGCAGGATGATTGGGGAAAGCTCCCAGGAGGTGAATAAATCTCCAGGGTACTTCTCTAGCTCCTTGAATGCTTTCCATCTTTCCATAAAGCTATCTGTAAATAATAGCTCCCATCAAATACAACACAAAGTTATTTACACAAATTCCGGGGAAAACCACTGTGCTCTAAGCTGTCTGTTACACAGAAATCATAATCCCTGAAGCCTCTGGCACTGAAAAGGTTATTTAACACACACCGTTAAAAATTGCAGATCCTCTAGGGCTCAGGGGAGTTTCCTGGGCTCTTTTCAGGTTGCCCTGCACAACACTGACAGGCTGAGATTCGACACTGCCTGGTTACCAACACGGCAGTTTAAGAAGTTACTTTTCCATAACAATGTTTTTTGGTCAAAAGGAGCCTAACAGACATAGGAGAAAGCATCAGAGAAGGTAATAACATCCTCGGTGGGAAGCCAGACATTGGTGCCTTGCTGGGAGATACAACTCCAACAGGGACCTCAGTGAGATTAAGAGGGAATGAGCAGCAGGGACAGAAGATGAGCAGTGTGAGCCTTTGGTAGCCAAGACCAAAGCATGAGTGAGAAGCCATGAGCCACTAGAACGATGCACAATTATTTTGCTCCATCACGGAGAATGAAAGGAAACCTTTTCCGTTAAATTACTGTCACATCGAGCAGCAATTTATTCTGGGTGACAGTGACCCAAGTGACCTGGGAATCCACTGCACGCTACAGTAGAGAAACAGCAGACTGGCAGAGCAGACCATTCGAGGATGCTGCTTTCTCCAGCCTTCATCTGCCCATGTTTCCCAGGACTCCACGCGTGGCTCAGCCAACACGTAGTCACAGTAACCTCACCTCCGCTCTGCCAGCCTTCAGATGAGCACAGACAGGCCTCCTCAGGTGGGTGAAGACCGTTGTAAAAAACCCCAGACCTCCTTGCTGCCTGCTCAAGAGTTATTCACAAACAGGGGCGTGGGCTGCATGAAGCCAGCATGTTATTCCTGATGAGTCTGGCCAGCTCTAGCCAGTATCCGTGAAAAGGCTGTAGAGAAGCAGCGCACTTCTTTGCTCAGGAGCCTGAACATTCCTCGCCGTGTTAAGACTCAGCGTAACGACTTTTCTATCTGAAATAAGACATTATGAGGGTAATCATCATCGGCTTCTTAATGTTTGCCACTAAAGTTTTGTGAGGGTTTGGTTGGAATGGTTAATGGTGTTTACTGGTTAATGGCCCACGACGTACAGGGATGGCCATGGTGCAGACTGGTACAGGCACCTTTAAAGTGGCAAAGAGCAAAGGGGAATTGCAACCTGTATAACAGTTTGGTGGGTTTTCCAGAATAACATTTTCTTACACATCCGTGACTGCTGCTGGCGTATTTGTCACGGCTGACTGTGCTGACACGGCCCCCAGGACTGGTGCGACAACGAGGGTTACTAGTCTGTGCATTTCTTTCTGTCGCAGGTGGGATCGTACGCAGAACTGAAGACTCTTTCCCTGCAGGTAGATCCTTTTCTCTGGAGCAGGTGTTTTCATGAACATGAGATAAAAAAATCCATGAAGCCAGGATCGGTGTTTACAGGGAGCATCACAGATTTAAAGACGGGAGCTAGGGACTGGCTCTCCTCTCATACAAAAATTGACTGGGGGTGTGGGAGGTGACACGGTGATTTCCTGACTTGGCTCATGCTGTTGGCAGGCTGAGGCAAAAAGAGAGGATGAGCAATTTGTTCCTGAAGTTCCGGGTCCATCATGGAGGCAAGTGATAGGTAGAGAGAGAAGGGCGGTTTGCTGTTGTACAAGCACGTGGATGTTTACAAGTCATTTGAGTGAACACTTCCATTTCAAAATTAACTCTCCCTGGAGATGAGGTCCTGTTTGAGGTCACTTCTCTTCTAGAAAAAACAGCTTTTCCATCTTCTCTGCTTTGCTGTGGTCTGTTCCAGAAGCTGCTCCCTGTGCCCTGGCAGGGTGCTGAAGGCAGGCATTGAAGTCCCCTGACAAGCCAGGAGACGTGTGAGGGTGGTGGTGTCATTTCCTTATGCTTTGAGCTCTACCCTAGTGATAAACAGAAGAGTCGGACCTTTTCTCGTTGTCTGATATATCTCCTGTAGACCAGCTCTCTCCAAGACAAGTCTTTCAAGGGTATTTCCCTGCAGAATCTTTTGGCACAGCAGTGTTACACAGAATGTTACAAGGACTGGCCCAAGCTAGCAGGTTCCCTGCATTAGATAGCAGGTTGGGTACAATCCCATTTCTTGATGTACTATTGCTCTCCAGCTCTGTTGGATCTACCTCACCAGGCTTCTTCCCTGTGCCCTGAGGTGAGAGGGGTGGTGAGTGACATTACCTAACTCACTCCCTTCCAACTCTCTCCCTCAAGTCTTTTTTTGCTTGCTGTTGCTTGAGGCTGCTTGGGTCCCAAGAGGTCCAAGTAGTATTGGGTCCCAATAGCAGTACCAAGACCTGCTGCTTAATGTGGCTCTGCCCTATGAAAGCCTAGAGGACAAGCTGTCCTGCATCTTTCCTATTGAACATCTTGGATTTGTGAGCCAGGATCTGTGCAGACATCCTTCACTGCTACCATATGAATCAGCAGACCATTGGGTCTGGAGCTGCATGGGCTGGATGAGAAGCACTTCCCAAAGGACGTAGTCATCAGCTGCCAAATTCAGACAAAAGCCAGTGGCTGAGCCCTATTTCAAGCCTCAGCAAAAGCACAGGGACCTTTACGCAGGGTGTGAGCAGGTGGCTATGAAATTAGAGCATTGGCTGGAGAGCACCAGAGTGGGAGGTGGTCCCTGGATGACAGTCACCTGATGGCTGGCTGCTCACTCTGCAAAGCCTCTCATCAGCCAAACCACATTAAACTGCAGCTGGATTCTGTACAGAAGCAAGATGCTGTCTCACTGAAGGAGAAAGCCAAAAAGAAATAAAATTATGAGCCCTGGAATGCACTTAATCTTTGGCTCGTGAACCTTCCTGTGCTTTCTGATGAACAGGGAGTGATTGCCGTAATTCCCCAAGTACGTGCAGGGTGGGATGTGCAGCACTTCCACCGCTCTCAAGTCTTAAAAGTAATTGACTGGAAAGCACATTAGAAGCTTTTCCCTTCAGCCATCTCATAGCCAGGAAACAGTGAGCAATGGGGACAGCTCTGGTATACCAGGAGGAGTGGGAGAGCAGGTACTCTGGCTGAGGTGTGCAAGGCATTCACAGCTGAGTCCAAGGCCAGGTTGGACGGGGCTCTGGGCAGCCTGGTCTGGTGAGACGTGTCACTGCCCATGGCAGGGGGTTGGAACTAGATGTTCTCTGAGATTCCTTCACACCTCAACCATTCTATGATTCTATGAATTGGATTCATGCAGAAGCCCAGAGACCGCTTGGGACTTCTGGCTCCAATCCTGAATAAAAAGTGAGGGTTGGGTGGAAGAGCTGGAAAAGATAAAAAAACCCCAGGAGCTAAACCACAGTGAATCCAAGAACATGTGCACAAGGACAATTTAGTTCAGGAGAGGATATGAACTGGCAAAGCTTTAGTGGCACTGTAGTTTCAGCCCCAATGTGCAAAGCTGCCCTGCAGCAACACCTGGATGCTGTGATGCTCTCTCAGTGAAAGCAGTACATTTCTGACAAGCTAAGTTTGTGTGGCTGGTCAGGATACAGTGGTTGGAGTCTTCTTGCCAACTCTTCCCTTTGGGCAGTAAATTACCGCTTCCATCCCTCACCTCCCGTTCTGCTTTGGGTGGCAATCCTGTGAAGTCTGGACATGTAGCAGCCCCTTGCCTTACACATCTGGACAGAAGGGTTGGTAGGTTCTGGCATTCTGTGAACTCCAGCTCGTGGCAGCTGGTAGTGACATACTCGTAAATAATGTGTGCGGGGGGGAAATAAACACCAGAAGTCTGGGTCAGATGGAGATGCTTAAGGCAGCCCCAACCGAACAGAGCCTTCCAAGTGAGCCAATCTGTGAGATATCAGTTAGAAGTAGTTGAGTGGGAGGCTCCAGTTTTGTCTCAGCAGAGCACTGACATGACAGAACAGTTTCTAATTCTGGGTTTACTACATTGAGCCCCAGACTTTCTGAGATTTGGCCTCTTCTTTTAGGCATTTGACCGTTTATCTGGTCTGTAGAGGCACTGTGAGTTTGTAGATCTTGGCAGAGAATTTATGGAGGAAAGTGTCCTGGAGGTGCGCAGCCCTACCCGAAGAACCTGAAGTTAAGTCACAGCCTGCAGATGTAAGAGTGCCTTAGTCCTTCATGGATCCCACACCAGCTCCATTCTGTTACTGGATCAAGCCAGTATAGGAGTGGTCAGGTGGTGCCATAAGGGGCTGACAACCCTGTCAACGAATCAAGTGGAAAATGCTGGTTCTTGCAGCTTGGCTGGGAGCAGAACAAAGTGTACCCATTCATTCACTCTTAAAAGGGTTGGGCTGGACTACTACTTCTGTAAGACCAAGAAACCTAGAAACAAACAAGAAAAGACTAGAGAAAGCGACATCTGGAAGGTCCACATAGAGCCAGGGGGGCAGACCTGCAAGAGGCAAGGACCTACATTACAGGAGAAAAGGGAAAAGAATTCAACGGCTGTTAGAGTGTTTTTGTCAGCTCTTAACATCTCCCCTGGCTGCCTGCATCTACTTCTCTGTACAACATACACAGTCCACAGCCCACATTTGCTCTTGCACAGAAACATTAGCCCACAAGCTCAAAAGCTGGTGGTCCAATATCCCTGGTGCTCCTCTCCTCCAAAACCTCTTACTATAAACGGTCCAAAGGAACCACTTTTCCTGCAGGTTTTAGGGCATGTTGACACAACACTGGGCACATGCTGATGGTGAGGAGGGGCAGGGAGGCGAAGCTTTCTGGTGGTGCCGAACAGGAGAATTCAGAGGTCATTGGCGAAGGAAAAAGACTGAAATATTTTTCTGGGCTCACTCGAACTCCTTCATTCAAACAAAAATAGGCTCTTTTCTGTTTTCTATTCAGGGTCTTTAAAGCAAAAGGGAAGATTTTGGTCCATTTTAAACAACAAAGAACCTGTCATTTATAAGAAAAGAAGTCTGAACACTGTCGCATGGGGAATATCAAAATGAAGAATCTTCTCATTTCCAAAGCAAAACACTTCCTTCTAGAAAATGTGAAAATGAGGTGTTTTGACATGTTAAAAAAAATTCCCTTTTACCAACTCCTTGGCCGAAAGCATTTGGCAAACTCACTGAGCGCTGATGCATAATAGGTTCAGTCCTTGAAACTTCCAGTTTGTAGATAATCCTGTTCATCACAGAGCATGGCTCAGCTTTGGTGGCTTCGAAGCTCTTGGTGTGTGGAGCATCAAAGGGGTATCCGTCTGCTGAACCATCTACTTGGTAAACCCCATTCTGCTCGTGCTGAAGTGCCTGTGGTCCTTGGGTCATCATAAGTGGGTGAAGAAGCCAGACAGAGGTGTAAGAACAGGAACCACCAGGGTACCCAGGTGGCCCAGAAGGCCAACAGCATCCTGTCTTGTATCAGCAATTATGTGTCCAGCAGGACTAGGGACGTTATCCTCCCCCTGTACTGGACACTGGAGAGGTCTCTCCTCGACTACTGGGGGAAGTGCTGAGCCACTCACTTCAAGAAAGAGATTGAGGGGCTGGAGCGGGTCCAGAGGAGCAATGAGGCTGGGGAAGGGACTGGAAGGAAAGTCTGATGAGGAGAGGCTGAGGGAGCAGGGGATGTTTAGCCTGGGGAAGAGGAGGTTGTAGTCAGGTGGGGGTCAGGATCTTCTCCCAGGAAACTAGCAACAGGACGAGAGGGCAGGATATGAAGCTGCCAGAGGAGGGTTAGGTTGGATGTTGGGAAGCCTTTCCTCATGGAAAGGTTGATCAGACCCTGGACTGGACTGCTCACGGCAGTAGTGGAATCCCCATCCCTGGAGGTGTTGAAGGACAGACTGGCTGTGGCCTTTAGTGCCCTGGAGTGGCTGATGGGGTGATGTTAGGTCCTGGGCTGGACTGGATGACCTCAGAGGGCTTTTCCAGCCTCGACAATTCTGTGATGCTGCTCCTCAACCTACAATAGTCCATAAGCTGCTGCTTATGCCAAGTCCACAAGCAGCAGCAGCCCTCTCTGCCTGGTGATGGCAGAGGGTCCTGCCCTCTGCTTAGAACTAAGCCTACACTTTGCAGCTGACATCAGTCTACTTATTAGTAATACATTAAATCCCAATGGTTTCTTAATTCTTTTGAAATGGGATAACAGGGCAGTTAATTAACACACAGAAAAACATGCAATTCTGAAGAGGAGGCACTGGTTAACATACCAAATACCAAATGTCAAGATGCATTTTTAGCACTGAATGGAATTAATTTGCCAGTGTTCCCTTGTTAAATGTCAGGTCCTTATAACTTGTATACATAAAACAATTCAGGAATTGGAAAGCACTTGTGTAATCAAGTTAAGCATGAGGCAGGCAGATTCTTCCACCTAAACAAACCTGAAACTTTCCTTTTCCAATTAATATTTCATTTTATAACAGCCACCACATTAAGTCCTAATTAAATGCTTATTTGAGATACTCTCCCGATTAGTGTGAACTAATGAGGAACAATATGAATTGTTTATCCAGCTTCTAGATATTTTCCTTCATAAAAGGAATGGTGTTTGGATGACTTCTTTCATGTCTTGCCATGCCCTAAAATGACTTTCTTGAAGAAAAACTTTCATAGAAAAAGCATCAACTTCAAACACAATGGTATTCAGTGAGACTCCTGTACATTGGGCAGACAGGACTGTGTGTTCAGGACCCAGCTTTGGGGTTGAAGATGAACGTAAGTTCCAACAGGTGATCCTGCTTTCATGACAGTGAGCCTTGCTTCCAGAAAGCCTAAAAAACACTGATGAGACCTCATGTAAAAGGTAAAAGAATCAATACTTATTCACATCTCCACTTGCACAAATTTAATGACAGTGATGATGGACAGACCCTCACAGGTCTTGGGTGCAGGTCTTGAGGCAGATGACAAGGTGAAGCTGTTGCACAGTCGTCTTGTTGGCTCTTCTTTGGTCCAAGCAACCCCAGACTGTAGTCTTGCTGAACTGAAGTTACTACATGTGGTGGGTGCCCTGGAGACAGAGGATACAGACAAAACAGAGATACTGAACATCTTCTTGGCCTCTGTCTATACTTCCGGGGGACTGTCCTGATATCAAGCCCCAGACTGCTGAGGTCCTAGAGGAAGCTGAGACAAGAGAGGAGTTTGCCCTGGTTGATGAGGATTGGGTTAGGGATAAGTTGAGCAAACTGGATGTACATAAATCCATGGGGCCATATGGGATGGACCCGTGAGTGCTAAGGGAGATGGCAGAAGTCATTGCTAGGCCACTCTCCATCATCTTTGCTAACTCGTGGGAATCAGGAGAGGTGCCTAGGAACTGGAGAATACCAAATGTCACTCCAATCTTTCAAAAGGGTAAGAAATGTAAGGATCCAGGTAACTATAGACCTGTCAGCCTCACCTCCATTCCAGGAAAGGTGATGGAACAATTTGTGCTAGACACTGTCTCCAGGCACATTGAGGACAAGAGGGCCCTTCGGGAGAGTCAGCATGGCTTCACCAAAGGGTAAGTCATTCTTGACCAACCTGATAGCCCTTTATGAGGACATAACCAGGTGGATAGATGATGGCAAAGCAGTGGATGTGGTCTATCTTGACTTCAGTAAAGCATTTGACACAGTGTCTCACACAGCATCCTCGCAGCCAAACTGAAGTAGTGTGGTCTGGATGATTGGGTAGTGAGGTGGATCATGAACTGGCTGCAGCATAGAAGCCAGAGAGAGTGGTCAATGGGACAGAGTCTAGCTGGAGGCCTGTATCTAGTGGAGTCTCCGAAGTATCAGTACTGGGACCAGTCCTATTCAATCTATTCATTACTGACTTGGATGAGGGATTAAAGAGCACTGTCAGCCAGTTTGCTGACGACACAAAGCTGGGAGGAACACCCCAGCAGTCTGTGCTGCCATTCAGTGGGACCTGGACAGGCTGGAGAGCTGGGCAGGGAGAGATTTAATGAACAAGGGCAAGTGTAGAGTCTTGCATCTGGGCAAGAACAACCCCAGGTACAAGTGTGCTGGGTACCATACTTACCAATGCTTTACTAGGGAAGTTTGGGGAACCTCACATGTGCTAACAGCTGTATTCCTGGTCTTCTCTGTGTATTTTTCTTAATGATGGTGTATATTTGCTTTACGTTATATGCTAGGGTGAGCACATAGTCACTGGGGTTGCTGTATATAGATTGACAACCTTGTTAGCATTAAAATAAATTCACCTGAGCAGCTTTTTTAAAAGGATTACTTTCTTTGTAAGGAAAAATTGTATTAATTAACTTGGGTAGCAGCAGCCAGTATTCTGTGGAATTGGGTGCCATTCGGTACAGCGTGGTAAAGACTGTCTGGGTTTGGAACTGACAGACGCTCATTTGGCAATAGCCACGCAGAAGAGAAAGCTGTGTTCTCCTTACAATGTGCAGGGAGTTTGTATCTGTGATCCTTGCTAACCCTAGCACTTGCTAACCCTAACCAAATGTTTTTTGTGGTAGGTTTGTTCCATCCCAGTCCAAGTGGAAAGCATGTGGGCTTAGCCAGGATGCAGAAACATGCAGAAGATCCTTCTCCTCAGGACAAAGGTTATAGCCCTGATGTGGTAGCAGCAGAATTGCAGCAGCTGGCAGCAAAGGAAGCAGCCTGTGTGTATTCCCTGGCCAGCCCTGTCAGTCTCCTCATGCAGCAGGTATGTAAGCAAAGGTGTCCCTGTGACAACAGCCAACTGCTGTTTGTCAGCAGTGTAAAGGAAGGAGTAAATCTAATGAAAATCAACCGTCATGTTGTTGTTTTGAAGTGTTTACAGCAGCCATGATTTTGATTTTCTGTGAGGTGACAAAAACCTTGTGCAAGTGCTTTTGTAGGAGAAAGCAACACTGGTCAGAGGGTTAGAAAATATGTCCTACAGAGCCATCTCCATGCATGGTCTTATTGCAAAACAAAATGGAATCTTCTCAGATTTGTGCAGTTTGCTTCATCATTTCTTCACTGTGGAAGCAGAATTGTGTACAGTGGATTCTGATGTGAAGTCTATTTTCTAATTGCACTGTAATCATGTGACAGAGTACTAGCATAGAGCAATCCTTTTGCAAAGCATGGTTGTGTAGATCAAATGTATGTCGGCTTCTAGTAGGATTTCACGTAGTTTTGTGTTTCTTTTTGCTTTGTTACCCTCTAAACTCCTCCGCACACACAGAGCCTAGTTTGGGTATTTTGCTGTATCATAAGCTATAGCTGTGTTCATGAAAGGTGGCCAGGCCCGTCAGTTAATTTCTCAGTTAATTAAGCTGCCAACTGGAGACTCTCCAGGATATCAATTTTCTCCCTCCTTACTTGTTAGGGACAAGCAGTTTAACTAATGTTGTTCTGAACTTGCATTTTGCAAGCGATGATTTAACTCTCATGCTTTACCCAGTGTTCTGAGGCACATTTGATAGTTACGATAGGTGCTGCTTTGAGCTTCATTAGTTTCTTTCCATTTTATTTTTCTATGTTTGGATTTCAAATACCTGGTTAGGTGATTGCCAAGATAGCTTTTTGAAAAGGTGGGGTGCATTTATCACTCTAGGAAGCTGAGGAGATGTTTGGGTTTTTTTGGACCTTCTACATGTAGTTCAAGACAATTCCAAAACTAACACAGGCACTTGACTCTTTGCAGACAGAACTGTTCTAGGTTAGGAGAATAGATTCTGGGTATCACCTTTCCTTTCATTCCCAAAATAACATCTGTTTTGACTATAAAGGAAGCAGAGGAAAAACCCCACCAGGTAGTGAAAGAATGCTGCTCAGGGAGGCTGAGTTGTTAAGAGCTATCAGTCCATATATTGTTAATGTCAGTGGCCCACTAGGGAAACAATAGCCATAGCTCCAGCAGGAGCTGAAGGCTTTCAAAAGTTGAGACCCAAGGTTCAGATGGCAGGGGCATTCCCCCTACCCTTCAGCCTTATAAAAGGACTCTGCTTTGGGGTGAGTGGGGAGCTTCTCCTTCTCCATCTGTTCACTCTGGACATTTGCCTGGACCTCTGCGCCTGCGCTTCTGCCTGCTGTGAGCTGCTGGACCCCTGGTCCTGCTGCTTCTGCCTGCCATGAGCTACTGGACTGCCTGTGGCTGCCATTTCTGCCCTCTTTGCCTCACTCTGAGCTGCTGGGAGCTGCCTGCATTTGCCTTGTCAGGTTTCTCAAGGGGAGGTAGCTGGGTGGAGAGAGAGAGGGGTTGTCACGGTGACAGGAGCTTTGGGGGGTTACTCTTCATCTCAGGGTGGCTTGCCTCAGTTCTGTTTGCACTGACATTTACTATCACGTGTTGGAAAGGTTGTTTCTTTCACTTGCACCTGGGTCCTTTTTGACTTATTTGTCACTCCTCTCTCAGGAGGAAAGAGTGACACAGGGGAGTTTTACTTCTGAAGAACTCTATTCTGTTTTATTTACTTAAATACATGGATGTACAATATTTTTGTGATTCTTTAAAATCTAATAATACAGCTAATTTTGAGATCCTGACAAACAGTAAGAGTTATGTAACTCATCCCACAAGAGACCTTTCAAACACTGCCTGGTTTTTGCAGTCCTACGTCTAGCTGTAGTACTGAGGGATGTTTTCCTACTCTCAGAAGGAGATCAGCATCCTGGCTTAGATGAGCAATAGTGTGGCCAGCAGGATTAGGGACATCATTCTCCCTCTGTACTGGTCACTGATGAGGCCTTCCCTTGAGTACTGGGGGCAGTCGTGGGCCCCTCAATTCAAGAAAGAGATTGAGGGGCTGGAGTGGGTCCAGAGGAGCAACAAGGCTGGGGAAGGGACTGGAGGGAAAGTGTGATGGGGAGAGGCTGAGGTAGCTGAGAGTATTTAGCCTGGAGGAGACTCAGGGGGGGACCTTCTCCCTCTCTACAGCTACCTCAAAGGAAGTCATAGACAGGTGGGAATCGGGCTCTTCTCCCAGGCAACTAGCACCAGGATGAGAGGGCAGTGCCTGAAGCTGCCAGGGGAGCTTTGGGTTGGATGTTAGGAAGCCCTTTTTCCTCATGGAAAGGGTGATTAGACCTTGGAATGGACTGCCCAAAGCAGTGGTGGAGTCCCCTTCCCAGGAGGTGTTGAAGGGCAGACTGACTGTGGCCTTCAGTGCACTGGTCTAGGTTGTGGTGATGTGAGGTCATGGACTGAGCTTGATTATCTTAGAGGTCTTTTCCAGGCTTAATAATTCTGTGATTCTGTGGGGTAAAGATAAGGAAGGGATAAAGATAATGAAGAAGGTAAGTGTGATGAGATAGCAATCCTTCCTGTGTTGGAAGAGATTCAGGTTTTGTTGGTTTGGGTTTTTTTAGTCTTTTATTAGCAAATAGATTTGGTTGCTCTGAATTTTGAAATCTGAGCTTCTTTACATAAGTTCTACTGTGATAGAAGACAGGTACAAAACAGTTACTAGACAAGAAATATGTTTTAAATTCTCTTTTCTAGAGCACATATTTGTTTCCCCCCATACTGTGTTGAACAGTACAAATTGAACAGATGAATAGGTGCTGAAAATTCCTTACAACAGGTGGTGGTACTCCATAGGCTCCTAAAACAGCAGAGTGTCCCTCTAATTAACTACCTGATGCACTTGGGAGCAAGCAACACTGGAATCTGTGGAAAATGTGTGCCTTTGAAGGTCCACCATTAACTTGCTCCATTCAGGGCTGAGTGAGGTAATAAGGAGGTACCTGAGCTCAAAAGGTCATAAAAAAACAAGGAAGAAAGGAAAAGCCCCTGTCCAAACTGCCGAGTTTCAACTGCATTAGTCTTGGAGATAATGCATTCTTTCTCAGTTAGTGGAAAATGTTAAGGGTGTAGAAGTGCGAGGCCCAGGAGAGTGTTTCAGATCAGCTCAAGTTGCACATACCTGTTGTGCTTGGACTGCTGCCTAGCCACTCAGAATTAGAACAGGCTTCTAATTTGGAACTAGTTGCAGCACGTGCTGCTACTTGTGTGTGTTAGGAGGATATAGAGAAGGAAATCTTGACAATGTTGTAGGTAGCAGACTTATGAATGATCACAGAACCACAGAAACAGACCTTTAAGATCATCAAGTTCAACCAATAACCCAGCACTGCCAAATCATTGTTGACCTGTTTTCCTAAGCACCACATCTAAATGTCCTTCAAACACCTCCAGGGATTGTGACCAAGCCACTTTCCTGGGCAGCCTGTTCCAATGCCTTTCTGTGAAGAAACTTTTCCAAATACCAAATCTGAATCTCTCCCGGCATAACTTGTGGGATGCCACAGAAAATGACATTTCTTTATGTATGATATTGTTAAATGGATTAATTCCATTGGGATAGAGTCTAGGTCTGCAAAAACAAATGTTGATGGCATTAGAGGTTTTCGGTTATTTCTTTTGCATTATTTTTCACTATAGTAGACACAAAGGAGATTAATTTTCACGTCATGAAGTTAAACTTCTAGGAGAAAATATAGGCAAAGAATGTTTCATGAGACTTGTTTGGCTAGATGACATACATTTAGGAGTTCAGAAATACAGCAGTGAAATGAAGTAAGTTTCTCCTGAAACATGTGACTAGTGGTAAAGTCCGTGTAGAAAGCAGAAAGACTACAAATGTGCTCATCTGTGAGAAGGACCCTAAAGTGTCTTGTAAATTAAAGCAGTGAGTGTTACTCCACTGGCAGACAGATATTAAATTCAAATAAAAAAGGAATTAAATTCACTCAGATAAACATAACGCAGACCCCAAAAAATTCAACCCCAATGTCTTGATGTAGTAGAGTTCTTTGAACTAAGCAAAATAGCATCTAGCAGAACTTGTTCTTCATATTCAAGCTTTCAAAACAGTCTCTGACAGACTTGGAGCAGAGGCTGTTAAGCAGGACAGGAATCTGTAGGGTCAGAGGTAAAATTGTGTTATAGAGCAAAAACCAGACAGGGTACAAATGAGTAATTGGCCAGTTTGCTGTAAGGCAGTTGGGTAACTAAAGGTGCAGCCAGCAGAGTTCATATGGGGGAGAGTAAAATTGAAGATTTGAAAGGAGGTGGTTCATAATGACTGGAATTACCTAAAGAATTAATAGAAAAGCAATTTATTGCAAGATAATAGGGGCTATGAATTTCCATTAGATGATTTTCTCTGATATTCATCCGTATGAACACTTGCTTGTGCAGCTCATGGTTACTACACAGATATGCAGATCATTAGGGATTGGAAGGGATCTCCAGAGGTAATCAAGTCCAACTGCCCTGCTCAAGTAGACTCATAGAACATAATACAGGTTACACAGAAACACATCCAGATGGGTCTTAAAAGTCTTCAGAGAAGGAGACTCCACAGCTTCCCTGGGCAGCCCGTACTGCACAAGGTAATGTCCTATAACTTCAGAATAATGTGGGCTACAAGCATTCAGATACTCAGTTACTGTGTGGTTAAGTGTGTCCCCTAAACTTGAGCCCATCTCCTGGCTGGTTTTCAGGATGTCACCTCTCTGTTCTTTTATTGATTACTATGAGAGAGGTAATGACTGCATTCATTGGGTGAGACAAGGGCAGATAAGGCAAATGTGATTGACAAATAATTGATACCATGACAGGCTCTAATTTTCACCATTGTGGTGGTTTGAAATAGTGGTGGTGCCCATCTTGAGAACTGCAGCTTAATTGATGCAGTTTCTGTGAACAGAGAGGCGTTGGGCTTGAAGAAGGGGTTTGGAGTTTGGTTTTGGGTTACTGGCCCCTCTTTCTTCTCTTCTGACTCTTGTCTTTCCTTGTTGTATATATTTTGGAGAAGACCCATGGCACTGAGTGTTGAACGTGACAGCCATCTTGCTCTGGAAAGTGGTGAATAGAGAGACAGCTGGAACCTCGAGGAACAGTGGAAGGAAAGCTTTGTGTGGGTTCCGTGGGTCACTGAAATGGAGCTGTATGGCTCTTCTGTTACTTCTGGACAGCTGAACTAAGAAGGTGTTTTCATCTGTAGCTACTGTTAGCCATTTGCCTCTCCTGAGGGACAGATGGATGAAGGGCTGTGACCAGAATAATCCTGCTTCCTTTATCCTCTGCTATGTTCCTTCCCAGGAATCAATTTATTGGAATCTTTATTTCATGTCTGCTTAGCAGAGAATATTTGCGTGTGCTTGTATCACAGAACGTGTTGTGGGGAGGACATTCCCATAGGCAGCAGATGCAGGTCTGGAGCCAGGTGTCTGCAGCCTGGATGCGTGTGTTTTTCCTCTGTGAGTACCTCACTGCTTCTCTCTGAAGCCGTAAGGGAAAACCGAGCTCTTCTTCTGCATTACAGCTCTTTTTGAGGTCCCTATCAGTGGCTGATGTAGGAGGCTGCAGCTGGTATCTACTAGGTCATCATACTTCGTAGTTACTAACGTGAGTGAACTGAAGAATGTGTTGGTCAGTGTCAGCAGCAGGAAGAGAAGGAGGAGGGGAAGCCCAGTGGGAGCTCTGCGCTGTTCTGTGAGGGAGAATTTTCAGGACCCTACTATCATTAGAAGTAGCTTCAATTCTTCTAGCCAGGAAATTTAATCAGAGGGATAACATCAGACCACCCAGGTAAGGGCTATAACTGAGCTGCTTCCAGCTCTGCTATGCAGCCAGTCAGCAGCCAAGAATCAGAATTCCTGCAAATTTACTGACAGATCCATAGAAGGATTGAGCATTTTTCATATTCTACATTTTTCATTTGGATAGAAAGTGGAAATTAGCTAGAAGCAGATTAGTTTCATAAACTTTAGGCCAAAGAGGGAGTGAGGAAGAGCTGTGATGGGTACTTTATAGTACCCCAGAGTGACCTTGTGGAAATAATATACCACAGGAATCCCAAAGGAGCACACTTCAGCTTAGCACAGGCCACAGTGTTTGGGCATACCCCACTGCTCAGTTTACACAATGTGGGACCCTGTAATACTCTGCCTTGTCCTCAGAGGAGGAAGAGAGCCATGAAGCAAACTGCCAGGGTGACCAGACACACTGTCCAGGTCACATTAGGCATCAATTCTTTCAGTTCTTGACTTCAGCAGTGCAAGCTGGTGACTGCAGATACACCATAAAACTTAGAATCATAGAATCGTTAGGGATTGGAAGGGACCCTGAAAGATCATCTAGTCCAATCCCCCTGCCACAGCAGGATCACTTCACTGGAGAAGT
>JAOXOE010000001.1:40977424-40999855 GCA_028565055.1 Phoeniculus purpureus
CTCCCTCCAGCAACTCCACATCCCTCTTGAACTGAGACACCCAGAACTGGACACAATACTCTAGATGTGGTCTCAGAAAGGCAGAGTAGAGGAGAAGAAGAACCTCTCTCAATCTGCTAACCACCCCCATTCTGATCCACCCCAGGATGCTGTTGGCCCTCTTGGCCGTAAGAGCACATTGCTGGCTCATGATCATCCTGCTGGCCACCAGGACCCCCAGGTCCCTTTCTCCTACACTGTTCTCCAACAGGTCAGCCGCCAAGCTATACTGGTACCTGGGGTTGTTCTTATCCAGATGCCAGACTCTACACTTGCCCTTGCTGTATTTCATCAAACCCCTCCCTGCACAGCATTCCAGCCTGTCCAGGTCTCACTGAATGGCAGCACAGCCTACTGGGGTGTCAGCCAGTCCTCCCAGCTTTGTGTCATCAGCAAACTTGTTGACAGTGCACTCTAATTCCTCATCCAAGTCACTAATGAAGAGATTGAATAGGACTGGTCCCAGCACCAACCCTTGGGGGACTCCATTAGATACAAGTCTCCAGGTAGACTTGGTCCCATTGACTACTCTCTGGCTTCTATCCTTCAGTCAGTTCACAATACACTTTGCCACCGAATCATCCAGTCCACACTGCTTCAGTGTGACTGCAAGGATGCAGTGGGAGACTGTGTCAAATGCTTCACTGAAGTCACGATAGGCCACATCTAATGCTCTGCCATCATCTATCCGCCTGTTTATGCCCTCAGAAAATGCTATCAGGTTGGTCAAGCATGACTTCCCCTTGGTGAAGCCATACTGACTGTCCCTAATGACCCTCGTCTCCTTGATGTGCATGGAGACAGCATCTAGGACAAATTGTTCCATCACCTTTCCTGGAATAGAGGTGAGGTTAACCAGTCTATAGTTCCTTCTTCTTACTCTTTTTGAAGACTGGAGTGACATTTGCGATCCTCCAGTCCCCAGGCACCTCTCTTGATTGCCATCATTATCAAAGATTAAGCAGAATGATATAGCTATGACTTCTGCTGTCTCCCTTAGCGGTCTTATGTGCATCCCATCAGGGCCCATGGATTTATGTACATCCAGTTTGCTCAACTTACCCCTAATCCAGTCCTCATCAACCAAGGCAAGCCTCTCTCTTGTCTCAACTTCCTCTGGAGCCTCAGCAGTCTCTGAAGGTGTTCAGTATCTCTGCTTTCTATGTATCCTCTGTCTTCAGGGCACCTACTCCATTCAGCAGGGGGTCTACATTGCCTCTAGTTTTAGTTTTACCTGCAATATATTTGAAGAAGCCCTTTAGGTTGTCCTTGACCTCTCTTGCAAGGTTTAATTCCAAGGAGGCCTTGGCTTTCCTAGTTGCATCCCTACATTCTCTCACCAGAGCCTTATAATCACCCATAGCTACATATGAACAGCTTATGTGTTTTTCTTTTACGTAGGTTTTCACACATTCACAATATTGGAGCACATCCTGGTGAGATGGAGAGAAGGCAAACAAAACATTGTCTCTCTTTTGTTTTTCAATCCTATCTACCCACTGAAAATGTTCACAATGAATATTTTTTCTAACAGCTAACTCACTTTGGTGGGCTGAAGTTTAAGCTGAAACACATGACTGTCACTGGAGTTACAAAGAAAAAGAGATGTGTGCTAAAGAAATTAGAAAAATTACGGCATTTAATTCCATAAGAGAATATGCATTGTTTTCCTGATGTTTGTATGCTCCATGAAACTAGCACAAAGTCTGTGTTGGCATTAGACTGCCATAAAATTTTGGAACAAATCCAAACATTTCAGCATGCTGTGTCTTTATTTTTTAATGGAGAGGAGACATACAATGAATTCTGGGACTATGGAGAAACTTGTTCAGTAAACTTTAAATATAATCTGCAAGTATACAAACCCTTGACTAAAAAGCTTCAGGTGATGAAGATCTACATCCTTACATAAGCTATTGCAATAGCTGACCCTCTACCATGAAAATCTCCCCAGTATTCAGTTTGAATTTTCTAGTTACTGGATCTTACATTACCTTTTGTTCAGTTACTTTGAGGTTTTTTACTAGGTAAGCAGCTATACCCTAGAAGGCTTCTCCTTTTTCAGATATTTAGAGCCAACAAACACCCTTAGCCCTTCTCTCAAAAAATCAGAGTTTCTTAGGGGTGAACTTGTAAGGTAGGGTAGATGGTTGGACTTAATGATCCATGGGGTCTTTCCCAACCAGAGTGATTCTGTGATTCTGTTTGTAAAGTTGTTTCTTTGTGTTTTCCAGATCACTTCTTAAATTTTCTACGATTCCAGTTTTACAGGTCACAGAGTTTTCTTTAGTCTCACTAATACTGAACACAATGGCAATTTTATATTCTTACTGTTACGTAAAAGTTTCAGCACATGCAGCCAAAGGCCGTTTTGTCCTCATGGCTCAAGTTTCATTCAAAGAGCTAATTTTCAATTATTAAATCAAAAGTCAAAAGCTCCTTATTGCTATTCTATCCTGCAAATCCTTAAACAGCAAACAGGCTTTACACAAGTGTTGGACAAACATGCAGACATTTAACAGCGTTAAAAGGTACATTGCTTAGATGTACCTGTTTTGTCTAGTAAGCCAGGCCTCGGGGTAATAGCTGAGCTGCTTCCCTTAGGCCTCTCACTTCAAACACTCAGATTATTAACAACGTCAGCCAAGAGTTGTTTTATGTTTTCCAGACAAAAGATATTGACTAACCAGATACAACATTAGGGACGTAATTCTCCCCTTGTACTGGGCACTGGTGAGGCCTCACCTTGAGTACTGAGGGCAGTTCTGGGCCCCTCACTTCAAGAAAGAGGTTGAGATCTGAAGTGAGTCCAGAGGAGCAACGAGGCTGGGGAAGGGACTGCAGGGGAAGTCTGATGAGGAGAAGCTGAGGGAGCTGGGGTTGATTAGCCTGAAGAAGAGGAGATTCATTGGGGATCTTCTCCCTCTCTGCAACTCCCTGAAGGGAGGTTGTAGTCAGGTGGGGGTCAGGCCCTTCTCCCAGGAAACTAGCAACAGGATGAGAGGGCAGGGCCTGAAGGTGCTCCAGGGGAGAGTTAGTTTGGATGTTAGGAAGCCCTTCCTCAGGGAAAGGGTGATCAGACCCTGGAATAGACTGCTCAGGGCAGTGGTGAAGTTGCCTTCCTTGGAGGTGTTAAAGGACAGATTGGATGTGGCACTTAGTGCTCTGGTCTAGCTGGTTGTGGTGATGTTAGGTCCTAGGCTGGCCCTGATGATCTTAGAGGTGTTTTCCAAACTCAATGATTCTGTGTGATTCTGTAAAATGTCTTCTGTAGGTGATGTATAATTACTTTGATATTATTTTGTAAGATCATAATTAATTTAATATGGATGCAATTATCTTAATATGACTTATGCTACATTTTTGCTGTATGTTTTCTGCAGCACTAGTCAAATATTTATAGCAATGTCTATTGTATCAACACAGCTACACTGTTTTAATAAACAACAACATTGTGATAGCATCAGGTATGCTTGAGAGAACATTTTCTTACATACAGTCATTCCAACACACAGTGATAAGGCACCCATCTTTCCATTTTTTAGTGTGAATGACCACGTCAACATCTTTCAATAGCTTACCTAGCCTATATTCAGATATCTGTATTTATTTTAATACTGGAATGGCATTACCTTTTATCCAGCACTTTGGCATTTTGCCCATCTTTAAAGATTAATTCAGTGCCTGGTTCTTACTTTAAGACACCTGTTGGGCAATACTTTTAATAAAATTGGCATTAATTTGATCAGCTCTGAAGATCTGAAACATTTAAACCACTGCTGTTTAATCTCCTGAATATTAGGTGAAGGTATTTCAGCTATAGTGCTAAAATATAATCTTGGTTCTTTCCAATTATAAGATATCTATTGATTTCATCCTTATGCATATTGCTCAAGCTATCTGTATCCAATATTGGGCACATATCGTTAACAAGATTTATTTTGTTCTTCATATGCTTTAGAAATTCTTTCCTGGGTACAGACGGGTTTTTCCTGATGTATTTATAGTTTTCTCTACCAAGCAATTTTATTTTCTAAATACTCCCTATGATGAGCTTCTCCTTTTTTTCCACTCTACGTTGTTTATTTTGTAAGGTTTTTTATTTTCAGAGGGGATTTGTAATTGCTTTCTCCTCTTTTTTTAGTGAGATTCTTTTCAGCTATAGAAACCTATCTTGATTGCAGAACTAGGGGGTTTTGGCATCTAATAAAGCATTCTTAAACAATTCCTAATTATCATGCATATTCTTGTGTTTAAATTTTTCCTCCCACTCAATTTTGCTCATGATTGTTTTCCGCTTTGGGAAATTGGCCTCTTTAGAGCACCAAGAACATAATACTGTTTGCAAAAAACAAATAAAATTAGATCATGATTGTTTGCACCTAGGCAACCATTTAGTTTAGTGATCAATTCATCTTTGTCTGTGAGAATATGCAATTAGGAATGTCCCCGTTCGGCTACAGTGCCAACACTACTAGTTTTAGACTCCTACCTTTTGGAAGTAGCAGTATTAAACTTCAAACACACAGGCCTCCAACTAATACAGAAGTTCCTTTTAGGACAGAAGAATTGAAAAAAATTCCTCAAATGCTTCCTTTCCTTTATCTCATGGTCTTTAAAACAGTTCTGTTTTTCTACATGATCATGAGCAAGATTCTAATTTTTAAATGTTCAATGTCTTGTGCCAAAATCTAGCAATCATTACCAGGACATATAGAAGTAACAACTAAACTGAAACTGTAATCAGACTACATATATATATATATATACATATATTTGTCCTCAAGATGTCAGCTCATGTCGTCAATCTCAGGTTTTTATTCGAATCACAGAACGGTAGGAGTTGGAAGGGACCTCTGGAGATCATCTGGTCCAATCCCACTAACAGAGCTGGTTCTCCTAGAGTACATTGGAGTCAGAGACTCACAGCCTCCCTGGGCAGCCTGTTCCAGTGCTCTGTTAAGCTCAACTTTTAAAAGTTTTCCCTTACATTTAGATGAAACCTTCTGTGTTCCAGTTTGTGTCCATTGCCCCTCCTCCTGTTGCTGGGCGACGTTGAGAAGAGCCTGGTCCCATCCTCCTGACATCAGTCCTTTAGATAATTATAAGCATTTGTGAGATCTCACTTCAGTCTCCTCTCCAGGCTGAACAGCCCCAGCTCCCTCAGCCTCTCCTCATAAGGAAGATGGCTCCTGATCCCTGGTCATCTTGATGGTTCTGTACTGGACTCTCTTCAGTAGCTCCCTGTCCTTCTTGAACTGGGAAGCCCAGAAATGAATACAATATTCCAGATACAGCCCTACTAGGCCATGAGGATCTGATCCTGCCCCTCTAAATACAGGGTTTGGTATTACAGCTTTTACTAATCTTTTTTCTTTTTTTTTTTTGCCTCCAAATACAAGAAGGACTATGGAAAGTTTTCTTGCTAATTTTGAAACACAGACTGTCTGAAAACTGAAATGCTGTATCTTCTTCGACCCAAGTCTGCTCTCAGGGTTTTAAGGGGCTTCTTAATTCCATAGAAAGACAGATTTCTGCATTGCGAGGCTGTCATTGTGTGGTTAATGTTTGGTATATTTTAATGCAATAAAGTCCAGACATAATGCAAAACTTCTATTTTCCACATAAAAATCTAAGAATGTAAATCCCTAGATTTCAGGTTTTAGGCTTTTCAGAGAAACTTTAAAAATGCATTAACAAGATTATCTTCTGCACCATCACCTATTCTACAAAATCATTCGTCATTTTTGAGACAAAATTAAAAAAAAAATACTGGATGAAGAAATGTAACTCTTCTTGTAGTTTTAATTCTTGGTCTGTTCCAAAGTTTATGTTGCCAAGGCTTTAATAATTAAACCATAAATATTGCACGAAAGTATAAGTCCCAGCTCATGAAAACTGCTAAGAAGCCAAATCCCTATTTTCTTCCCCCTTCAAGACTGCCTCAGTTTGGAAATTCCAAAATGCTCCCAGGACAAGAACAATCTGAACAGAATATGCTTCTCATGTTTCTTGGCTCCTGCTTGCCCAGCTGGCAGGCTGCTCCGCTCCCTACATTTGCGGAAACATAGAATCCAGGTAACAATATTCCTGGGGAAACTGGTGGATCAGAGGAAGGATAACAGGCTGCTCTCTCACCTAGATTAGATGACAGGCATCAGCTGATAGGAGGCTGGGGGACCTGAAAGCAAGGTATCCCACCTGGTAAGCTGTAGGGTCCGTTACTGGATTTGTTATCTGAAAATCTCGCTATCAAAAACAGTGGCAGAGAGAAGTGAATAATACATGCAAAATATGCACATGGCTTGAATGTTGAGGTAATTCTTGTTTTAAAGTACTGGCATGCAGGGAAGATCACGTTCCAATAACCTCACAAAATGCTGCAACATTTTACATTTGCTTGAGATGTACTTATTATTTATACATAGGTATGCACATATCTTGAGCATACCATGGTCTACCTTGTGTCTGCCACCCTCCCAAATGAATTTTTACTGTAGAAATCATTCAGAGCTCATCACTGCTGGGGAGCCTGTTCATGGAAACTCATTATTGTTCTAATGAATTACACACGAGAGCTGTAAGTGATTACATTATAATAGTCAGACTCAGACATTCAATGAAAATTTAATTACAAAGTACAGAGACATGACAAAAAAATCCATGCCTATGTTCTGGAATGCAGTCTCCCTAACTGCAGCTGTCTACTGAAAATCTTAATGAAAATATGTTTTCTCTTAATCACACCCATTTTTTAAAGAAATTAAATAGGAACTGAAGTACACAGCAGCTGTAGCAGTTGCCCTGCCACTGGCAATTCTGAAGATCAGCAGTTACACCAAATGCAAGCAAGGATCCTCTCTTTATGATCACATAAAAGGATTCAAATCAACACCACTGAATATATTTTAAAACACTGGTATAGACTTTGCCTTTGGTCTTCTTTCTACTTCTGTAAAATACCACATGGATTACTGTAAGCAATTAGTAGGTTGGTCTTTCAATAGGATCTATGCTAACACCTATGTCTTGGTGCTAATAACTTAGTGCCTGATAGGAATGACTTCCAGATATAAAAGTGGGGAGCCCAAAGGCCTTACAAAATGGCTTCTTCTCCTTGTCTGCCAACTCCATTTTGCAAGCAATGAAGAATCTCCATCTCCACTGCAAGTGGATTATAAACTACCACTACCTAAGCATCAACCAAAGCATCCTCTTAGCAGGCATCTCTGGTTCAACTGCCAGTATCAAATTATCATTGACTAGTAAAATGAAAAGATCAAGGAAGGAGAGATCTAGCACACTGAAAATAATCCCGGAACCATATTCACTTACATCCAAGAAATACGAATTTGGTGCTTATGTAATAACAGCAGAATTCAATCTGCATCAAAACAACCTTGTTAAACTTGTGAAAGTAATCCTTACCAGGTATATACAGAGCTCTGAAGAGTCAGTTTTCCTTTCTGTGCCTCTTTATGATTCCTGTGAAAGAACAGAAGTTTCTACCATTTGTTTTTAAATTTTACTTTTGGGAAATTTATTGATGACCTTGCTCTAGAGGTCTAAAGCAATTATTGAATATGTCTTCTTGAATATACATTAGTCCTTTTTTCAGCAATCTGAATAAGATGAGGAACAACTTCACGTCGAGGTTAAGAGTAAGTCCTTTCTCCTTTTTGTCTAGAAGACTGAGGAAATTAGAGATAAAGGGCTAGCAACCATAATTAAACATAGACTACTGTTGCATTCAGTGAATCATCCACAACTTGGAATTTCTTCACTTCCATTAAAAAAAATACTCTCCACATAAATGTAGATTGTTGCTAAAGTTATGTTGCAGACTAATGAGAGGGTATAATTGCTAACGCATGCCTCCAAATCATACACTGTGATTAAAGCTGTGTATGTTCCATGAGCATGCAATGAAGTATTTGTCTGATATTAGAAGTCAGTGCTATTAAAGTAGAGAGGTTATAACCTGCCAACATAGAACCCTTGCTGTGTTTTCAGTTTATTCTTTCTTGTATACTAACACAAAAGCCCTTCCACAGGAGAGTTCACATTAGCTTTGTCTGTAGGTACTTTAACGGTATTTGACAACATATATTCACATTAGGAACATTTCCTAGTGGCGAATCAATGATGTTCAAAATTAAATCACATCTGTTTAACACTGCACTTGTCATAGTCTGCAAACTCTGAAGACAAATTTACTGAATTCAAAACATTATAGTCTTACCTAAAGAAATGGGCACACCAGAAAACATCTGGAACCATAAGTGACAATACAGACAGCATCTGGAAGCTTCAAAGGTGTTACTGACGCAACTCATTACAATATCCTCTTGGAAAAGGATTCTATGTTTTGCATGAAAGTAGCTGAAATCCTGTGCCTTATTCTTGTTTCTAGCTGATGTGTAATTATGAATGCTGTGTTACTTTAAATACCAGAGTTTTAAACAGAACCAGTTTTTACAAATTAGTTTATGGTACTTACTGAGTACCAGAGGTGTATTGCAGAAGTTAATATCAGCATCACCCAACTCGGCTAAAAGGTGCTTCAAAACATGTCTCTAAAGTAGCAGAGTTCAACTACAGCAATACCGCGATCACTTACAGATGTCAACTGGTTTAGCAGGAAAAGAAAGCAGAGGAATTTTTTTTTCTGAGTAAAAGTGAAAGTATTTAACTAGGAAAAAAATCATAAAACCCATCAGAATATTTTTGCCTTTGAAGAAAGGTGTCCAGGTCTGGGAGACTCCTACAAAAAAGGTTAGGGCTGATTCCAGATGAATTTTTCAAAACACCAACACAACAGGAGATGTTACAGATAAGCAAAGAAGAGGACAAGACATTAGGATGGCTAATTTGGAGTTCCCCTTGCACAGAAGACCTTGCTGGGGGTGGAACTAGCCTTTCTAAGATTTGTTGCCATAGTGGCTGTGAGGATTTTCATTTCCCTGATGCCCAGGTCCTGCCATCTCAGATCGGCTAGCTTTCTCATCCACTACCAGGAGTCCAAGGACCTTCCAAGAGCACTTCTCACCTCTAAGTATGCTGCTGAGAAGAAGGAGGGATGCTGGCTGGAGTAGATACTGTGTACAGGCAGTGAAAGTGAAGGGAATTGCAAAAGTACCCAGGATTCCATGAATGAGAGAGAGTTTGGCCAGAGGCATAGCAGAGCATCAAACCAGCACCACGACTCTTGTGAACCTACCAGTACCTGATATCTTTGGATTATACTCATGGAGCATTGCAATATTGCCATGACACTTCTTTAATGCCTGTCATGCTTTATGAGAAACCTCAGAAGGTGACAAGAAGGAATTAAACAGCAGCTTTGGACACACGATATGCAGATGTTAACAAAAAACCCTGGAGAGAAACTCTTCAGCAAGGGCACAATTTGGTAGGTATCCTGCACTCTGCCAGAAGTGACATTGATATTCCAAGTCCAGAAGAATATGTCTGAACCCAAAAGCCTTACAGCAGGATTTATCTCAAACCACAAAACTTGTTCAACCCTACATGCTTTCTGTTTTCCTCTGTTTCTGCCCCTCTGATTGCTAGCACTCCCTCAGTGACCAACTACAGCTTTCCTAGTGTCATGATCTCCAGCTTTACAATTAAATTACCATTAAAACATGAGATTCCTGGCTGCCTGTTCTCTTTTCTAGTCCCAGAGGACGGCAGACACCAAATACTCAGCTCTGTGACTAGGACAGAGTTGATACTTTGCTCTGTGACTGCCGTTCATAACACCTCTCAAAACTGGTTTTATTTTGGATATCATTTGGATATGTTAGATATGTATGTGCCAGACAACCCTTATAAAAGGCATCTAAAACAAAGAGAAAATCTATGGAATACCGAGTAAGCTGAAGCTGCAGTCTGCCTGAGTAGTATATAAGCAAAAGCATAGGTACACTTACAGGAATTTGACCAGCTGACACCACACAAGCATCAAAAACATAGAAAAGATATTTTGAAATATCAAGAATCTTTTTGTGTCTGCACATTTTTTAAAGTATCCCAACACTGCCTACACTGTGTCCCTGTTTTTTCACCTTCTGAGAGAGCGAAGGTATATGGACAATTAGAATAATGCTTTCCGCTATCATAAGGGAATCTTAAGTTTGGACAATTCTCATATAAATTGTTTTTTATAAGTTGGTTCAGATCCAAAAAAAACAGAGTATTTTAGTAAGTGAACCACTTCACTTTACATACTAGAGCAATTAATTATCCTTTTAGTAATAACTGATTTTAGCAAGAATACAGCTTTCCCCCAAGGAAGGAAAAAATCTACAAAATTTACACCAATTCAAGGAACAAATAAAACCCAACAGCAATTAACATTATGCAAAGTATTCTGCCTCTTATTCTGTTTCAAAAAGCAATACAGAAGATGTGAGTTTTTTGCTACATCTGGCAAGAAAAGAGAAATAAATGAAATAAAGGAATGGATGAATGAAAAAGTTTCATTTTTTAAAATGTAGATTTGATTCAGTAGTGATAATTTAACTTGGTCCTAAGTACACTGGGCAATAAATGGCCTCATAAATGTGCTGGGTAAACTCTATGGATACAGCAAGGAGCCATTTATTGCCTCGTAACCTCAACAGCAAAGTAAAATTATCTCTTAAATAACAGGTTTTCTAGTTGCACTGAATTATTTTGGAACAGAGGGGCAATAACTTCCCAGTATCTCTCCCCTGGTTACCAGTAAAATGAACAGCATGAATTAGTTCCAGGTAATGTTAGGTGTCACCATTTTTAGCAAATTCAACCTTGAAAACTTTTCCGTGTGAACAAAAGTGAGAGCCAGGCTGGATTTGGGGTCCATTCATGTGATTTACAAGAAAACCATAAACTGCTACCTTCCAATGAGAGTTTATTTAGAAATTAATCTGTATATCACCTGGCAAAGCTGGCATTTAGCTATGGGGTACTATAGAACCACAGGGTAACAAGTGATGCTGACTGGGGACAGCCAAGCTTCAACAGCTTTGGTGGTTCAACCACCAGTGCAATTAAAGTTCAGTATCTCAAAAACAAACCTGAAAACTTCATAAGGTCTTTTTTTACCAGTTCATGCTCTGCCCTGTCTTTATGTCAGATCTCCAGGGAGCTCTTGAGACCTGCATTGAGTAATGAACTGTCCCTTGGAGGTGCACAAGGTGCCCCCAGGCAACAGATCAAAGACAAATGGCAGGGAAAGGGATGGGAGGGGAGAAGAAAGGGTCTTTTAGGGTGGCAGAGGGAGCTGAAAATGGTTAGCAACAACTGGTAATACAAGGACTCACGGGAATTTCTGGTTCAGATGGTCTAATTGTCTCTATTCTCCCCGCTACAGCCAGTGCCCAGCAACACTGAAGTATGCACTACTGCAAACAGTGTTCCCATGCACACTTCTGAACTTCAAGCAAAACCTTGCCCAACTTTTGGAAGAAGATTTATTTCATCTAAGCGATCTTATCTCACGTAAGTTACCTGCCTCTGTTAGTGTTCTTACAACTCACTAATATGGGCATTATACCTAGTAGCTAAGTGGTCTTACAGAATTTTATATACAAAAAATACCAGCAAATAGTACAAATGAGTAGAACGAAATGTTCTTTGTCAAATGCAAGTTCAAGTTTGCACTCAGAAATAAACAAAGATCTATAATAATAATATTTATCTATCACTCATCTAGTATCTTAGACATTTTACAATGAAACAAACAGATAAGTTCCCAAGTTACAAGAGTAAAACAGTCCAAGTTAGTATGAAACCATAAATAAAATCAAGATACAGTGCCAAAAGTTTTCTGGAATGGAGATGTGTTTTAATTTCAAAACAACTAATGCTGTGTTGGTTCGCAGGTCAAAAAGTCATATAGGCAAAACTACTGGCAACACATCAAGAGCTCTCGAATATGCCAACTGTCCCATTTCTTTCTTCTTAAAGGGATGAATATTCATATAAAGCAATTTTTGCACTTTGAGATCTTCTTGGCAGCAAAGGGACTTTTAGGTCTATCTGAATAAGGAGGTAAATCAACAAACAGGTAAATTCTTGATGCTGGGAATGAGCACATGGATTGGAGGGAATGCAAAACTAATTGGGTTTCCCAAGCTTCAAACACTGCTATGTGAACAATCACCAAATGCACTGTGGTTTTTTTTCCACATGGCCTGCATGGATTCTGGAGAGAAAGCAAGGCAAGATAGGCAGCATAGGTCTGGTAGGATAAGGGAAAGATGCCTAGCCTGAGGCTTTGGCAAGAAGAAAACCATCTGTGAGCTGAATGTGCTGCTTCTGTTCAGAGGATCAGACTCTTCCTTACATTTTAAATACATGGCAATTACACTGAGAAAATACACTAACTCCATGGTGCTATTTTTTTTTTAGGCAAATAGAAACTAACTTCCAAACCCCTCAAATTATCTTCATTAATAAGTTTAGGAAGCTATGTTTAATGTACTCAGAGATTACAAAAATTGTCTAGAAACAAGTGCTTTAAAAGCCTAGAAGTCAAAAACTATCATTTGTAAGACTGAACTCCAGCTTTGCTGGAATTGCATGCACTTTTTTGACATATCAGGAATTTCTTACGTAATTGAGTTTTAGAGATGCCCTTTAGACCCTTTCTGGAAAAGCAAGCTATTCTGTAGGTACATAGTGACATACAGTCGTCGTCTTGGTAGTGAGATTTGCCAAGTAAAGCCACTGGATAGACGTAAGACCCTCCAAAAGATGAAACACTTAATCAAAGTAAAAGTTTAAGCATGACACAAACAATACTATTAATTACGTTGGACATACTCTGCCAAAAAATCATTTAAGTGGGAGAGAAAGGCGCAGAATGTAAAAGAGAAAAAGAGAAAGAAAGAAAGAATACTATCCTGGAGATACCCTGCCAGCATCTGCCAGAGGGACTCAAGCAATAGCCGGTTTGGACAGTCGCCAGCACCATCTGTGTAATATCTTATCCTATATGAAAAAGAGAGCCAGATAGAGGCACTTCATTTCTGCTCCCCACTCCACCTCTGATCTCAACACAACAAAATAACAGCAAGAAACAGGGCTTTTCTTTTTTTTTTTACCTGTAGGAGAACTTGAGAAAGAACAATTGATTGAAAAATCAATTAATCGGGCAATCATTTGATGGTATGTTTCAAATTCTGAAGCTATAGAGATAAAAATGCTTGAATCTGAAACAGCTGGTCCTGCTTCTTATAAAGAATCTACAATTATGGATATCCTCTTACTGAACAAGTGCATCCATAAATGGGTACTATCAATATGGTCAAATCACAGAACAGAACACCAGATAACAGTACAAACTACCAACATACTAGAGGAAAGTGCATCTTTTCTGTCATTCTGTTGATTTCAATGCTTGGTGTGGACACCTGAAGTTAAATGCGGAAATGGGGGGGTGGGTTGAGCCAATGCAAAATGTGAAAGGACAAAGAAATTTTGCAGAACAGAGAAAGACCCTTTTCAAAAGAGGACTAACAAATAAGAAAAAAATAATTTGTTTACTTTTTGTTAGTGGGAGAATCAAAAATTCAATGGAATCAAGTCCAGTGTGTATTAGCAGCACATTTTCTTCTGAAATACTCCATGAAGCATACGCGTTGCCTTATCATTGCTGTTAAATTCTGTCTGCCACTCAGCATTCCTCTTAACTTCAGCAATTCGACATGCATATCAACCTTCTGGAGATGTACTGAAGATGCCAAAAATGTCCCAAAAGACTCAACACTTAGACTTCATGCTTACATCCATTAAAGTAGTATATGTTTGCCTAAGAAATTCGTGTTGGAAAGTGTAGAAATGTGTATGCTTCTTTTGAATCCTCCTGTAGGACTTAATCTAACAAGACAGGCAGAAAACACTACAATAAATGGACAAACAGCAGGAGTGCTCACCAAGTCATTTACTCTTCAGTGAAAGCACCTTTCTTTGTGGGTTGTTTTGACACAACATATAGACCTAATAGAGCAACTTTGGCAGAAAATAAAGGTTCCGAAGCTCTGAGAGAAGACTACTCTGTACTCTTTGCCAAGTTCAGTCCTCCATTTCTTCAGCATCCATTTAAGTTTGCTAGGGATGTTACTCCTTTGTAGGAGATTTTAAATTTATTTCTCCACTTTATTCTCTTCAGCCATGTCTGACTCCTTCCTGCATCACAGTTTGTCCCTAGAGGACCGAACCGTTCGGCACTTTTAAAGTGCTTGGTGCTGTTCACATATTTTGCATGTTGTTGAATTGTTTCATGTCTATTTACAAAACAAAACTACCATATCCTCTGACAATGTAAGAATTAGGTAGAATTATTGCTTCTGTGACAGACAGAGCTTTTGACGTCCTCTAAAGCCAAGAATTTAAAGTCCATTTCTGAATGTTGGCTGGAGGTGTACATAGATCTTTGCCTCTAGAGTCTGACAGTGATTTAATTTATAGTGAACAATTCTGTATTTTCAGTTCCATAAGTGATTTAAATAATATAACAGAACCATAGATATCATAGAACCATCTAGGCTGGGAAAGACTTCCAATATCACCAAGTCCAACCATTAACCCAACTGTACCAAGCACTCTGTTAAACTACATTACTTTTAAACACATCCAGGGATGATGATTCAACCACCTCCCTGCGCAACCCGTTCCAATAACTGATGACGCTTTCAACAAAGAAGTTTTTCCTAATGTCTAACTTATTCTCCCCCTGGTACAGCTGAAGGCCATTCCTTTTGTCCTATCACTTGTTACTTGTGAAAAGAGACCAACGTCCATTTCCCTACAGCTTCCTCTCCTCCAGGTAGTTGTAGACAGCAATAATTCTACTTACGAAAACTCCTTCTCTAGGGAAGACAAATAAGAGGATCTGTACAACATGCTCCAGGTAGCAAGTCAATATTACACCTAAAACCCATATATTTATGTGTATGTAGGTACACATGTATGCTTATATGTTTAACTATTTGTATATATTTCCATGACCTTCGTTAGCACTCCAAAAGTCCACTGAAGTCTATGGAATAACTCCTCTGCAAGCCAAATGCAGACTGCAGCTAAGCTGAAGTACAAGGGTTCCACAGGTTTGAAACACATCCACTTGCAACTGAAATGTGGAAATCTGAATCACAGTATCATACAACTTAATAACTACACTGACAAGGACTGTGAATATTATCACAGACCCCCTGGTGAGAAGATCGTACCTTCTCTTACAGAACACAAATACATGGTAGGATGTTCCCATGTAAGAACTTTACACATTTGTCAAAATGCAGTTCAGCATATACGAAAGAGGAAATTAATTCATAAAGAAATGCAGTGTGGTCATTACCACCTTCTACTTACCAATTCTAATGAAAAAGCCGAACAAGTTAATGCATTAACTTCTCCTGCCAACCAATACGCAATTGATTGCACAGTGCCAATAACAAAATGCAGATTAGACACTCTTATTGCTGTTCTTTTCCTGTGCCACTTTATCCATTTAGCTTTCCTCTTACAACATTTCTTGAGATTGAAATCATGTACCATTTCCCATCCTTCTTACAATCTTTCCCCTAGAATAAGAGTTTTAGATCCTTCTTTCTTTCTGTGAAAAACAGCACTTTAACTGACTCACTCTGACCTTTTAGTCTTCCTAATTTACTTGGATGGACAATTTCCTTCCCTACTCCTCTATCTCTTAACAATTACGAGACAGTACAGGAAGAAACAAGCCCTTGAATGTTGCCAGCACTTCAAAAGTTAATGTGTTGTTTTCTTCCCTAGGATGGCAGAGATCACTGTCATCACCATGACACCAAAACTCTGAAGTCCTGATTCCCTGTTATTGAATGTTCCAGGCAAAATGTCCCCAAAACATTGGATCCAAAATTAAAAATCCTCTAGAATCCCCCCTAAGAAAAAGATTCTCTGATAACCACAGAATCGCAGAATTACTGAGGCTGGAAAAGACCTCTGAGATCCTCAAGCCCAGACTATGACCTGACATTACCACATCAGCTGGACCATGACACTAAATGCCACATCAAATCTGTCCTGGGATGGGGACTCCACCATTGCCCTGGGCAGTCCATTCCAGTGTCTGATCACCTTAGTCCTGCTGGCTATTCCTGCTTGTATTCCTGATACAAGTCAAGATGCTATTGGACTTCCATGCCACCTGGGCACACTACTGGTTAAACCATAATGATCTAGACAGAAAGGAAAACTGAGTATGAATGAGAAAAGCATCTAACTGCCACAAAAATTCTGTGACGTCGTTAAAGATGCAGAAAATGCAAACTGTCAGAAAATCAAAGGAAACTAAAGATTTATGACATTTCAATAAGTAATAAATAATTGTAACACATGTAGGCCACTTCTTAAGCATTTTCAATGGACTGTCAGAAATACCCTAAGAAAACTATAATATTTTACATTTTCTGCAATGAAAAATGATCTCTCACAGCGTGATTTTCAACACGAGGAATTGATATATAGACTTGGTACTGTTCTGGGTTCGTAGATTACCATAGCAGTTTAATTGTGCAGCAATTAAGAGCCAAACACCTTCTCTAGAAAACAAATCCCACTGCCAGTGAAGCTCATGAGAAACTTTCTGAATATTAGATGACTACACCAAAGAAAAGTGAAATGTATGATAAAGGAAGAGAGACAAACATTTTTTTGAATTGGTTTACTGTGGGCAAGGCATATATGTAGTAATCCCACAACAGTCCTGTTGATTTCAGGGAGCATTACATATCAGTCCCTGGATCTGATAAATATATCCAGTCAAAAAACTCGTGGAAACAACTGAGAAAGATCTTTGCCTGTCTCAAATAACAGACTTGTCAGTATTATGTTCTCCGTTATATTTTCAGTTTCTTCCTTTTGGGCTACTCTGTAGTTGTTTGGAAGTTGTCATGGCTGCTACAGGGGAACGATCAGTAAGGTTTATACAGGAGCACAAAATTCACCCTATAGCCATCACCTTTCTCTCTGAAGGCATATTGTGTCTAGTTCTGGGCCTCTCAGTTCAAGAAGGACACAGAACTGTTTGAGACAGTTCAGCACAGAACCACAAAGATGATGAAGGGAGTGGAACATTTGCCTCATGAGGAAAGGCTGAGGGAGCTGGGTCTCTTTAGCTTGGAGTGAAGGAGACTGAGGGGTGACCTCATTAATGTTTATAAATATGGAAAGTGCAGGTGTCATGAGGATGGACCCAGGCTCTTTTCAGTGTCATCCAATGATAGAACAAGGGGCAAGGGGTATAAGCTGGAACACAGGAGGTTCCACATAGATATGAGAAGGAACTTCTTCCGAGTGAGGGTGACAGAGCGCTGGAACAGGCTGCCCAGGGATGTTGTGGAGTCTCCTTCTCTGGAGACATTTAAAACTTGCCTGGACATGTTCCTGTGATCTAGGTGATCCTGCTGTGTTGGGGGGATTAGACTAGATGATCTTTCAAGGTCCCTTCCAACCCTTAATATTCTGTGACTCTGAAAATTTGATCATACAGAAAAAAGCCACTAACCTTTCTTGGACCAAAAACCTCTTTGGCATGATTATTTTACAACTGCCTTTCCAGAAGAAAACAAAAGCACATTTTCAAGTTCAACTTAAAACTTTCTGATTTTCTAGATATTGAGATCACGGTATATTCCACTGATACCGTCTTTAAAAAGCACAATATCTGCATTACAGTTTTTCTGGTTGCTAGTATCTTCACAATTTTTCCAGCTTTTGTCAGGCCAAATTTAGGGATTCTCAGAGAAGACAGATTTTCACAAAACAGATGTGAGACATTTTCTGACATTTAGCCAGATTTTAAGAGTTTCTAACCAGGAACCAAAATCAGGGACACTGAATCTGGAGCAGCTTTAGCCCTTGGCAAATGGGTGTTTGTAACCATGAGCATCTCCCTGTCATGCAGCCCACTAAAAAGGTCAGGATCCTGCACTGCAGTGTAGGCAGCGTACTCCTTGTTACCACCAAGGATCACAGCACTGCAGACAATAATTAAGCCAATAATATCACTTTTTCCAGATGTCCTAATTTGCCTTAGAAAATAAATTAGAAGTTCATCTGGCAGAGTTATTTTTCTACCTTGTGCTATGGAAAATAAATCTGGCTTAGCACAGGCTTATCCTTCTGATTTACTGAAACTTTGCTAGGCCAGCAAGAGTACAGAGGTGATTGTTTCCCTCTGTTCAGCTTTAGTGAGGCCACACCTCAAGTCCTGTGTCCAGTTTTGGGCCCCTCACTACAAGAGGGACTTCGACAGGCTGGAGAGGGGACAGAGTCAGCTACCAAGCTAGTAAAGGGTTTGGAACAGGTGTCATGTGAGGAACGGCTGAGGATTCTGGGGCTGTTTAGCCTGGAGAAGATTGAGGGGAGACCTCACTGCTGTCTACAACTACTTGAAAGAGGTTGTAGAGACACTGGTTGGTCTGTTCTCCCTAGCAGGTATGAGTGATAGGACAAAGGGAAAAGGCCTTAAGCTGCACCAGGAGAGGTTCAAGTTGGATGTCAGGAAGAATTTAATTCCTGAGAGGGTTGTCAGGCATTGGAACAGCTGCCCAGGGAGGGGGCTGAGTCCCCATCCCTGGAGGTGTTGAAGAGAAGGGTAGATGTTGTGCTGGGGAAGTTGGTTTAGTGGTGCTGATAGGGCTAGGAAATGGTTGGACTTGATCTTGAAGGTCTCTTCCAGCTGAAACTGTTCTATGATTCTGTGATTCTGACTTCATATGAGTTCATCTCACCTGACTCTGAAATTGGCAGTTGGCGGTATGGCCATCTCAGAGATATTCTCCCTTACCATCTCAGCTTGTGGACCTCAGCTGACGACTTTAAATAACAAACATCTCCATCTAATAAGCCTCATCATCAATGGATCCAAAATGCAGGAGGAATATAGAAAACTTGCAGGCACTGTATTGTCAGCGGATGAACTTTACAGGATGCTGAATCTGTGTTGAGCTAGAAACCTCTCAAGAAGTTAGACCTGTAGCCAATTCACCCTACATAATAGACAACAGTGAATAGCAGCACACAATCAGAAATAAAGAACTTCATGCTCTGATCCTGCCAACACAGATCCACCCCCATGGTGGATGCAGTACGTCTAGCTGTGATAGTGGCTACTGCTATGAAAACAGTAGCCAACATGACATGATGCAGCTAAGTGAGATTGATACTGTATGTTCAGACTTGAACAGGGTGTCTGGGGTGTTTCTGACTTGGCATGTGATGATATTGGCTGCTCATGGCTTAAACAAGCACACAATTTGCTGAATAAAACATTAGTTGAACAGACAGGCCCAAAAAGTGGTGGTTGATGGAGATAAGTCCAGCTGGCAGCCTGTCACAAGTGCTGTGCCTCGGGGCTCGATGTTGGGACCATCTCTGTTTAACACCTTTATTGATTATCTCGATAAGGACACAGAGCGTATCATTAGTAAGTTTGCAGATGACACCAAGTTAGGTGGGAGTGTTCATCTGCAAGGGGTAGGAAGGATCTTCAGAGACACTCAGACAGATTGGAGCAATGGGCCAATGTTAATGGCAGGACCTTCAATAAGTCAAAGAGCCAGGTCCTGCCCTTGGGCCACAACAACGCCATGCAATGCTACAGGCTTGGGGAGGTGTGGCTGGAGAGCTGTGTGGCAGAGAGGAGCCTGGGGATTCCAGTTGACAGGAAGACGAATATGAGCCAGCAGTGTGCCCAGGTGGCCAAGAAGTCCAATGGCATCCTGGCTTATATTAGAAATAGTGTGGCCAGCAGGAGTAGGGATGTTATCGTCCCCCTGTATTTGGCACTGGTAAGGCCTCATCTTGGGTGTTGTGTCCAGTTCTGGACATCCCAATACAAGAGAGATGTGGAGGTGCTGGAGCAGGTGCAGAGGAGGGCAAGTAAGCTGGTGAAGGACCTGGAAAACAAATCTTATGAAGAAAGACTGAAAGAGCTGGGGCTCCTTATTTGAAGGAGAGATGGCTGAGAGGAGACCTCATCACTCTCTACAACTACTTGAAAGGTTGTTGTGGAGAGGCTGGTGCTGGTCTCTTCTCACAAGCAGTTAGTGATAGAACAAGAGGGAATGGCTTCAAGTTGCAACAGGGTAGGTTTAGACTTGATATTAGGAAAAACATTTTCACAGAAAGGGTGGTCAAAAACTGGAAGGGGCTTCCCAGGGAGGTGCTTGAGTCACCATCCCTGGATGTGTTTAAAGATCATTTGGAAGAGGTGTTGAGGGATGGTTTAGGGGTGAACTTGTAAGGTAGGTTAGATGGTTGGATTTGATTATCCCAACCAGAGTGATTCTGCAGCTAGTTTAATTCTAACTCCCTGCTGACCCAGACTCTTCTTCTTCAAAACTCAGCCAAAAGCTGTTCATACCGGTGAAAAGTCTCAGAGGGCACCAGGGTGCTGAATCTGCTAGTGAATGGGAAAGGGAGAGACAAATGAAAATCAAATAATGCCTCAACCAACTGAGATCCATGTTTTGTCCTTACAAAACCTATTTTTCCACAACAGAGGGGAAAATAGTCCTGACAGACCTCCCAGCCCATCTGACCTGGTACAGAATCCCTTCAGTCCATGATGAGTTATTTCTTCATCCTGACTTCCTCACTGGGGGTCATTAGACCTGTTCTCCTACCCCTCTTCTGATGCACTGACCATGGCAACGGAGGGACGAGGCTTTTGGCATAAGTTGCCAGGATGAGGTCTGTCCATGCAGGTTGCTGCTACAGAAGGCAGGGAGCAGCCACGCCTGTGGAGCTCACCTGCAGTGAGTCCCATGTCCTGCAATGGCCTCTGTTGCTGCCAAGGCTGGGTTATACTGATTTATTTCTTCCTATGTGCCAGGCATCGCTCAGGGAGTCCAACAATTTAAATTCTGCTAGAAGCCAGGGAGAACAGAGAGAGGCTTAAGCACAGATCCTTTTCCAAACGTAACACGACAGGCTCACCTATAACAAAGGAAGCAAAAACACAGAAACAGCAGTAGAGGAATAGTGATAGCAATAGAACCCATATAGCAGGGGGTATAAGGATGCAATTAAAAAGAAGAATCTTTCATGATGTATTTTCTGATATCTTCAAAATACAAGTTGATCTGCAAGGGTGGTAATTAGAGTTCTGACAGTAGGAGCATGAGAGATCTGAAAACACGCACAGGACAGACTCATGAGACTCAAACACTCATCCTAATTAAAATCTATTATTACAAATCAGTATTGCCTTTTTCCTTTCTTCAAAGTTACATTAATTTGATAAAACAAGCAGCAGAATTTTGAATGTTAATCAAAGAGATAACTGTTTCACAGGACCGATCTTCAAAATTCTCCCTCTTGTAGTTTCACAGAGAAGACTGAAGCTGAAACAAAGTCTAAAGAAATGTTTTCCTATTATTGCTTAACAAGAAATAGGCAGTTAATCAAAAGAAGATGCACTAAAACCAGAAATACACAAAACCCCATGTCTGCTATGTCGAGAAGGTGTCAGAAAAATCCTCCTAATTTCTGTGTAATAGGACAGCACAGACAGGGTAAATTTTCAAAGCAGCAAGCTGATCTAACTTTACAGATCCCATTGACTCTACACTGACCACACAATTAAACCCCCAAGTGAATCTTTAGTGACATATGCCTAAAGAAGATGAAAGATGCCAGCTGATTTGGTGTTAAAGATGTGGACTGCCTTATGGAAAGATATACAGCACCAAAATTCATGTTCATAAAAATCATAAAATTTATGGTAATATCCATCTTCCTTTAATGGGGGATCATTCCTTTCTGTGCACCAGGAGATAATTTCTCTGGGAAGAAGAGGAAACTATATATTTAGTTCCAGGCCACAGACCAGCAATCAACTTTGTCACTCTGATCAACTTCCTATGCCAGATCTGAAACTGGGTTTTGCACCTAATAGTTTTGCAGTTACGGGTAAGTAGCACATGAAAGATTATTGATGGGCATTTATCTAGCACATTATCAGGTACTGCAAACCTGGGACTACGCCACTGTGCTTGCATGCACGCTGCAAATCAAGGTGCAGTACACTTTTCTACTACACTTGCACTGGCCACAGAGAAACACATCAAGAGGAAAAAAAAAAAGAAACAAATAATGAAAGATACGGTCTTTCACGACCTGTAGGGGAATATATCTGGTAGCCTTTAAAGATCATGGGATCATAGGATGTTAGGGGTTGGAAGGGACCCAAAAAGACCATCGAGTCCAACCCCCCTGCCAGAACAGGACAAAACTATCTAACACAGATCACAGAGGAACATATCCAGGCGGGCACTGAAAGTCCCCAGAGAAGGAGACTCCACGACCTCCCTGGGGAGTCTGTTCCAGTGCTCTGTGACCCTCACAGTAAAG
>JAOXOE010000001.1:40999955-41027089 GCA_028565055.1 Phoeniculus purpureus
CCTGCCTGGACATGTTCCTGTGCAACTTGGTCTAGGTGATCCTGCTGTGGCGGGGGGATTGGACTAGATGATCTTTCAAGGTCCCTTACAATCTCTAATGTTTTGCAATTCTGTGTGATTCTGTAAAGATGCAAGTATGGTCTCACTCTCATGTAGCTGGATATACACTTTGAAATGATGAAAGACAAAGAAATTTCCACAGAAATTCTGTTTCTAACAAAGACGTCCAAAGTTGGAAGACTCCTCAAAGTTTTGATTCTACCAACCTTAAAATCAGACTCAAGGTCAGAGGATACAGTACAAAGGATGCATATATCAAGATCTAATCTACTTCTTGTAGCACAACCACAGTGAGAGATGGAGAGAAACCAAACTACAATCTGTAACATAACTTCTAGTCATCATCTCAAATCATTCCACCTTTCTTCCTGTTAGCCTAAACAATGACCCATCTTTTATAAAATACTGAGCACAAATCAAAGGTAAAGGTGTAGTCAAGTGAAGAAGCAGCATGGAACTAGTAAAGGCCAAGCTAACGGGAATTTATTGTAGCAGGTATAGTTGCTAACCACTGTGAATAAAATATAGACAAGCATGACTCTTCAAACTGTGTGCCATTTGCCCATTGACTGGAGGGAATGAAATCAATGGTGCGGGCTCTGCTCCACAGCAATCACACCACAGATGGAGGAGTATATTTCAACAAGGCATGCAATCGAATTCTTCAGTTGTTCTATCCCCAAAACAACCTGAGTTTTGGGTCTGAAGAAAAGCAATGGGTCTGTGTAATAATTAAAAAAAAAAGAAACTGCAAAGCTACAATTTAGATTATTTCAGTGCAGGTATCAAACCACAAAAGTTAATATGAACTTAGGATATGTAATAAACTTAAGCCATATTAGTCCTGTGTTCTTATCTTTCTAAGCACTGCCTCCTATCAGCAAAGCAAGTATTGAATAGCGAGGTCAGCTCTTGCATCTTGGGGAGAACAAAAGATTGGAGAAATTGAGAAGAGACTACTGTCCTATTGTTTGCTTTGACAGAAGGTTAGTGAGTTCAAAGGGAAGTCTGTGGAGACAAAGGTTCGTTTCTCTTCTTGTAAGAAACTCCCAACTCCTTCCCATTGGTTTACAATGGAAAATATAAAAGTGTTTTAGGCACTTAAAATCATCTTCTAAATGTAAGCAAAATACCTTTTAAATAAAATACAAGTACTCAGACAAAAGCCACCAGCACAGTGAGCACTGTAAACAATACTTAGATAGAGTGAGTTTAATGAATCACATATCAAAGAACTACAAACACCCACCTCAAACAGATCTCTCATAGTAATCACTAAGCTCAGTGGCTGAGCTGTTTACACTAAAGTCCATTCCTTATGCATGCCCTAGCAGTGAACAATAGCAATACTATGCTGAAGAGTTGAGTAAATCTATCCCACCTTTCACCAATACCCTCATGAACCAATGAATCCAAGGGCATGGATGGCGTTGTTCCACAAAGTATTGTGAAAACAGGTTTCATTGTTAGACCTCACAAAGCCTTTCTGATAACCAAGTAGAGGCAGAGTGTAAAAGAGCTTATTATTGCAGGTGAAGAAAAGAGAAGTGTTCTGCAAACAGATGTAGAGGAAAGAATATGCTTTTTGTGCTTCTCACTCTTGGTTAAAATATAACTGATTTTCACATTTAAGCAATGGCTTCCTAAATATAGCCTTGACAAACATCTGCCTTTCCTTCACTTTCCTGTCTGTTTTTGGAAAGAGCTCTGACCAGTGCTAAGATGAGGAATTTAAAATTAAATGTAGGATTCTTGAAAAATTGGATCTTCTTTGAGGCTTTATCTTACTCATACCGGGACATCTAGCATAAAGGTCAACAGTAGCTGATGTTGGAAGGGGAGAAGGGAGATGTGAAGGAGAGATGGGTCTTGATAGAAAGGATGAGATTGTAGCACCTGCATAAATGTCTCACTAGTGCAAGAGCATCCCTCGCTGGCCAGGAAGCAATGACGCAGAGTGGTAGTCTTGAAGCCACCAAGAGCAGAAACATCTTGATGTGTAAGAAAATGCATGGATCATGTCTGAGTGAATACAATGAAGGATTTCGTTGCCTCATATTCATGCCTCAAACACTACATGGGTTTATGCCTGTTTTAAACACAGAATCATGGAATTATTGAGGCTGGAAAAGACCTCAAAAATCATTAAGTCCAGCCTATGACTCAACATCACCACGTTGCTCAGACCATGCCTCTAAGTGCCACATCCAGTCTTAAACACCTCCAGGGATAGGGACTCCACTATTACCCTGGGCAGTCCATTCCACTGTCTGATCACCCTTTCCATAAAGAAATTCTTCCTAAAACACAAATGCATGGATAGAGCATTTCCATACAGGTAACACACATATTTCTAGGGAGAACGACTGAGCATACAGTCATTTATATGTAAACCAAACAATGGAAATTTCATTTGAAATGTTGCATTTAATTTAATCAATTAATTTGGAAAGGATAGAGCATAGTCTAGATTTTAGCTTTTCTCATTCCATGAACATTAAAACAACTTGTAACAGCAGTTCTTCTCTTTTAACGTAACTGCTCTGGAAATGAGGAGTATATACGCTATTACTAGTCTAGAGAAGGCATAGAAGTAGGAAATGTAGATAAAAAGAATCTCACTGCCCAGTTGTACTAGGTGCCTTACAACTGTGTGGAAAAGCAACGTCCCTGGCTAGCAGAGTTTATAACCTCATTTAGGACTAGCTGTAACTTACAGTAGACCTCTTGGCCACCATATCCCCCACTGTCATTTATATCTATTGGACACATGTGCTGGAAGTGAACATAAAGTAGCCACATCTTACTCAAATGTCATACAACCCTTATGTGAAAATTAACTAGGCCCTGTGTTTATTACAGCGGAGCTTGCTAGACCTCCTTGGGTTCAGGGTCAGTTGGTCTTTCTTTATGAACCCCTTTATGAAAGTTTTCAGTGCTTTATAGCTCAGCCATTAAATTTTGCTCCGGGCTGAAGCTTCTCACAAAACGTTTAATTCTAGCAGCCTTTTTTTCTTGGTAATATATTTTCAAAGAGATCTCTTTGGTCATTTTTAGAACATAAAGAGAGTAAAAAATAATAAAAAAACCCCAGTTAATTGGTTTTAGGCTGTCTTTAGGGTTTGCCATAACTCAGAAGCAACTTAGAGCTGGCCATTTTTGGTGTCTGAAGCCTGTCTACTGAGTTTGCACTGGGTATTTTTATTGCACTTCTAATATGCATGTCTATAAATAAGTAGTCCTACACTTTTTTTGTGGTTATTACAGTTAAGTTTCTGTACAGGGCTGAGATCCTGCTGTCTGACTCATGCAAAGTAATCCACACTGAGTTTGATAAGCAGTTTTAGGACTCCATTGTTAGGGATTAAATTCTAGAGCTGTAAATCTTTGCTTCTTTTAATTTTAAGATGCTCTTTGCATTTCACATTTACATAGAATTTTAGTTGTGTTGAACGTTGTATGGCACTTCCACGTTAGTGCTGAAAGTAGTTCCTGCCCTGACCACAACACTGCTTTTATTCAAGTCCTAGGAAAATTAACTTGTTAGCAGCACTGCCTAAAACTGCTCAAACTGTCCCACTACAGATTATTTCTAGTTCCCTATGTTAAGCAAAAGTTATGGCTTGAATGTTTAATATCACCTGGTTTTTATGTGACTAGAACAACAAACAGACACACGGTTCATCCTTGTGAATATTGGTGAGCTTCACAGCAAGGCAACCAGGACTGGCATTTGGTCTCTGTGGTCTGTGAGCTTCCACACAAAAGTTCTTCCAAAGATTTATAAATGAAATCACAACGCATATGTAAATATCCACACTGAAGAACTTGAGAGCAAAAAGTGCTGAGGGCTATATCAAAAATCTCCTAGTGGCTGACCTTGAGCTATGGATCTCAAAAGCTGTGAACACAACAGCACGCTCTGCTGTCCCAATCCTGTTGCAGCTTGTACATCCCTACATCAATAGCTCCATCAGTGTTCTCTTCATGTCTCCCCATGTCTCCTCATCCTACCCAGCTCCTTCCACCTTCCTTTTTCCCTGTCTCACGCCACTCCTTCCCAAAATCTCCCTATCCCATCCCCACATTCTGACCTAAAAGAATCAGTAGATCACTATTTTTAATGCTGATACAGGCAATAACATGTTGGAGGCAACTGGTAAACAGTACCTGCACCATGCAGGCTGTGCATGCCTGTGGTTTTCCCAATCTGACTGCATTCATCATGCAGCAGCTGGTATGTGGCTTGCAGAGAGCATGTCCTGCCAGACAACAGCTTGATGGGAGGAGATACCCTGCAAGCGTGAGTCCAAAGCTCTTGATGTGTTAGTCTATCTAAGGGTGGCCCTGAGTTCATCCAGACTCAGAGGGTTACACTTAAGTCAGTTAGTACTTCCATGCACATCATGTGATTAACGCAACATGACTGCATCAAACTAAAGAGTAGCAACAAAGAAAAGTTCCCTGTCATTTATGATAAAAGGAAACCCAGATGTTTCTAAAAAGACAAAAGGAGCAAGGAAAAACATAAAGAAATAAATGTTCACATGCTCTGCTTTATGTAAACCTCTGGGGCAAAACTCAGGTTTGAGCAGGAAGACGTATCTGTCGCATATTAAACTAAGATTTATTGTTAGGAGAGACAGCATAAATACAAACCTATACTTAACCTGTAAACTCGAACTTTTATTAGATGATTTCATCTTAGAGCTGAATCTCTACCTACAACCACCCCTTCAGGCCATGTCTTTAGTAGATTCTTTCTGCATAACAGCTCTAATATATAGTTCTTTCCATCCACTAATCACAGCACATCTTGATTACTGCAGCATTCTTTTCTCTGGCCTTGACAAAAGCAATCATCCTCATGTCCATTAAGAGTATGCCTGGCAAAAATTACTTTCTAGTCTTTCTCTTTTAACCATTTCACTCCTTTTCATTTTCTTCTGCTGGCATCCTTTCTCTACTACATCAAACACAAAACTACTTCTTGCTATTTTAAAGGAGTACCATAGCTGATCTCACTCACACTTCCTATCAGCTTTTCTTTATTAATGAATTGTGTCTGGCCTATTAAAATGTCAAACTACTCCTTTTATGGTTTATCCCATAGGTTATCCTCACAATCTTCAAAACAAAAGGCTTTCATAGTGTTGTAGTTTGAAATTTTAGATTTCTTGCCTGAGGTATTGGGAGGTTGCTGTGGCAACTGGCAAAGTTTGACTTGTAATTCTAAGCTGAGTTTTTCCAGCTCTGCAAACAGAAGCAAAGGGGTTGGAGCTTCCAACCCCTTTCAGATCTCCAGCTCCTCTTTCTCCTTTACCACACTTCTTATCTGTGTTCAGAGAGAATGCACATCACTGTGCTGAAGGTGGCAGCCATCTTGCCCTGAGAATGTGGCAAACGAAGAGTGGAAGTTGGAACTTCAGAGATCAGCAGAAGGAAGGTTTCATTTGAATTCCATTGTTTGTTGAAATGGAGAGAATTCTTCTATCATTTCTGGCCATAGAAATCAGCATGTTGGAAATAGTGGACTGGCTTGGAAGTGCATGAAGCAGAGAACTAGACTTTAAAATGTCTATTGACGCTGAGGGATGTGTGCATGGACTGAAAGGACTTCATGTTTCCTCAAAGAGCAAGATCTACTGGAAGCCTGTGACTCCATTAATATTTATAAATGTGTGAAGGATGAGTGTCAGGAGGATGGAGCCAGGCTCTTCTCAGTGTCATATAATGATAGGCCAAGGGGCAACGGATGTAAGCTGGAAGATGAGAAGGAACTCCTTCACAGTGAGGGTGACAGAGCACTGGAAGGGGCTGCCCAGGGGGATTGTGGAATCTCCTTCTCTGGAGATGCTTAAAACCCACCTGGAGATGTTCCTGTGTGACTGGGTCTAGGTGATCCTGCTGTGGCAGGGGGATTGGACTACATGATCTTTCAATCCAATTCCTAATGTTCTGTGGTTCTGTGATTGAGAGCATGGAGATTTCAGTTTGACTCAGTTATGTAAGAACAGGTGATTAATCTCTGTATGTCTTTATGTGGGGTTTTTATGTATCTTGTTTTATTCCCCAAATGAAGTTAGGGGTCTTTTTACTGCAATTTCTAAGTGGTTTTTGAACCCTCTTTGTTTGGGTTTTTTTTCAGTCCATTAGCACATTGACTAAATTCATTGGTTAGTCTCATCTCAGGATAAACCCCATTACATATAATCACAAATAAAGACATAATTTCAGTATTCCTCTTCAAACTTCTCCTTAAGACATTGCTCTTCCACAAAATCTGGAAACACCTATCCGTGGTTAAACTCACTGTGTGCTGAGAACACCATGTACCATGCCAACCTATACTGTCCCATGACAATACCCTCAGTTATGTCTACAGCCAAGTGTTGTCGCTTGTTTGGGGCTCAGAGGCATAATCAAAATGCCACAGCTTAATAAGTACCACGTGTTAGCTGAGTCAAAGTACTAATCTGCATAGTTCAAAGCCACAGCACGTGGAAGTTAAAGTGCACTAACTTAAACCTCAGTGAAACAGGTTTAAGAACGTAAGTTTATATCATGACAGCTAAGAATATGTAATCAGTCCTCGACGCAACTTGTTAGACCATTTAAAATTAATCATGCATCTGAGGCTTTACACACTGAACTGTATTTGGAGCAAAAAATGCTTTTTCATACATCCAAGTAGTATTTAAAGTTTATCAGAACTTCTAGGATTTCCTGCCATGATGTGAGTAACTACAAGAAACGGCCCTATATAAAGACAATGTTGTTATGTGAACAGCTAGATGCACTGTTCCTGAAGTGGACTGATCTGTTTCTGTTCTTATGACAGCTCCCCGCTGCAGCATGCTTCTCAAGAGCTGATAATGATTTATCACTTTGCTGAAAGGTCGAAGGTTTCTCTCTCAACTCAAAGTCACTTTGACCACATATTTGACTTTTACATCTTACTCTCTCCTCTCTCGCAGTTTATTTTCCTCCATCTTCTTCTTCAGTACCTAAACCATGTCCTCAACACACTTTCTCTTATTCTTCCTCCCTAGCCTTTTTCTTTTCCTTCTTGTTCATAGCAGCAGCTCTGGGAAAGAGAAACTGAAGAAGTGTTTTCACTTCTTCACTCTAAAGATGCTGGGTGTTTGTACTACTGGTGTGACAACGTAATACTTTCCTGGAATAAACACAACTTTTGAAAGCTTTCCTGTATTGGAGTTGCAGACTGAAAGTCAGAGAGGTTCTGTGGTCAAGATCATGTCAATAAATAAAAGTACATTCTTTCACTTGTGATATTGGAGAGGACCTAGGCAGAAGTTGAGGACATATCCCAACAAAAGTTGCTAAAGAATTGAAAATATCAGAAGACGAGCTTTTTTTTGTTTTGTCAGTGAAAGAGATAACTGTTAGGCTTTCCATTCTACCATTCCACAAGTGCTAACTTCCAGCATTTCTGAATGGTGCATCTGTTTCTCTTCTCTGCCTCTTTAAGCCTCAAAAATGCCTGCAGCAGGAATCCTGGGCTGCAGTGGTATAAAGTAACATATCTTAATAGATAATACAAGTGGTCAGGGAGAGATGAGAAAGTTAATGATTCATTCCTCAATGAGCTGGAAGAGATATGAACTGGCATACTGGTTTTTAAATAAGGAATTCTCTCCATCAGCAGTACAGACTTGTACAAACAGCTATTAAATACAATCCTCAGAATTGCCAAAGTGTCTTTAGAATACAAGTCCAATACAAAATTAGTATTAAAACATGAACTCTCCTAAATCGTTTAGTCAGAAAATGTAAGCAGAGGTTCTGAATGCCTAAGGAAAAACATACACCCATGTTCAATTTCAAACACTCTCTGAGACAAAATAGTTAATTCTTCCTGCAACCTAGTGAAGCAACAATTTAACTCTCTGAAAAATTAGAGGAGTAGGGAAAATGAAGACAGAGAGAAAGAGAAGAAAGAAAGAGAAGAGAAGAGAAGAGAAGAGAAGAGAAGAGAAGAGAAGAGAAGAGAAGAGAAGAGAGGAGAGAAAAGAAAGAAAAGAAAAGAAAAGAAAAGAACAGAAAAGAAAAGAGAAAAGGAAAGAAAGGAGAACAGACAAGACCGACGTGAAGAATCAGGTTAGCATGGCTAAATGATTTGCTCATGAACAAGATCATCAGCTTTCACTGAGTTTCACAAGATGAGCTTAGAAGCTCCAAGCATCATTCTCAAATACGGGAAGTATGTGATCCTTACATACCTTCATCATGGGTTAATACGGAAATTAGAAAGCTCCAGGAGACCTTATAGCAGCTTTCTGGTACTTAAAGGGGGCCTACAGGAAAGATAAGGAGGGACATTTTAACAGAAAGTGTAACAGTAGGACAAGGGGGAATGGTTTCAAGATAAAGAGGGAAGATTTAGCTTAGAGTTTAGGAAGAAATTTCCCACTGTAAGGGTAGTTGGTGAAGCAGTGGAACAGGTTGCCCAGGGAGGTTGTGTCTTCTCCCTGAAAGTGTTCAAGACCAGGATGGATGGGGCCTGTTCTAGTGGGATGTGTCCCTGCCTATGGCAACAGGATTTGAACTAGATGGTCTCTGATATCCCTTGCAATCTAAGCCATTCCATGATTCTATAATATCTCTTTCCATGGAATTCATAGTTTAGACAAGAATAAAAGGCCTTGGATTTTGTAATTAAGGATATTTTTCCAATGTTGCTCTTTAAAAACAATGATGAAGTGAACAGTGCAAGAAGACAAGCTAAATCATGTGCATTCCTCTAAAGAGACTAGTAAAATACTTACAATGTTGCCACTACAGATCCACCCAAAAAAACAATCCCAAACAGTAAAATGTGTGGCTGGTTTGAAAACAACTTTGCACCCATTTGCTTGGCTCTTTACTAGATCGTGTTCACAACAGTTGCTACAACTGCAAGCAGAGCCAGGTCAAATTCCGCGCTGATTCATGGTTGACCTTTGGCTACTATAATCTATGCAACAAGTGGAGTTACAAGTTACAAAGCATCAAACACGAAGGGTAGAAGGTATAGCAATCCTCTTTACTATTGCCTCTTAAGCCACATCAGTGTGCTCTTTGGCTTTTTTGGTCCTCTTAACACTTTTCATAACAGATGCTTTCAGTCCACTGTTGTCACAGTTCTTTCAGATGTGCTGATGAAGGCAAGGATATGACAGAGGACATGCATCTGCATCTATGATGGTGAGTGGAGGTCGAACAAGATAAACTAGGTTATCTAAATAGCCATATTTAAGCAAATGGATGAACACCTGTCCAGGTTTAGATTTCCCAGGGTCTTCAAAACGTGATAAAACTGTGGACAATATTATAGTAAAGAAAAACATGTCACAAGTTTTACTAACAAAGAACAAAAAAAACAGTTAGAAAAAAGAGAAGAAAAAAGCCCTGTAAACGACCATCAAAATGAATCCATCCTGTAATCATGACAAGCAAGTGGCACCTCAAAAGACTTCCCAAAACGAACTGAAAAAACAACCTCTCCCCATCCCACACAAACACCCCTTACAAATGGCAAATGCTACCTGTGCAGGGACAAAGAAGGAAGTTAAAAAAAAGAAAAAGAAAAAGAAATTAAAAATACAATAGGACAGAAGGCATAATAGGTGAAGGTACATAGGGAAAGGAAAAAAAGAAAAAGAAAACAGAAAAGAAAATAAAATGGGTATGGGGAAGAAATGGTACTAAGAATCAAGAATGAGGGAAAATGAATAAAAACACTAGAAATGAACATTAGAAGATATCAGGGAAAAGGATGGAGGAGAATTATCTTTTTACCAAGTCCACATGGCAGGAGGAAACAGTAGATCTCAGTATCTCGTCCATACACTGACTCCAGGAGAAAATAGGAAGTTCAGCCCTCTCAATGCCTTTTACAGTGCCACGGAGAATGGATTCATTCTCACATTGATCATAGAATAGAATCATAGAATCATCAAGGCTGGAAAAGAGCTTCAAGATCATCAAGTCCAGCCATCTGCCTACAACCCCGAACAACTAAACCATCTACTGAAATACCTTGTCTGCCCATTCTTTGAACCCCTCTAGGGACAGTGCCTCCACCAGCTCCCTGGGAAGCCTCTTCTGAGGCCTCACAACTCTTTCTGGTCATATAATCGAAATTGATTTGTCCCCTAAGCTGTTATGTCATGTCAAGGGGTCAAGAATTAACCCATGCCAATGCTTTAAAGTCAACAGCAAAATACCTACAGATGTCAAAATAGGTTGCCTTCTTGCTGGACATCTTCAAAACACCATAAAACAGCCTCTTTTCTAAGGCATAGCCAGTCCTGGCCAATTGAGGCTGCCTCTGCTATTATGATGTTTTGGAGCTGAGTATAACCATTATCGTGCTGCTTGTCTCTAGGCCCATGCTGAATGCCTACACCTCAGCCAGACCGTGCAGCACCTTCTGACTGAACCAGGGAGCATAGACAATCTTGTGCTCTGTTCATACAGTGAGAGAAGAAAGGTGGTCTCGTAAGGGTAAGGGCTCAGTACAGAAACCATCAGAGAGTCTCTGTTTGACCCACAATCAGCAGGACATGGCTTGTTTTCACAGGTTTATATATAACATGGCATTTGTTTCTTTCTTCTGAAGTTCTTATATTACAACTCGTGTCCCAAGTACCAGCTAGACTCAAAATTAAATGCTTCAAATATTTTGAAGAGAAATAAATAATCCTAGTCCCCACGCTCCTCAGCTTAATAGCTTTTGCATTTAGATATTTATTGTATAGCAACTACCATCCATGTATCAGGCTGAGAGATGTTTCTAGATCCCAAAGACCCCAGTCTTCAGAAACAAAGATCTAGATCTGTTCTGCCTTATCAGTACTTCCTTTGAGGAGGCAGAAAAGGTACTTTTGGCTTTTTCAGTGGTTGATTTATTCTTTGAGGTGAGGGAAATATTATTATTTCCCACACCAATTCACCTGGATCTGTTTGCAGCATAAGAGACAACCCCTCTAATTACACGTTTTATATTTTTCTAAGATTCTAAGCCAATTTATTTCTCCAGAAAACTCTGTCTTTGAATTGTGGAAATCACACCATAAATTCTGAGTTAGTGCAGTCAATGTCTGACACCTTATCTGTGCTCTTACTGTGTACAAGGTCACATCATCAGCATGTAGATGTACAGAATATTTCATGAACTATACAGCACCGACAGGTCATTAATAAAAACTGCAAAAGTAAAAGCCCTCTAATTAGCTCCTGAGGTAACTTCACATGTAACATTTTCACCTCAGATTCGACACCATTAAACAAAATGACTGGTGTTTGCTCCCTAATGTAGCCAGAGAACCATTCTACTGTAGTTAAACTCAGCCAAATTGAGGGAAACTTAGATAGCAATATGTTGTGATTTATTGGATCAAAGGCCACAGTCAAATCAATATAGATAGTTCCAGCATAAAAAATTATAATGTATGTCGACAACAATATCAAGGTTACCTTGAAAAGAGCAATGCAGCAGGCCAAAAACATGACTAAATAAGGGTCAATACATTATCTTTGAAAGGAATGCTCATTAATTTTTAAGCAATTGGGAAAAAACAGAGAAAACACAAATAGATTATAATTAGGGCAGTACAACAGGGTTACTACAGCATCATTTTAAATGGTTGGTTATATAAAATTAGAAAGTAGATATTATAACAAAGACTCAGTAACAGGTTTGAGAAGAGCTTACAGAAGGTGTTTAAAGAAGCACAGGGCAATGTTTCCAATGGCTAGAAGGTGGGCTGAGAGCAAGGAAGCCACTTATTTTTGTGGATTCAGTCTTTCCACTGCAGTACAGATGACCGAGAGGACATTTTCTTGAATATTGTGTAAAGCAAGGTAAAGCTAAGAATAAAGGTGTTATTGGATACAACAGGAATATAGAAGGTAAATTAGGAGATTAAACCATCAACCCTTTCTCCTTATTAAAAATATGCAGTTTATATAGGAAGGAAGGAATGCAAGATTAACTGAGTGACACTGGATGGACTGAATCCTTTACTCCTTGTAAATTCCTCTTCCCACACTAACATCTTGAGATTTGGAACAGCTTGCTGATCAGAAATGAACTGCTCTGAGGCAGTTTATTTTCTAGCAGAGATGTTAGAAAATAAAACAGGGCAATGGAATGTTCAAAACTTGGGCAGGCACTGAGCTCTGCCATAGCTTTGGCTCTCTCACATGGCCTAGGTATATCTCATGCGGTAGTGTATGGAAGGACTATTTCCTATTGGCATTGTAGACTGCTTTATTTAGGAGTTTAGGTCTGGGAGAACTCTATTGCAAATGAATGTTTTTGGTAAACGTCACCCTTCTTCTGTTTACAAATTGCCAATGAGTGATTTTTCACTGGTGGGTTTGTTATTTAATCCTGTTTGATGAGTAGGATGTAAAAAAAGGTATTTCAGGCTACGTTCTGGGGGCTTTTGGGGGAGCGTACTACTTTTTACTGTTAATCAATATTTATAGTTATTGATCACCCAAAATACATTTGCATTGCTTCTGTTTTCTGGATAAAGAGTTTCATGAGAGTTTTGAGACAGTCAGAAAAACTATTCAGAGTTTGAAGAAATTACAATGCATACCCATGAATTACATTCTGAAAACAACTTGTAACCTTAAAGCCCTTCATGTAAAAGGTATACAAGGCCTTTTACATCACTATCTAAACTTGAATGACATGCTGACAATTTAAAACAACTGGAATTTATTTTAAAGCCAGTTAAATACTCAATAACTCACTTCATTCTGATATTATAGAGGCATTAAAACGTAATTAATTTGTGTAAGTTTATAACAACAGTAAATTTCAACATCTTTCTGTCAGATAACTGGACTACAATGAGGTTTTATATCTTTTTAGGCTCATAATCCTTCTAAAATGTAACAAGAAAGAAGCTCAGTCCTAGTGCTTTCACACACCCCTCATGGGGGCAAGTTGCCAGTCTTTAAATTAGACTCTCTTTAAAATCCCACTCTGAGTGCTCCTTTTGTCACCTGCCTGCCATATCTTCCACAGAGGGATGACGGTCTTGAATGTTCAAACAAATGGCTGGAGATGAAGGTATGAGAATGTCTAGTCATCCAGGGCCTCATACAGATGCCCACCCACCACGAGGTAAGTAAGAAGACAGAACGAGAAGGAAAAGTTTTCTTTTACACCGATGACTTCTCGTGACAGTGAGACAGATTTATTAGAAATCTAAAGAGTTTTTCAAATGGCGTAGAGTCATTTTTTGATCCTAGACAAAGTACAGCAATGAAGAGTGTATTCCTGGGAATCATAATGCAGCAGCCCATAGAGGGTCCACTGCAAGAATGGCTCTTTAGCCATCTGTCCTGTGATTTCCTTCTACTCAGGCTTAATAACTTTCTTAACAAGCTTCTTTGTGCAACTACATATGAAGCTGATTTTTTTTTTCCAAGTGCTAAATGCCTCAAATATACTGGAATAGAGCTCTTACCACTATCAATGTGGTTGTTACCATAGTTCCTAGACAGAAGACTGCAATAACATCCCAATAAAGTGCTGTTCCTGAGCACTCAGGCTGTGCAAAGCAGTCAATAGAACTTCCTCCTGCTATATCATGGACATGCCAGGTGGTAGTCACAGAATGGTAGGGATTGGAAGGACCTCTAAAGATCATCTCTCTTTGTCTTATGTTCCCCCGCTTGTAAATGGATACAAAAAATTATAACCCATTTATGTAAAAAACTTTCAAAACTACTTCTTAGAACAACTATATTTCATTCTTGCATCCACATGATTGGACGAAAAGAAAATAAAATTGGTATTTATTGCTGATTGTTCACCTTAAGTGGGAAGCATGGAATATGTCACTATAAGAGACACTTCTTACAGTGTTAGTCAAGACAGTTGAAGGCTATCCAGATAATGTTGAGAAGTTACATCCTCATGTCTGAATACAAGAGATACACAGAAATAAACAGAAATTATTAGAACTTCCCATCAGTGCAATATTTGATGATGAAAATGCAGGCAATAAAAAGTAAAATCGTGTTACTTGGAAAGAAATTGTTTCTGCAGCAACAAATTAATCATATTAACAATTTCTTACTACATTTAATGTCATATGGGTCCTATGCCGATTGAGTCGGCTGTGGCGTCTATTGCAGTCATAAAAACAATAACATTTAAAAATAACAGTAGAAAGTTATTGAATAAATTTAAATAGATAAGTTATACAATTGAATAATTACTACTTGTCTTTTCTTACTAAATTTAATTTAGATATTGAATAACATAGAAATTGCAAAATTTTTGCACTAGCAGAGTAAGGGTTATACCCTACAGGCAGCTCCCATTCATGCACTTGTCCAAACAGAGGTGCATATTCTATGTGTCCACGGCTACCGCTACCTTTCCCGACCCAGGGTAGGTCTACCTGTTTCCACAGGGACAACCTCCAAAAGCAACATAACTCAAGACCTAACCACATGGTCAGCTATTTTTTCTGTCTCCAGATACTGTTAATCCATACAAAGAGGAAGAAAGTCTTATAAGTTTCAACCTATGAATCTACCTTACTTTGCTTCATGTTTTGCAGACATGTTTTGAATCAGATGGTTGAATGATGAATATACACCTATATTTACTCCAAAAATTGTATTTCAATGTTATTTAACTTCCAGTACTTTCTATTGAAATGAACATACACTTCTATAATTGTAAACTAAATGTCAGCTGAAAACCTGATTAAAAAGGATGTTAAAACAAATTATAAGTTGTTAGTGAAGAACTGGAGACATACACTAGGACTAAAATCTCTTTCACTGAACAGCTTTTTTTCCTTCTGGAGCTACTGAGATCCAGGGATCCTCAGTGTGACTGTTTTACTTATGAGAAGAGACATTCTTGCATGCTGGGTTTTGTTGCCCAAATTGGACATATGATTGATTGTCAGGACTCTCATTTCTGCTTGAATTTCTAGCAGAAGAATAATCTTTCATAAATCTTAATAAAATTCCTAGCAAAATTAGAAGACAATCAATGAATACCTAAGAGTGGTCTACTCAACCATCGCTTTCCTCAGCAGAAGACACATTTGAAAATGAACACAAGGTCTCACATGTGGAGATGATTATAGAAAGTGTAATGGATTTGAAATGGATTTGAAAAAATTTGAGAAAGAAAAATGTGTGCAGAGCAGATGTAGACACATTGTGATGCTGAGATTTAGCCACAGGAGACAGCAAACCAAATGATAACAGGTTAGGTGGAAAATTAGCTGAACCAGTTTAATCTCAGCTGGCACTTGTGTTTTTGTTTACAGCTGAAGGAAAAGGATTGAAATTACTGAACACTAGGGGTGGACTATCTTTGTCTGGGAGAGCTGAGCCCAAGTAAATAGCAAGGCATTTGACCCAATAGAAATATGCAAATAAATAACTACTTTATACAGAAGAAAATATTGTATTGCTTTCTTCACCTAAATCTAAACCTTCAGAGAAATCTGATGGCCTTACCCAGACTATAGATTAAGATCTCAGCAGAAGTGTAATAAAATCACAATAAAGATTATGTATCAATAAGGTGTCAGCAGTGCATAGGAATGAAGCATTCTAGTCCTAATTAAATTTCAAATCTAATTATAATTTGAGGATTTCTTTTTAATTACATTGCAATATTTTGCTTTTGTAAGAATATGATTGCAAGCATCTTTTACGTTTAATTTTCTTTTAATTAAAAAATGTAAATAAATCAAAACCAATTACTTAAAATACTTACATCTTAAATGAAAATAGACAAAAAAAAGAATAAATTTATCCATCCAGGTCTTACCTACTCAATCACACCTGTGTATTTTTTTCCCTTTCTTAATGAAGTCGTTTATTTTACCTTATTGCTTATTTCTTTTACACAACCAGAAATGACCAAATTACTTTGGTGAAATGAGACAAAAAGAGCTTCTTCAAAGTGAAGGTTGTCAGACAGCAGAAAATGTCAAATGTGTGTTTCCAAAAGGTATTTGGACCTTTGAAAAGCTTCTGGGTGCTTTCCTACACTGCACTCCTCCTTCTGGTACTGAGGTGCCCAAAACTGAACATATTACTCAAGCTGAGGCCTCACTAGTGCTGAGTACAGAAGGGAAAATAACTTCTCTAGTGCTACTGGTCACACTATTTCTAATGTAGGCCAGGATGCCATTAACCTTCTTGACCACCTGAGCACACTGGTGGCTCATGTTCAGATAGGTGTCAATCAACATCCACAGGTCCTTTTCCACGCAGCAGTTCTCCAAACACTCCAAACTCTTCCCTAAGCCTGCAGCATTACGTGGGGTTGTTGTGACTGAAGCGTAGGACCCGACACTTGGCCTTGTTAAAACTCATACAATTGACATTGGTCCCTTGATCCAGCCAGTCCAACTCCCTCTGCAGAACTTTGCTACCCGCAGGCAGATCAACACTCCAACCCAATTTGATGTCATCTGCAAACTTGCAGAGGGTGCACTCAATCTGCTCATCCAGATCATTGATAAAGATGTCAAACAAGACTGGCCCCAATACTGAGCCCGGAGGAACACCACTTACAACCTGCTGCCAACTCAATTTCCGTCTATTCACCACAACTCTCTGAGCTCAGCCATGCAGCCAGTTTTTTTACCCAGTGAGGAGTCACAGAATCGCACTGAATCACAGAACATTAGGGATTGGAAAGGACCTCAGAAGATCATCTAGTCCAATCCCCCTGACACACCAGGATCACCTAGACCAAGTCACACAGGAACATATCCAGGTGGTTTTCAAATATCTCCAGAGAAGGAGACTCCACCACCCCCCTGATCATCCCATTCCAGTGCTCTGTCACCCTCACTGTGAAGCAGTTCCTTCTCATATCTATGTGGAACCTCCTATGTTCCAGCTTACACACATCGCCCCTTGTCCTATCAATAGATGACATTGAGAAGAGCCTGGCTCCATCCTCTTGACACCTACACTTTCCATATTTATAGACATTAATGAAGTCACCCCTCAGTCTCCTTCAAGCTAGAAACACAGCTCCCTCAGCCTTTCCTCATAAGGGAGGTGTTCTACTCCCTTCATCATCTTTGTGACTCTACACTGAACTCTATCCAGCAGTTCTGTGTCCTTTTGGAACTAAGGTGCCGAGAACTGGACACAAATGTGGTCTCACCAGGGCAGAGTAGAGGGGGAGAAGAACCTCTTTTGATCTGCTAACCAACCCCTTGTGATCCATCCCAGGATGTCATTGGCCTTCTTGGCCACAAGAGCACATTGCTGGCTTATGGTCATCCTGCTGGCCACCAGGACACCCAGCTCCATTTCTCCTGCACTGCTTTCCAACAGGTCAGTCCCCAACCTATACTGGTACCCGGGGTTGTTCTTGCCCAGATGCATGATTCTACACTGCCCTTGTTGTATTTCATTACATTTCTCCATGCCCCACTCTCCAGGCTGTCCAGGCAGCACAGCCTGCTGGGTAGTCAGCCACTCCTCCCAGCTTTGTGTCATCAACAAACTTGCTGATAGTGCACACTAATCCCTCACCCAAGTCATTAATGAATAGATTGAATAGGACCGGTCCCAGTATCAACCCTTAGGGAACTCCACTAGGTACAGGCCTCCAACTAGACTCTGTCCCATTCACCACTACTCTCTAGCTTCTATCCTGCAACCAGTTCAGAATCCACCTCACTAACCTATTGTCCAGACCACACTATCTCCTCAGTTTGGCTATGAGGATGCTGTAGGAGACTGTGTCAAATACTTTACTGAAGTCAAGGTAGACCACATCCACTGCTTTGCCATCATCTATCCACCTGGTTATGTCCTCATAAAAGATATCTGATAAGTCAAGCATTACTTCCCTTTGGTGAAGCCATGCTGACTATCACTAGTAACCCTCTTGTGCTTGATCTGCCTGGAGACAGCATCAAGGATAAATTGTTCCATCACATTTCCTGGGATGGAGGTGAGGCTGACCAGTCTATAGTTACTTGGGTCCTCCATCTTAGCTGTGTAATCTATTGGTCTTTTGCTTATCTTCCTTCCATCAGTTGAAAAAAATTATTCAACTATTTTAAAAAACCATTACAGAATCACAGAATTATTGAGGCTTGAAAAGACCCCTAGGATCATCGAGTCCAGCCTATGACCTAACATCAGATCAGCTAGAACATGGCACTACATGCCACACCCAGTCTGTTCTTAATACATCCAGGGATGGGGACTCCACTGATGCTCCGGGCAGTCCATTCCAGTGTCTGAACACCCTTTCTATGAGGAAGTGTTTCCACTTAATGCAGTGGTTACTACATATCAGTACAGACAGATGGAATAAACCACTTTTCCTTTGCTCGGAAGACTAGACATTTTGTAAATGAAAGCTACTAGTTTAGTCGGGCATAATCTATCATTTGTAAACTCAAGATGTACTGTATTCCATTTTCTGTTTATCCCACGTCTTTACTGTATTCTACAAGCCTTGTTTTAAACCTGACTCACAACCGATACCAGGCAGCTAGGCTTGTAAATGTCCAGATACCTTTTTTCCTACTCTTAAATATATATCAATATATCAGTGTGAATGTAAATAGACATATGAGGAATCAAATGCCATTTCTTCAAGACTACTGGAGTGGAACTTTTCTGGTATACTATTACACTATTTTCTATCTCTCTGCCATCCTACAGTACAGTTACTCTGTTTTGTCTTTCCTTAGTCTCTCCCTGTTTATAAGGTTGAGTAAAAACAAAATCCTTTCATTTCAATATTCTCTGCAAACCATACTGTAGCTTTACTACTGGCAATTCTTGCTTTATCAGTACAGCTCCTGACCTTTAGAATATACATTTCACTGCTATTCATTCCTCTATTTCATTCTTCTCCATCTTTGTTCTTATTTCTACTATACAGGTAGTCTGGGTCTACTTTCTGTCAGACAGCATTTCTCCTTTTGCTGAGACTTTAAAATGTGGATTACATTCTAAATTTCTTCTGTATTTAAATCCACAGTTTCTCAGCCCAAATAATTTTGAAAAGTACATTTATTAAAGTATATCTTTTTGAACTGAAACATTGACCTTTCAGGTATTCTGACATTTAACTATATCCTGTAAACTCATGGTCAGTCTTTGCAAGTGTTCCTTTCTACAATCCCTGCTCCTTCAAAGCCTACATCAGTATTGATTCTTACTTACTCAGTGAATTTTATTGAAAAACACAATCTTTCTCCCATTGTATTCCATCATAAATAAACTTTACCATTATTTCAAGTATTTGATCTCCAAACTAGTAGTTGATCTGTTAGTCCATAATTGCTAGAATGAGAATATAAGCCTAGGAGCATTCAGAATTGATAAAATGTGATCTGGTCCCCATTCATAAAAGGTCTTCATTAGTAATAGTAGGGAAGACTGCTTTTTCACTTCCATGATCACTGTAAGAGTGAAAAAGAGCAGTTGGTGAAGAGTGTGTACTTGGGTTACTTAACTCATTAACAGCTCTGAATCTGTTCCTGCCCCAGCAATTGTTCCAGTACATGGGATAAAACGATTGTAAAGGGGCAGACAGAGGAGGCAGGCAGCATAATGCACATTACAGTGTGCATACTCAGAGACATGAGAGTCATCTCTACATACTGGCTGTCATGCAGATATTTCTTCACCTGTGAGTATTCACTCAGTTTATCAATGTCAGTGACTAGCTACTTGCTGCCATTATTTTTCCAGCAGCAACCACCACAACAGACTGGGTGGTGAGGAATCTGTGACCAGTTCTCATTTATTTCAGCATGGAATAGACAGACTAGCTTAACCTGCTGATGAAGACAGTTTGAGTTGACCTTGCTGAGTCTGCATCAGGGCTGACCAGGGTGCATTCACACATTGGTTTCTCTAAGCAAGACTGCAAAAGTGAGAGCTCACAGCTGGTAGGTGGTCTCCCAGGCAGCTGGAAAGCCCGTAGAGTACCGTGTACATACTACACAGATGTTTGCAAAATTAGTATCTACCTACAGCTTTGTTTTCCACAGGAATCAACCACAAGCTGTGGAGAGTCTGCAGTGGGTATCATCTAGGTCATGCCCCTTCTCTGTAGGTTCAGTTCTCAAATGTGAGATACCTCACACACAAAATGAGAGAGGACAGAAGAATGTGTGCAGCTTGATGCCCCATCTACTCCCTGGATTACAACAGATATATGCTCCGGATTCCAGGAAAATGCAGACTACCCACAAGTTTGGTTTGGCAGCCAGTGGTCACTGGGGTACTGCAGCACTCCAGGCTTGGCTTTCCCCCTCAGATTCTTTATTGGAAGTTACAAGAGTGTGAATTATATTGGATAACCATAGTGTTCAACTTTAGATAAACGAAGTGATTGGCTCAATGCCTATTAGCACTACCTAACAAAATCTTAATTAGGCTAGGATTGCAAATACTGTTAAAGTTCATGTTAGCACATCAAGTGACATCAATCACCATTCAGGTTTTTTAATCTATGTCCAAACTTTCTTGCTAACAGTTTGGGGTTGCTGGGTTTAACTTTAACTTTGGCATTCATATTTTCTGATTATCAAGCACAATTTATGTGTGTAGTGCAACACTGTATATGTATGTATGTCTATATATATTTTTTATATCATAAATACATAATATATAATCTGTGATTATAATGTCATTTTGCATAGATAGAACATGGAACCTGAAGGTTATTTTAAGAAAGTTTTTGCCTTCTTTTCTGAAGGCAATTTTTACATCTATATGTGAAAACGATGTTTTCACATCAACAGACAGATATTCTAGATTGACATTCATTTGCAGCCCGTGCTTTGAAGGCAGTTCTGAAGCACTTATAAACCACTGGATCACAGGAGAACTTCAAAAACATTTCTTTTCTTGAATCATCCATGTATTAAGGCTTTTATAAAGTTATCCACAACCAGCAAAATCTTGAGGAACTGCAATAGACATGTAACAAAATGGAAAGAGCCAACTATCTTAGATATTTGATTTGTGCATTTTGTATATGATCATAGCATTTGGTCTTGGAGGGAGAAAAGCCAGACCTGGAGTTTCTAGGTCAGATTGTTAAGTTTTTCAAAATGTCCAAATATCTGACTCTGCACTGCTCCCAGTAGCTTGCTAATGCTGGTCAGACCTGAATAGAAACACTAAGTTCTTCCTCAGCACAGCAGCATAGGAAAAAAACAATCACAATTATTTTTGGACTGGATGCAGCAGACCCAGTTGCCATCACTCTCAAACATACCCCTCACCAAAGGTCACCAGCCACCAAGGAGTCTGGAGGGTACATGCTTCTCACTCATGGCAGCTCTCAACTCAGTACTTTAACAAAAAATGCCATGATCTTCCTTTTACTTCTATGCATGGAGAAGGGGCAAAGACAGAGGGCCTTTTGCCCTGGTGCAACCACTGTGGACATGACCTCCCATGGAAGTAGGAGACGTAGCTGGGGAGGGAATGTATTTTGCTGCCATGGCCACATCTAGCCAAGCTGCTCAGAATCCTGGAGCAAACACAGCCAGAAGGACATTTAATAGTACCACAGTCACTGTTGAACTGAGCTGACTAAATACTGCTCCCATAAACATTTTAATGGATGGTTTATGGTGCAAATGATTCTGAGTGGGATTCTTTAAAATAGTGCTGTGTCGGTATAACTTTCCCATAAAAAAATTCTCCTAAGATTTCAGCACAACTTCAGATGAAGCAGAATTAGTCCAAAGACAAACAACTCTGAGAACCTTCTCTTCAAACATGCTGAGCAGGGCAGGGGTGGAAGAGGAACCGCGTTTTACATTTAGCATCACTATTGCAATGCCAGTTTGTTAACATGGCTTTCTAAAACTACTGTCTTTAAAGAACTGAGCTTGTTTTCCATTCCTTTATTATTTTTTGGTTCTTTTTTTTTTTCCTGTTTTACTTTAGATGTTTTTTTTTTTAGTGTGACTGTTTTGGACCATAGAAATAGTTCCAGTAGTGCTCTTTCGCAACTTGGCTCTGGCCAGTGTCTCTGGGTGATCACAAAAGCTAACATTATTTTGCCATAACCTCCATCCTGATGCACAGCACAAGCATAGCCCTCTCACAGAGGAGCTCAGGAGTTTCCTCCACTAATTGTACACCCGCCAGTGGCTGATTTCCCTGCAGCAGCAACACAAGCCAGACTTTCTAACAGGCTGTTAATATTTTCCACTCCAGTACCCGGTGCCAAATTCTCCCACGGCTTGCTATGAGTTTCCTGACAAGATACTCTTTTAGCACAGCGTACAGGGGATTCGCATGGGCAACTGAGCCCAGAGTCCCACCGCCCTGCCAGCAGGAACCAGGGGAGGGCTCAGGAGCAAGGTGAGTCTCACTCAGCCTCCTTGGCCTTCTCAGTGAACCCCCCAACCATGGTGTGTTCATGCCTGTGTGACCAGCATCAGAAGGCTGGGGCCCACAGCCATGAGACAGCCATTGTCAAGGTGCAAGGACAGCAGAGTTCCTGGGGAGAGAAGACGTGGGTGCTGCGGCAGTCAGCGGGGAGCCAGGGCATGGCTCCAGCAGTGATTAAGACATGCCAGGCACAGAGGGTCTCAGGGGACACAGTGACTCAGACACACCTCTGGCTTCTCATCCTTTCCCGCATCCCCCAGTGTGGAGCAGGGCCAGACACCCCCACAGCTCCCTGGATGGATTCACACTCCACTGGACAACCGTGTGTGGAAATCCCTCCCTGACCTCCTCTACCTATGTCTGGAGATGCTAAAGGGCTAGGAGGTAAGGTGACCTGGGCCAACCTGGGGCAAGGACTGCCCTGCTCTTGGGAAGTGCGTAAAGGAGAGCTCAGAACTGCCCCGGGCAAAGGGAGCCTCATGACTGAAAATTGAGCTAGCAAGAGCAGAGAAAATGACAAACTTTTATTGGTGCTCAAGATAAAAATACTTCTGATGTTTCACCAGTTCTTGGGGACTCAGAGCAATGCCCTGCAAGAATGGCATAGTTGCAGACCTGAGAAGGGAGACAGGCAGCATGAGTCATTTGAGTACACTCACTCTTACTGTAACACAGAGGAAAATGGACTAAATAGCCAAAAAGCTGTTTTGAGAAGTCGCATTGTTATTTTCCCGAAGAGACTGTACAAAGCAGTGATCTGACCACCTGTCAGCATGGGGCAGAAAGTGCCCACCTGGTGCAGATACGGGACCCAGAGGGGATGACGGAGGGTAGCCAGCCTCCTCTGTCCTACCCATGAGCACTGTCCAGTTACATGGCTATGGTCATGCCACTCTATGCAGCAGAGCTCAGCTGGCCACTAGCAGTCTTTATCAGCCCCAAGCCCAGGAAAGGGAGGAAGAGGGAGGCAGAAATATCCCTGGGAAGAGCATAAGCTTTGCTTATAATGCTTCTGGTGTTTCAAAACCAAGCTTTGAGACCTGAAATTGGGGTTTGACATGAAGACCTATTCTTGGTTTTTTATATGCTAGATTTTTAACACTAAGGAGTCCAAAAGTGTGTAGAAAGATACAAATTAAAAAGTCAAATACACAAAAATCCTGAGCTGATCAACACTGTAAAAACTTGTGACGTTTAAATTGGTCTTGAATTTTTTACATGGGTCAGTTTCTAGCTCTGACTTACAGCTCTTTAATTGCTGGAGTTAGTGATACCATGCATCAAAAAATGCCTCAGGAAAATCTGTAGCATATGTTGCCCTCCTTTTGCTAGTAAAGACTCTGTTCTTTTTTTAATAAAGGCACTATGGAAGAGCGGCACATTGCAGTGAAAGTAGTGGCTTTACAGCAGGCAGTGCACTTACATTTTCCTCTATCATCCTCTTCACATGGCCCCAGGAGTGCTGGTGCACACACACAGAAACATCACACCCATTACAGACTACATGTTCCCTTACAGACCCAACCCTGGACTGTGGGCATCCAAAAGATCAGCATTTAAGTTACACACTTGAGCTCCTGGAACCACAGTACAACCCCATTCTTTTATATAGAAGTAGCCAAGAACAAGTACTCCACAGTTCATGCATATAGTCTGCTACATGTTTCAAAATATATGCTTATTTATTTCTGTGTCCTGGATCCAACCTAACCAACATAGAACTATTTCCAGTCTGCTGCAGCCTGTTTGGTTCAGTAGTTCTCACAACCAGTCAGTTTATCTTTATTAGCTACAAGTCTCTCAGTCTCCTGCCCTTTACTCTCCACTCACAGATCTCTTTTCCAGACAGCTACTATTTTCATAATGCAGAAGCAGCCACAGTCTCTAATACATATTATGATTTTTCCCCATACCATTGTCACTTTGTTTGCTGCCACTTTGGAAGGGCACAGCTTCTCCCCACTTGCTGATTTCCCTCTGATCTTCCAGACACCATCTCACATAATTGAGATACGACTCTACTGCCCAATCACTTGCCAAACCACTTATAGCTTTTCTTCTGAGCCGCTCTGCTCAGATTCTGTGCTTTGGGGTTCTGTACATGCCTCTCAGCATCAACACTTTTTTCCCTTCTCCTCTATCAGCCAAAGATTATCCATATAAAGCATTGTAAAACACACAATTAAAAGGCCTCCTTGCCATAATGTTCCCAGTTATTTTAGCTTTAGGCTTCTGTCCTGGGTTACTATAATATTTTTTTAAGGTCATTTTTCCAAGATCGAGTCCAAAAATATCTGATCTGACAGGCTTTGGTCAAGTACTGCAAAAATACCTCTACAAAACTTAGAAGTGTCTGCATGATTTACAGCTTTTGTTCCCTGTTTAGCTCAAAGTTTGGAAACACTGCAATCTAAGTGTTTGACCTCAGCTGTTTTTTTCTAATTTGGTTGATATTCCTTGTTGGCAGATACCTCCCATGATCTCCGTACAAAGAGTTAAACTAGTTCCTCAAATGACTGACAGGTAGTGACACCCCCCAGAAATGAGGTTACTCAGCACACAGAAATACTGAAGGAGTAGAACATGGCAGCAATTTGGGGGTCTGGGCAATAATTCAACTCCCTAAGGAAAGAAGTGCTAGAGTGAAGATGGACCAGTAGTTGGAGTTGAGAAGTGTTAAGATTACCAATGTTAAGACTGCGCAATAGAAAGCTTTACAAGACCTCAAGCCAAACTGAGCACCAGAAGTGATGTGAAGCTAATTAACAATGCTCCTGCTAATGTCGCTTTCCAAAATTCTCTGCCCCAAGTCATGTTGAGGTTGGGAAAAGGAGGTTGAAAGGAGACCTTACTGCACTTTACAACTACCTGAAAGGAGGCGGTAGAGAGAGGTGGGTCCCAAGAGTGACTTGAAGACACAGAACAAGAAGAAATGGCCTTAAGTTGTGCCAGGAGAGGTTTAGGTTAGACATTAGGAAAAATTTCTTCACTTGAAAGAGTGGTCAGGGATTGGAACAGGCTATTGAGGGAGGTGGTAGAGTCACTATCCCTGGAATTGGGTTCTTTGGGTTGGACTTTATGATCTTAGAGGTCTCTTCCAACCTTAACGATTCTATGACTCTATGTTGGTGCACTATTTCTAGGTCTCCTACTCTGAAATTTGCCTCCATGTTCCCAAGTTCTCTAGCTACTCAACTCTTCAGATCAACTTTAATAGATCCATATAATTAGTTAAGAACAGTAAATTGTCTCTGCTCATGAAGTAGAACTAGAGAAAGAGTTGGGGGAATAGGGGATGGTGAAGGGAATGAGATGACATGTGGATTTTATTTTCTCAGGGGTACAGCTCATTTTTATGATGCAAAATGAGGAAGGTGGAGGCAGTGTCATTTCATGAAGGGACAGAAATAGAAGACAAAGCTCTGGGCATACTTCATCTCTGAGCTATTATGGTACTGGTCTTAGAAAGCAGGAAGCATCCAATGACGACTATACCATATTTCAGTAACATGTAACAAAAACTATTTAGCTCCTTTAATGAGCAATCTCAAGAGTAAAAAGGACCTGGTGTCAGGTTATGACCAAGAATTTTATTGGACTGTGAATTGACTGAGGAACATATTTAAAATCCTGATTAATTTTTTTAACTCAAAGTATGAACTCTATTTCATTTAGCAAATGTATTTTGCATCCTTGAATAGGTAATATGACATCTTTATGTGTGAGATTATCAATTACTTTGTGATGAGTGATTACATTTATATGTTCAAAACCTGATTGACTTTCACTGACTGCTTTCCTTTTAAAGATACCCATACTTGTATGGAAAGCATAAATCATCAGCTTGTTCTTAAAAGGGAATGATTGCAGAATAATAATTTATAATAGCAACATTAATATCAATTATTCTGCCTGTAACAACAGTTCCCACACACACCAAAATATGAATGTGAAAGAGAAACTGAGATTATATGTTCCTTTACTTGTGACAGTATTTGTAAAGACTCATGTGCTAGCATATATGAAAGGGGCAAAAACTTCCTATAGTCCCCATCTAGCTACACTACTGATAATGCAGCTATTCCTTACTTTGAAATTTTACTGTTAGCTACATTAAATCAACATCATAATTGTTCACTACCAGTAACTCAGCTGGAATTGGAGCAAGACAGAGAATCCAAAAAAGAACTTTAGATGGGTAACAGCATGCAACAGCATCCCACAGAACAAACTGAATCCCTTGTTTTTGCAGCAATAAGTAGAACAAATACACACGTAAATAATGTACTAAATTTTTTTCTTTGCTCTTGCTGTTAGTATTACAGAATACTTTGGATCATAGAATCATAGAATTATTAGGGATTGGAAGGGACCTCAAAAGGTCATCTAATTTAATCCGCCCCCAACACAGCAGGATCACCTAGACCAAGTCACACAGGAGCATATTGAGGTGGGTTTAAAACATCTGCAGTGAAGGAGACTCCACAACTCCCCTGGGAAGCCCCTTCCAGTGCTCTATCACCCTCACTGGGAAGAAGTTCCTTCTCATATTTATGTGGAACCTCCTATGTTCCAGCTTTCACCCATTGCCCCTCGTCCTATCACTAGATGACATTGAGAAGAGCCTGGCTCCATCCTTCTGACACCCACCCTTCACATAT
>JAOXOE010000001.1:41027189-41040887 GCA_028565055.1 Phoeniculus purpureus
GGGAAGAAGTTCCTTCTCATATTTATGTGGAACCTCCTATGTTCCAGCTTACACCCATTGCCCCTTGTCCTATCATTGGATGACATTGAGCAGAGCATGTCTCCATCCTCCTGACACCCGCCTTTTCCATATTTATAATTATTAGTGAGGTCACCTCTCAGTCTCCTTTTTTTCTAAGCTAAAGGGACCCAGCTCCCTCAGCTTTTCCTCACCAGGGAGGTGTTATACTCCCTTTTTAATCTTTGTGACTCTGCACTGGACTCTCTCCAGCAGTTCTGTGTCCCTCTTGGACTGAGGGGCCCAGAACTGGACACAACATTCCAGATGCACTATAGCTTCTCCAGGAAGGAGAAGAAGTTGTCTACTTCATCCACATGACATGACAAATTTGTTCTACTTCAGCTGACTCGTCTCACCTTCGGCTGGTTCCTAATGTCTATTTGATGCTTTGGTTTCAGTCTTCAAAAGCATGGCTTATATGCATATGAAAGAAATTCAACTTCTGGACCAAACCAGGACATCCCTCTGCAGCAATACAGATCACAAAGCGCAGGACAACCACAGGCAAAACATATTCTGATAAAGACCACTTATGAAGACATATCCCAGATTAATCATTTAGCATCTGACCATCTAACTACCTGGACCTGTGCAAAGCATTCAACACTGTCCTGCATGACATTCTGATCTCTAAACTGGAACTATATGTATTCAATGGATGGACCACTTGTTGGATAATGAGCTGGCTGGATAGTCACTCTCAAGGAATTGTGATCAATAGCTCAGTGTCCAAAGGGAGAGATGTGATGAGCGCTGTTCCTCAAGGGTTGGTACTTGGACCAGTGCTGTTTAACATCTTTGTTGGCAACATGGAGAGTGGAACTGAATGCCTCCTCTGTTAGGTTGCTGATGACACCAAACTCTGTGGTGAAGTCAACACACTGGAGGGAAGGGAGACCATCCAGAGGGACCTTGACAGGCTCGAGATGTGGGCTCATGAAAACTGCAAGGGCAAGTGAAAGGTTATGCACCCTGATCAAGGCAATCCCATGCACAAACACAGATTAGGAGGAGAAGGGATTGAGGACAGCCATGAGGAGAAGGACTTGGGGGTGATGGTGAACCAAAAGTTTAACAGGAGCCATCAGTGTGAGCTTGCAGCCCAGAAAGCGAACTGTGTCCGAGGCTGCATCAAAAGAAGCAGTGACAGTTGGTTGAGGGAAGTGATTCTCCCCCTGTACTCTGCGCTTGTGAGACCTCAGCTGGAGTACTATGTCCAGTTCTGGAGTCCTCAGCATCAGAAGGACATAGAACTCCTGGAATGTGTCCAGAGGAGAACAACTGAAATGATCAGGGGGCTGGAGCACCTCTCCTATGAGAACAGTCTGAGCAAGGTGGGGCTGTACAGCCTAGAGAAGAGGAGGCTCCCAGGTGACCTTCTAGCAGCTTTCCAATATCTGAAGAGGGCTTTCCGATATCTGTAGGGCTTTTTAAATGGGTGCATAGCAAGAGGACAAGGGGAAAGGGTTCCACACTTGAAGAGAGGAGATTTAGGTTGGACATGAGGAACAAATTCTTTAATGTGAGGGTGATGATATGCTGGAACAGGTTGCCCTGGAAGTGTCTGGGGCCCTGAGTAACTTGATCTAGTGAAGGTGTCCCTGCCTCTGCAGTATGGTTGGAACTAGATGATCTTTAAGGTCCCTTCCAACCCTGGCCATTCTGTGGTTCTATGATCTTGATGAATGGTGCAAAACATTCTTCTGAAAAAAAGCCTTTCCCCTCTAGGAACTGTTTGATCTGTGTAAACTGTACCAAGTAACATCATGAGAAAACTGATTTTTTTGTAATCCAAGACTGGTAATCCAAGGCAAGCTTCATAGTCACACTCCTTTTTGCTACTCCTAAAATTCTTCTCTTCTGTCAGCTTCTTTATTTGAATCCCGGTACTTCCTTGTCCTTCCACATCACTGTTAGCCCTCACTCAAACCTCCCACAACATGCAAAGACGCCCTTTCCACCACAAACAGTTTTTGTATAGTTATTCCAGGCAAAGTTTCAATGCTGAGAGTTGAAACAAACATCTTCTGTTTTCACTGATTTTGTTTACTAAGTCAAATAAGATTGATGTCTGCTAAAACTATTGTTAGAATGGCAAACAAAATAAACTATAAAATAACATCCTTGAGAGGCCTCCCCAAGTCTCTGCCCTATTTCCAAAATAGGAACTGCAGGTAGGAGGATAGAGGTTAAGTCACTGAGGGTATTGTACTGATAACACATCAGTAATTTTCCACTTTAAAACCAAAGCACAATCCTATCCAAATACAAAACAGTTCACAGTAAAGAACAGATGAACCAAGAATCACCAAGAAATCACCAAGAATCTGCTGAAAAATTGTCTGAGAGATCCTGGCAACAGGAATAGCATAGATGAAAAAGTGCAGTCCACTCTGGGACATCTTTTGCAAGTGTCAACAAAAAGCACTGTATCTCTCCCTTGTTGTCATCTGCAGCTAAGTCAGGTAATTATAATTGAACTCAAGCCTGTCCCTTGTATTTGGTAAATGAATGTCAGGCATTCAGGCAGAAGGAAGAAGGCAGTTGTTTGAATACGAGAGCCACAAACCTCCACCAAATTTCTGCTTATTGCAGTCCTTAGAGCACTTCTCAGTATCAAATGGTGATACTAAATTGACATAAAATCAGTAAAAAACCCCCCATTATTTGAGGAATTTCAAGAATAAGAAATACAATACAAGTTTTTAAAGCTCAGGAAGCATCCTGTGTAGCTTATACGTATAGCTAAGGTCCAGATTAATAAAAATATCAATTTAACAGAAATAGCAGAAAACCCTTGATATAACCAAAGCAGTCTCACCTACAACACAGCATAGGAACCCAAAGCATTTTAGTAGTCCAAGACTTGAGAAATAAGAAGGAAGAATGAGAGCTGGCAGCAGATAGATATGGGAAAGAGTAACTATATTTGATATGTCATAGTCAAAAAAATTTGTCTTATTGACATCTTCAGAAATTTTCAAATTCTTCAACTACTAATGAAAAAATATAATTCAAGCAGATTTATTTTTTAATTACATAAATAATAGAAAAAAATGCACACTTTCAATTCCTTTTGTGTAAAGCAGCAAGCAGATGGTATAAATGCAGATTATCTAGCATAAAAACCACTCTTCGAAAATTCATGTTACCTTTTTTTTTTAGATGAGCCACCATCTTATGAGTGAGATTCCATTTAATAATTTCCCTTCCTTGTCTCATAATGATTCACAAAAAAATTTCACAACAAAATCAGACACTGTCTGATTGTGAATGTTCGGTATTTATTTCATTTGCAACTCATTCGGCTATCAGAGTACAGACAACAGAGATGCATCAATAACTGGTGGAGGAAGGCAGACGTGGAAATGAAGGGGATTAGAGTAATAATAATCTAAAAGTGTGTTTTTTAGTTCATATAATCAGTCAGATCTTTGATGGAATAGACAGCTCTCACTAACACATATGTTGCCTACACTTGGGTGTACAATGACGCACCACCAATAACTCCCCCTTAATTTTCTTTTGATAAACTTTCCATATTCTCTGAGAGCTACTTTATAGAACAGGGCTAAATAAAAAACAAACGCCACTTGCACAGGTTACTTCCTACTTTTACCAGCTATAATTTTTATAATTAAATATTAGGTTAGCTTATTCAGGTTATATGGGGGGAGAACAGTCATTGGAAGTTTTTTCTCAGAACTGGTTCTGTGAAAAGCAAGGCACAGTAGGCGTAGGTGCTGGCGTTGCTGTTGCATCTCAGTCTTACAAGCTGCAAGAGATCTGTTATTCTTCCAGACTAAAGCTGTCAATCAGAAGGGACTGTGAGAAATGCTGCAGTGGTTAGTGATGTAGACTAAAGTTCACCAGAGACCAACAGATTTGCACATGTGACCGAACACAAATTTGAAATTCCTGTCTCCAGAGGTAAAAGGTTAATGGAATAACCTATTTTTTTCATTTAGCTCCCTACTACAGAGCACCCTTTTAATTATTGCTATTATTTATTGATTTCTGAAGTAATATGTAACATAAGGTACTCAGCAAGGAAATTATGAAGCATATAAAACACGGTTAAAATGATCAAAGAGATGGCTGATCTGAAGAGATCTGTGATGAGAAATATGGAAAAATACGTCTCCATGTTGGAAACAACATCAACTTTACTGTGTCTGGTTATCTGGTTGTGCAGATGCAGAAAATACACACACCAGAAAAAAACCCATCTGTAACTGAAGAAAGAAAACCCACACTTGGTCTGAGAACATGAAGACCATCAAACAAGAGCTCAAATACTGAGGAATAAACAAATTATTTCCTACCAGAAGTCAAGTAACCGATGAGTGACCCAAACTCCTTTTATTGTTCAAAGAAATCACTTTGGTTATTTTAACACCACCATAGTTGAAGCAGGATCTCAAGCAGGACCTTCACATTGTCCTGAAGTAACAAAGAGACAACCAAAGGCAGATTTTCCCCATATCCACCTCTGATGTTTCAACAATTTCACCTGTAGTAGGCTCCTAAATGGTGTAAGGACGTCATGAGAAGTCATAAGACCTGAAAAATATCAAGGATGTTAATGTGTTCTCGGTGCATTGCTGGTGGGAAATGGGACTAGGGCTGCAAAAGAAAAGAACACTCTGAGATGAGGACCTGCTGTGGTGTTCTCCCACATTCATTCAACTACCATGAGCATGTTAGATGCCCTGAAGTCCAGTGTGCAAACACTACATGCTACCAGCTTCCACACACAGTGCTAAGGCTGCATTTGATGCTTTCCTAAGGCAGCCTCAAGCCAGTAACTTCAAAGGAGCACATCAAAGCCGTTATTCACAGCAGAGAAGAGAGTGTGAAGCTGGGTGGCATTTTTTTCTCCCTAGTGAATATGAAACTTTAGGGGGCTTCCCAAAGGACATACGAGTGATTAAAAAAAAGGAAAACTATCCTTCATATCCTAGGGAAAGGAGGGTAGAGGCCCCATAGAGGCAGATGGAGGAAGAAATGAAATTTCTCTCTATTAATACATACCCTAGATAGCCTGCTATGCTGCAAAGAGAGGGGGGAAGGAGAAGAGAAAAAAGAACTAAGTTTCATCTTTGTTTCATTGGTCTTTTTTTTTTTTTAATCCAAGTCACAAAAGCTGGAAATGATGAAATGAGCATGTGCAGTCTGATTGAGAGAGGAGACAGGCAATTACTGAGACTCTGGGCCACAATATCAGCTGCCTGCTGACTTCTGCGATTGAATTAAAACTATCATAAGAATAATGCAAGGACTTGCCCTTGTCCTGCTTGTCTATGTGTTTATTTAATTTTCTGTCCAACTGACTCCCAAATAAATTGGAAACAGCTGCCATTTTTTTGATTCAGTAGCTCCATTACCCCCCAATGACATCATTCTGGGCACGCTCACCAACAATAGGTCATTATGCGGCAATTACTTTATTGATTTATGGAAGTTTTTCAGCCCCACCAGGAATATGCACACTGAAGGAAAGTAAAAAAAGGACTTTCCCTTCTGTGCTTTTCTAAGTAACGAGTTGCTGCACTAGGCAGGGATGATATTATGGACACAAAATTGAAATTTAAATCACAAAGGGAAAAGGAGGAAATCTTTTTGCTCTTTGTTACATCACCAAACAAAAAGACAAGACTTCAGAGAAGGATCCTGCTGTGAACTATTGTTTAGAAACCGTGATTTAATAAGGTAATTAAACACATGATGCAAGTAGAACAGCTACGTAATAAGCTGGCAATAAAAGCATGCAAACTTTGCTACAATCCACCCTAATGAAAGCTCTGATACACAGGCTTTTTGAGGTACTGCAAAGCACACTGAAGAATTACAATTAGTATAGAAACATTTGCTTTCTTCTGTTCTTATCAATATATTTGATCAGCCATCATTTATACATTATACACAACTCTAAGGAAGGAATGCAAAAATCATGTAATGCAGATCTGATTCATGACGGTCTTTCAGCCTTTAATCATCTGCTCGGTTTGAAAGCATGGAATTTTGAAGAATACTGACGCTGCACATTAAAACAATTTGTCATTTTCTGTGTTTCAAAAAAACCTGTTGGAATACTCAGGGAAAAAGTATCTCTGTGGTTAACAAAATAGTGGTAGCGCAGTGAAAGAATTTTATGCTCTTTTAGAAAAGATATTAAGCTGTATGAAACATAGATATAGACATCCCTTTTATGAAAAGTTTAGAAGTGGGTAAATACCTGTAAAAATTGTATCTGAACATGTATTTGAATATTTGAATGAGTCTCATACTTCCATCTCTTAACATTTACTTCTAAACCATCTGTCATTTTCTTTTCTTTGCACTAATGCTTGGAATCTAAAAATGGCCTGCTGCAGTAACTAACAGTATACTAGGATTTTAAAAGTTCTAGAGGACTTGGTTGCCTGAGCATCCCAGTATTTTATTAAGGGATGAGTGCCTTACTTGGATAATCAGATTTTACTTTTTTTTAATTCCCACACCCGACTTTGATGCTTAAAATATATCAGTCATCCACTGAAGGTTAAGAAGCCTAATCACGTGAGTTGTGCACAACAGAGGCTCTGATCTTCAAGGGCAAATAGGTGATAGCAGCAGGTTCCTAATTCAAAAGATGATAAGTACAAACGAGTAACATTTCTGCAATGATTCCATTTCCTTTTGAAGACTTGGATGTATTGGGTAACTGAAATGTACAACTTAGGAACATCATGTAGTCAGATACTCCTTTACATTAACTCTTCTATACAAGTTGCACATAACAGGCAGAGCCACAGAAACTAACCCCTGTTCGTGAATGATTCATAAAGAGAAAAAAGTATTGGATAACTTAATTATAATGAAAAAAGTAATGATTTTGAGAAAACACCTCAGGTCTGCAGTCAGCACTGTGTGGGTATATTACTGTGCATAGCAGACTCGGTCATTATCGTTTGCAGAAATGAGGTTTACCTGTAGATTACCCTCACAAGCACTTTGAGAAAGTATCACAGTAATATTTGTGAATTTTTCTTCATTTTATGGATGCAATTTACAATCAAATATTTTTATTTGTTGTGATACATCCAATATCCATTTCCATATAAAATATATATTAATATTTGAAAAGTTGAGTGTTTTTCAGCAAAATAATGCTGGATAAAAGAAATATCCTAATGTTTAGGAGGTCATGCTTTGAAATGCAAAAAAACTTACCTAAACAGCTCATTAGATTTGCTAGTAATACCTTAGAAGGCACTATATAAATGTGGTAAGATACTATTACTAAAATAATAGTATATCTGTATTTGATCATATTTTTGCATTTCATTCATTAAAATACACTCAACCGAACGATTGGGACAATTCAATGACAAAAGCTTAACTTCTTTCTACTTGCTGGCACTCTACCAACTGCACTTTGATTGAAAACACTGAAATTACGTGAGACAGCTTCTCCATTGACTGATTATTCTTTTAAATCTCTCTAATACAGATGTTGCATCTTACTTACATCATCCCAAAGAATAGGTAGTGGTCAGATACAATATTCTTTCTCTAAAGACCCTGCAAAGTACTTTAAATACAAGCCTGAACGCTATGAAGCCCACAACTTTTTGTGTGCTTACGCCACGTTCAGCTCAGCTATGGGAACCCTGTGTTGGAGGGAGTTTTTACAAGAGGTTGCAATGAAATGGTAGGACGAGGGATAGCGGCTTCAAACTGAAAGATGGAAGGTTTAGATTAGAAACTAAGAAAATATTTCTCACTATGAGTTTGGTGAGGCACTAGGACAGGTTGCCCAGGGAGGTTGTGGATGCTCCATCACCGCATATGTTCAAGATCACATTGGATGGGACTTTGAGCAACCAGGTCTAGTGAGAGGTGTCCCTTCCCATGGTAGGAATGCTGAAACTAGATATCTTTATGGTCTCTTTCAACAAAAATGATTCTATAATTCTATTATAAAATGAGCCACTAATTTATTGAGTTAACTAGCAGTCAATTCAACTAGCACTTCAAATAACACAGCAACGCAAGCTATAAAACCAAAACAATTGCAGAGAGAGCCTTTCACGCAGAGACTGAGGGACCCTAATCTCATTTCTTCCTCCCATACATCTCTCATGGGCAGTGTGGGAGGTTTTCCTACATGTGGAAGCTGTGGTTAGACCACAGGTATTGAAATTCAGATTTCTCATTCTGGTCACAGAGTTGGTCAGGAGTACAGAAAATAATATAACAGGCATGTACTCTCATGGCAGCAAATGAAACAAGAGCGAAGAAAGGTACAAAGTGAGTATCTCTCACAATCCTATCCTGCAGTTCTTCTCTGATTGCTGCTCCTGACCCCCTGAACACAGCCCTTGCTGACTGCTTTAGGTGATACTTGACAGCTCTGCAAGCAATGGCCATGCAAGGCCACAGTACTGTGCTGAACCACGGTGGAGTTGACAATGGATTGACGCAGCTGGGAGGGAAATGGGACAAATCTGCTACAGTCCCATGGAAACAGAGCATGAGGGTAGGGCAAAGCCGGGTGCTAAAATTTCCCTTTGGCTACTGGAAATCCTTCAAAGCCAGGAAACTGGCGTGCTACCAAAACCAGTTGCTACTGCCAGAACATATTTCTATGGTAAATCAAGCGACAGATTTTGCAGTCATACCATAAATAATGCACCTTCTTCTCAAGTAGACTGAAATGTAGTTCTACAGAAATAAATAGCACTGCCTTGATTTATAGTGGCTGAGAATCTGCTTTGGTGTGTTAATATCTCCATTGGCATCTTCTGGTTTTAAGTTATGACTCCTCAGTTTAAAAATTCCACCTGGAGTTATTAGTAATAGAAAGGAAATTCCTCTCCTTTCCACCATCCCACTGGTACTGAGAAGGCTGCAGAGGTTACAAAACTACACATTTTGTGCCTTTACAATAAACAGGTTTTCTCATGAAACAGATATTCTTCTTGACAGTAAAGTGACCAAGATGACACCTTACATTTCAGCCAACTAATGTAATTACACTTTAGTCAGTGGTACAATGTCCATTGCACCCCTGTGGCATTTTTCTGCCTCAAAACCTTAGGTAAACAGCTCACTGTATCATTTATCCCCAAAAAGATACAGAAGGTAAGAGAGACAACAGTTAAATGAACTGCCTGCTGCTACAAAAGATCGGTGCCAGAGGTAGAATCAAAAGTCATGAATTTCTGGATCTGCTGCAGAATTTCTCTGTGTAATTATATTTACCACTTATGGATATTAAAGATATGTAGATGTTGAAAAATGTCAGAATAAAATAACCACTTTCTCTAATGGTATCCATGTCTATCCCTTTGTTTGCATAGACTTTCCAGAAAAACACATGAAAATATGAAGGCGAGCAGCCAGTTAGCTCTATAGTTATAGAGACAAGCCAAGGGATGCATTAGCAAAAATAATCACCGGTTATCCTCAACAGATGAAGAGTGAAATTTTGCTCTTTGGCCTAGGCAGGCTTGCTTCTAGTCCTATGGTTTTTTTCTCTCTCTTTGTACAATTTCCATTTGCTCTGGATAATTTCATCACCTTTATGAATGGGGGTTTAGCTTCCCAGTAGCCTGTGAGGCAAGCTAACTTTCAGAATTAGGGAAGGAAGTAAAGCATGGCATCTTTTCAAGTGTAAATCACAGAAGAAGAGTTGCAAGAGAGCCAGTTTTCTCAGATGCCAAAGCAGTAGCATTTCTTACATCTCAAGAGCACCATGGGTTATATCATGTATGAGAGGACTGAACCAAGCAATACCCACTCAAGCCCAGCATCTTCTTGCCTTTTCACTCCCTGCTGCCTTCCCTATGCACAAAGCCACGTACAGGAAGACAGTATGCTCTAAGCATTTCACTAATTGTACAAGTGAGTGTGACACTGAAGCTATGGACAGGGAATTCAGTCTGCCCTGATCTGAACTGAAGCACCATATGGAAAAACTGTGGTACCCCTTCCCTCAAGAACTGTGTTGGTTGATGTAGCTGTCCCTCCCTGGGCAAGGGGTCGGATGCTAATCCAAGCAGAGCTGCACTTTTTCTTCACCAGCTCCTGGGACCGCCACTGGTCCTGCAGCTATTCTTGTGGCTGATACAGCTCAGATGTCACAATAAAAACTGATATATGCAAATTGGCAGAACATTTGCTTTTTTCCTTAAACATAGTTCTTCAGCTGAACTTTGTATTCTATGGAGAGGCATTTTTGAAAACCAGAACTGAGCATAAAATTCTGTTATTTAAGTGGCATATAGTAGGTATGTATGGTCTAAGAAACCTGGCAGTAACTTACTCTGTGGTTTCTACTTTGTTAGACTCTGTGGAGCCATGAATCTATCTTGTCCTTAAAAAACTGAAAGAGGGGGCCTTTAAAATGAATATAATGCTAAATTTATGTGCCACAGGAGCAGCATATCAAGGCCTCTGTGCTGATTAGACCCAGATGTTGGTAACAATGTTAGTGTTATGGACCAACTGCAGGTGTGGGAATAAATCCCTTTCCCTGGGACCCTCAGCAATCAGACCAGTGGTTTCTTCTGGTTCTCAGCTCACAGTTTTCAATTAGCACTACAATGGTATTGTTGTTCTCCAGCATTAGATCATATGTCATGTAAATGAAGTTGAATATACACTTTAACTCAACAAGGTGATTAAGGCCAAGGATACATATGTTCACTATTATAACATGATCAAGGTTAAAAAATACTAATAAAAAAATAGTCCTGACATGCCATAAAGTTTTTATTATTTTGGCTTATCAGTAGATTTTCACATTTTACTTTCATAAAACAGAATGTAGTGTAAAGCAGTGCTAGACCAGAATTTGAATAAAAGGCAGACAAAAATATTGTGTGTGTAAAATTATATATACACGTGCGTGAGTATAATACTTAATTTCAGACTTTCACGTTTTTACGTGACAGTCTGACATCCAACAACTTAGATCACTCTTTATTTCCTTTCCCAATTTTCTGTCTACTCTCTCTACCTTATCTTCTTTCGTGTCAATGAATAGTTTGTGTGCACCTATTTTCAGAGGAAAAGAAATTGGAATATTCCTAAAAAGCCATCCACCTCAGAGCAATGAATCCAGCTCATCAGTGCCAAAGGCTGTTTTCTGTATCTCCTCTGGGTTTCATGATATTTAGAACACCACCATGGCTCACTAAAACATATTAAGGGCTCTATTAAGTAAAGGGGCCATAGTCCTCTTTCACATATGCATAATTCCCGTTAATGTCAATGGCCATTACCTCTGCAATGAAGAGTGCAGCCACTAATATTTTTCTTATATATTCACTTTCATCAGGTTCTCTGTGCCAGAGCTGCATATTATTCAGCAACAGCAAAACAAAACTAAAAGGAAAAGCCATGTAAAAGTGAGGCAAGTAAGTGACAAAAACCATCAGAGAGACAAGTTCTATAGATGAAAACCCATTAAGAACTGCAGACACAAACCCATTAGGAATATGGAAACTATAAAAGACGCCCAAGCTTAACAATTTTTACCAAATCCCTTACCACTGTAGGCCAACTCGGAATAGACATGGGATGTATTCTGAACTCAGAACACATCATGGAATGATGGGACTCCATTGCCCACACAGACCAAATGAATCCCAGTGCTGACTACTACGTTTGTTCTCTTAGAGAGTGGAGGTCAAGGGTTCATTAGTTTATTACTGATCACAGGAAAGACTATCAGCTTCTCTGCTTACTCTCTGGCAGTTGGTGGTGTAGGTGCCTTTGAATGTTTCTGGCCAATTGAACATGAAATCACAAGTACAATGCCCCTGAAGGAGGTGCACCTTGGTGTGAAACCAAGAAAATGAAAGTCCTAGATGCTATATTCTTCTCCAATCTTTGGTCATTCTTCATATGCCATAACCTCCTCCGTGTCTCACCTTCTAATAAAATCAAACCAATAGCTAATGAACAGGAATTATCTTGACGTACTTTCACCAGTTTTTACTTACTTTTCAACCCAGAAGCCAAGGAATACTGCACAGCACAGGCCACACAAATGCTCAGTGAACAAAAGTGATTCTGTGAACTTCTGCAAGTAATAAATATTTCCTAAAGATTGTTTACTCTGCAGTAATTCTAAAATTGGTGTTGTATCCACCAGCCTTAGGTATATCCCCTGCTCTTGCCTTAAACTTTTTCTGCAAGGTATTTGGAAGGGAGACTGCTGTTGTGCATCCAGAGGCTGTGATAAGGAACAGTACACTGAATCTCTAGGTGTTATACAGCTATATGCCACAGCCACTCTTCACAGATTCATATACAGCTTTTGCTTCGATAGGATTGAGAAACACATATTCTACCAATGAAGACTGTTATTCAAAATGACCAGTGAAAAGCAAGTGTGGTTGGTCTAGGATTTGAGAACTCAACATTCCTTTTCTGCACAGGGTTCAATCAGAAAACTTGTACGTTTCTCCATGAGAAGGACTTGCAGATGCTAGGAAGTCTGGGATTCCTGACTCAGAGGAAGACTGGTGAGGAATACAGCACAGAAGTGGCAAAATTAAAAGAACAAAAATCCCAGAAAAACAGCCAAACAAGAATCTTACCTGGATTTCCTTCTAATTTATGGTTCAGCCCTGGGAATCCTTTGAAATTTCATGAGTTTAGGTGTAACTAAACTCATGTTTTTCATGAAAAAACATCTGACCCATTTCAAGTATTTCTGGCTATAAAAATAGTGAGTACTACTCTATAGTAGTGAAGCAACGTAGAAAGCTGTATCATAGTTTCATTCACTCTGTATTACTCAGGACACTGGAATGATTAGGTAGTGAGGTGGATTGTGAACTGGCTGCAGGACAAAAGCCAGAGAGTATTGGTCATTGGGACAGAGTCTAGTCGGAAGCCTGTATCTAGTGGAGGGACCAGTCCTATTCAATGTATTCATTAATGACTTGGATAAGAGAACAGAATGCACTGTCAACAACTTTGCTGGTGACACAAAGCTGTAAGGAGTGGCTAACACACCAGCAGGCTGTGCGGCCATTCAGTGGGACCTGGACAGGCTGGAGAGCTGGGCAGGGATGTATTTAATGAAATATAACAAGGGCAAATGTAGAGTCTTGCATCTGCACAAGAACACCACCAAATACAGGAATAGGTTGGGGACTGATCTGCTGGAGAGCAGCGTAGAAGAAAGGGTCCTGGTGGACAGCAGGATGACCATGAGCCAGCAATGTGCCTTTGTGGTCAAGAGGGCAAATGGCATCCTGGGATGGATCAGAAGCAGGGTGGTTAGCAGATCAAGAGAGGTTCTCCTCCCCCTCTACTCTGCCTTTGTGAGACCACATCTGGAGTATTGTGTCAAGTTCTGGGCCCCTTGTCTCAAGAAAGACACAGAACAGCTGGAGAGAGTCCAGCACAGAGCCACAAAGATGATGAAGGGAGTGGAACATCTCCCTGATGAGAAGAGGCTGAGAGAGCTGGGTGTCCTTAGCTTGGAGGAGACTGAGGGTTGACCTCATTAATGTTTATAAATATGTGAAGGGTGGGTTACGAGAATGGAGCCAGTCTCTTCTCAATGTCATCTAGTGATAGGACAAGGGGCAATGGGTGTAAGCTGGAACATAGGAGGTTCCATATAAATAT
>JAOXOE010000001.1:41040987-41055453 GCA_028565055.1 Phoeniculus purpureus
TCAGTCTGTCCTCACAGGAGAGGTGCTCCAGCCCTCTGATCATCCTCATGGCCCTCCTCTGCACACACTCCAGCATGTTCACATCCTTCTTGTAATAAGGGCTCCAGAACTGAACACGGTATTCCAGGTGGGGTCTCAGACCATCTCACACTGATTGGTTTGCACGTGGTTGTGGTTACCTCGTGTTTTTCAGCACTTTGGATTAGGTCTCTAGAGGTTTAACAATCACTGGTTGAAGTGCTGTACAAACACCATCCACTCCTCTAGGTGACGACTAGATTCCTCAATGACATAAGAGCATACGTAGCCCTCAACATGATGTTCTGCTTGTGCTAGAAACAAATGGCTGTACAAGGCTGGTCTATGTGACTGTTGAGGAGCTGACAAAGCCCAGTGATGAGGAAAATGCAGTGGTGGTTACTGCAAGGGCTGGTACCCTGGTTTCTTTCCTAGGTTCTGCATGAACTCAGTACAATGCCCTGCGGCATGAAAACCTACTGTCTAGGTGCATTCACCTTCACATATGTAAAATGGGTTTGTACTTATCAACTCACATCCTGTCGCCACACAAAGCCACTCATACCTGTGAAGGAATTTGTGCTACAGAAATGCAACGTAACACTGCATTTGTGTAAAGAGATGCACGGGCTTGTGCTAACAAGGAAGAAGCCCTATAGTGGAGAAGGTTTTTAATTAGAAGAATGCCAAAAGAACAATAGAGAATCAAGCCTCTTTGAAAATTTGCGATTAACTTACTAATTTAACTAAGACTAGAATTTGCCCCAGTGTCAGAATCTAGAATATTAATAAATAATGACATAAATAGCAACCACAGAATTAAGCAATTAATGAGTGCTTTTTACCACATGAAAGGCCCTGATAGAGACCCTTTAGCTCTTGCTAATGAGAAAACCAGACAGTTTCTCCCACAGGCAGTCTGTCAGCTTTCTGCAGGCATTTCATGAATTTTGGTCGGAGTGCCCGTGAGAGGCAGTAGGTGCGCAGGGTGGCAGATACTCTCCACAGAGCAGAAGGATGCCTAGAGCCAGACTGAGGTTGACCAGCAGTCCAAAACTTCACTTCATGGTTTATCAAACTTAGTTAAAAAGGGCAGTCTCGCAGTGTGTTTAGAAACATAATTATTTGGTCCTTTAAGTTGTTTCATGTCATGTGCTCTTTCTTCTACACATTAATCCACTTTATGAGAACAGATGTGAGCAGAAGAAAGCCAATTATTTGACAATTTAAAAGGTGTGGGGGGGAGTTAAAACAGTTGCTAAACAATAATGAAACTAATGTTGAATGGCATTCAATTAATATTTATAGCATGCAGCAATATTAACATCAGAATTAACTTATTTTTGTACGTCTGACAGCTCTCTGGTTGATTAAGAATCGCTTGATGATATTTTGCATATTTCCCATGCAAATACACTATTATTTGCAGAATTATTTTTATCCTCAATTGAAGCTTTGTTTTGAAATCACTGTTTTCTGCTGTACTAAAGCTCTGCAAGTGATCTTATTAAGGATTTCTTATTTTTTTTCCTCACCTCATCACACAAATCTACACATTATATGCTTTATAGTGGTAGGCTGCTTTGAGTCATAGTGTAGGTCTTAAAAATATAGGAACTCTTGCTCAGAGACTGGTGGGAAGACTTTTCATACCTGTAGCGACAATGGTTGGAGTAGCAATAAGATGACAGAGCGTCTGAAATTCCGCCAAGAGTGGAAGTCTTGTTTGATTTGAAATGCGACCCTTGTCTCACACAATCACAGCACAACTCCTTCCAATTTTACAATGCTAAGTTAGGGAATAGTTTTGGTGAAACCAGGCAGTACTCCTTGACTACATGCAGGGCTGTTCTGCTAATACTACTGTTTTGTAGCAGTACTTTGATCTCTAGCAATGCGTCTTCTTGTCTATTTTTGTCTGACAGTGGCTGGCATGTTCAAAAGCACCGGTCTGATTCTAATTGCTGTTAAAGCACCCAAGTTATTTAGATGAAAACTTGCATAGCATGTATGCCTAAAAGTACGAGTAAGGGTCTAGTCAGATTTATGAAATGAAACAGTCCAGGAGATGCCTAACTTGCACTGAAAATCATGGGGAAAGGGTGTTTAGGTGTTTAGCCTGGTTTTCATTAGACATCTGTTACATCTTTGCACAACTATGAACTCTTCTAAACCTGTGTTTAAGCAGCTTTGTAAAAAAAATGAAAGAAAGAAAAACTTGATTAAGGACTTGAAGAACTCACCTTAGCTCCTCGTAATTTTTGTAGTGTGTTTTGAGTATCCCACAACACAACAGGGTCCCCAGTAAAATGCATGCAAAACCATTAGCTGGACACACACGACGAACTTTTGGCAATACAGCTTGATGCTGTAAGGATGGGGTGGCCAAGCATGAACAGTCTTTCTGCAGCACTGTCTATCAGTACAATTTTGTACATGTAACTTCCTACAGGGAAAAATTTTCATGACTAGTTGGTCAGACTTACTTGACCTACTTCTGGTTTCAGTTTTAAAAACATGTAGGGATTTGACTGAGTTATTGGGTTAGGACAATGGTGGCCAAAACTTGCATGAAGTGTGGCTGTAATGGCAAGAACAACTAAGAAAAATAACTCAGTGCATCCAAAATATAATTTCAGAGGAGGGATGGAAGCCTCCATGACATGAGTAATTTCAAATTTCCTTGGCAAAGGCACTGGGCAAAAGTCAGGTTCAGTCCTGTACTGATTCAGTACGATAATACAATAAACTTTCCTTTCTCCCACACTACTGGTTCTGTGCTAAAGGTCTGCACTGGAAAATGTTTCTCTGTACTTCTCTGAGAGAAGATAATAGTGGAGGGAGACTGGGTGAAGCAAGAAGGAGAGTTTTCTTCTGGTGGTTTAACTCTTTCCCACTCTCATGGTGATTTTTTTCAATTACTGTCCTGCTCTGCTTTCAACAAGAAGAAAAAACAAAAAACCAAACGTGGCAGCAAGACTATCTCCTTCTCTAATTCCTTCCTTTTCTAGTTGGATTACATTCAGATTTCAGCCTGTGGGGGAAAAAAAAAGAATCTTCCATTTGCCAGTTTTTCCTGCCATCCAGAGACAGACAGGAAGTCAAGTTTGGGATCTATATCTCTATCTTCATGGTTTTTTGTCATTCCTTTCCTTCCAAGTAATTCGCATTGTTTTAGATACTGTTGAAACAACATCTATGAGCTTATTCATAACACCCTGTTAAAGGATAATCACAGAATCACATAATCATACAATGGCTGAGGTTGGAAGGGACCTCAAAGATCATCTAGTTTCAACCCCCCCTGCACAAGTAGGTATACTTTCACTAGATCAGGTTACTCAGGACTCCAGCCAACCTGTCCTTCAACACATCCAGGGATGGAACAGCCACAACTGCCTTGGGCAACCTTCCAGCATCTCGCCACCCTCATAGGAGAGAATTTGTTCCTAATGTCCAACTTCAATCTCCCCTCTTCAAGTCTGTAACCCTTTCCAATTGTCCTCTGGCTATGCACCCGTGTCAAAAGCTCTCCCCATATCACAAAAAAAAAAAAGGTGTGAGGCAGAAGAAAGAAAAGGGTTCAGCTTAATCCAGCAGATAAATATAACCTAAAAGGAGCTGAATTGTATGCCTCCTCTGTCAGAACCTTGGTTTATGACACTGGACATGTCATAGCTTCTCTCCATCTCTGCATACACACTGCAGGTCAGGATGGACTTTTGCCATCTTTACTGTAGTGGGCCGGGTTAAGGGAAACCTTACAAGCCTTATGAGAAGCCATAAACATTTTCTGCAGAACAAAAAGAACAAGAGGAGTAAAAAATTTACTCAGCGAAGCAATTGGAGACTATTGTAATAACAGTATATAAGTACCAAATTAAACATCACACAGAATCACAGAGCTATTGAGGCTGGAAAAGACTCATCAAGCCCAGCCTGTGTCCTGACATCAGCACAATCAGCTAGACCAGGGCACTAAGCGCCACATCCAGTCTGTCCTTAAACACCTCCAGGGATGGCGACTCCACCACCTCCCTGGGCAGTCTGTTCCAGTGTCTGATCACCCTTTCTGCAAGGAAGGGCTTCCTAACATCCAACTTAACCCTCCACTGGCACAGCTTCTGGCCCTGTCCTCTCATCCTGTCACTGGTTGCCTGTGAGAAGAGCCTGACTCCCACCAGTCTGGGGTGCAAGTATTAGCTGTAAACTCTGTTAAAATGCATCTGAAAATACGTCATGCCCATTCTTTGCTTGGACTAAGTGTAGTGCTACCTTATACCAGCAAGATGGATGAAGTGGGTCGGTCCAGCCCAACCTTCAAACACTCTGGGCCTGAGCAGAAGCTGAATTTAGAAATTCAGAAATCAATGGTGAAAAAGGAGGTGCCTCCAGGGCTGCATTCAAGGTTAGTGGTAACTAAGTGAGGGCTTAGTGAACATTAGAACCTTTACCGAGGAGATGTAAGTGCCCAGCCAATTCCTGTGAACAGGTGTGTCATGAGATGCACCTGTATTCCCTGATGTAACAAGCCTTGCTGGCTCCTGGAGCAGGAATCAGCTTGCCCTAGTTCCTTTCCCTTCTCCTTCATTCAGACAGCACCTGGCTGCAGAGATTTGGTGCCTACAGGTTAAGGAAAGCCCCTCTGCCAGCTCCGTAGCGCAACTCCTTCTTCCAGGGCTTTGGGTGCTGGTATTGGGCAGGATTTTACACTGGGGCTGCTGCAGCTGCACTTCATTATCCTGGCTGGAGAAAAGCAGGTCCCTGCTTCCAGATCAGAAATTTGCCCTGCGCAGAGGCCTGAGAGATGGGTGCTGGCTGCCGTCCAAAGGTCAGCTCACTCAAAAGAAATGTCTGCCAGCTGCATCACCAAATCTTGTTTTGGTTTCCTCTACCAGGGCAAAGGCAGCCTGGGCAGATGTCTGTGGAGGTGGTAGGTGACATGTCTACCTACCCATGGGGCAATGCCTCCCTGGCAGTGTGGTCATAATAGCCCTAAATAAATGCCCACATTAAGTGGTTTGCCAGACACTTCAGAGGAATCTTTTTTATTTATTGAAGAAGTTTATTGATCCTACATTTATTCAGGTTGAATACAGTTGTGATGTCTTCACTAGGTAGGAATGACTTGCTTGACCATAACAGCCATAACACAAGCCCTGGTCATCACACGGGAAGAAAGAAAATCCTACAGGAGTGTTCATTTTCCTTTCTCCCACGGGGTGAGAGCAATGGCTCTGGAAACATCTGCCTCTTGAGCCTTAACTGAAAATCTTAGAAATGTGAATAGGTTCTTGCTAGAGATCTGCTGCCCAGCCCTCACTACAGCATCCAGCTGTGGGCTGCTCCTTTGAACTGACCCAAATTCAAACTTTCAAGATTTCCTCACAGCACTGCAGTTTGAGGGGCTTCTTCTTCCACAAGGAGATGCAGGATGGCACACAGTGGCCAAGGACCAATAACAAGTATAGAAAACTGTTATCTTGAAGTAATTGAAGAAAGCAGTTAGATCCCTTTTTGGTCATGCTTTGAAAGCAAAACGAAAGGGGCAACCTTCTGATTTAAATTGTTTAAGGAAAAGAAAAATAAGAAGAAAAGCTCACTGTGTATACACACCAAAAATGCTCTAAAATTTGCCTGAGTGTAAGTATGCTAACAAGTGCAGAGTTCTCCAAATATGGACTCATCGTAAGTCGGAGGGGCATGAGCCAGGTCTCATGAGTAAACAAAATAAAAATACCAGAGGGAATGTTTTAATAGCTTCTTTCAATTCACAGTTCAAATAGATTCCTTGCTTAATTTGTTCAAGCAAAACCATGTTGATTTGGTAGTCCTTACTAGATTGTTTTACTGAATGCACCGAGGCCTGATCCTGGGCTGTGTTGTGGTTCTGGCACCAGAAGGGTTACAGGTAACCTGCAGACCAGTAAGCTGAAGAATCACAATCATTATTTCTGAAATAAACTAGAACTAGAACCCTTATCTCCAACAGAAACTAGAACCAGAACCATTATCTCCACCAGAAACTGGAACCAAAACCACTTTTTCCAACAGAGACTGGAACCAGAACCATTGTCTCCATCAGCAACTAGAATCAGAACCATCATTTCTGACAGCAACTGGAACCAGAATCAGTATTTTCAACAGAAACTGGAACCAGAACCATTATTTCCAAGAGGCTTTCTTACGAATAAACTTTTAACCACTGGAAAATCACCTCCAACTACTGCAAAACACAAGATTTAATGCTTTGCTGGGACTGTGCAAATCTCACATGCTGAGCGTTCCCAGAAAAGCATATTAATCTGTCAGCTAAAGGAATTTTGAAAAGAAATGCTGACAAGGTACTGAGCTGAGATTTGGGAAGCCCATGTTCATCTCCTAGCTTCATTTTATTGCTGGACCACACCAATTTCAGAGCTGGCTTTTCCCTTCACAGTGCCTCAGTTTCCTCATTGGGATGCTGGAGATGATGAAACTATGTGAAGTCATCAGAGATTTTACCAGTGGTGGTGAAGCCTAGCAATCGCTGCCTTCTGTCAAAGTATCTGCAGTTGGATCATCATCTGCACACGTGCACATCGCTGAGCGTCACTGCTCCGCTGTGTGACGGCATGCCAGTTGGTCACAATGCATTTTAGACAATGTGCAGAGGATTAGTAACAAAAAACTACATTTACAAGGTCCTTTGGAAGCACTCATTGCAAAATGTGATCATCTGAGTCAGCAAAAGCATCATAAACAGTCAAGCTGGAGGCCTGTTTCTAGTGGAGAGTCTCAAGGGTCAGTACTGGGACCAGTACTATTCAATATATTAATTAATGATTTGGATAAGGGATTAGAGTGCACTGTCAGCAAGTTTGCTGATGACACAAAGCTGGGAGGAGTGTCTGACACCCCATCAGGCTGTGCTGCCATACAGCAAGACCTGGACAGGCTGAAGAGCAGGGCAGGGAGACATTTAATGAACTATAACAAGGGCAGTGTAGAGCCTGGCATCTGGGCAAGGACAGCCCCAGATACCAGTATAGCTTGGGAACTGACCTGTTGGAGAGCAGTGTAGGAGACAGGGATCTGGGAGTCCTGGTGGCCAGTGGGATGATGATGAGCCAGCAATGTGCCCTTGTGGCCAAAAAGGCCAATTGCAACCAGGGATGGATTAGAAGGGGTGTGGTTAGTAGATTGAGAGAGGTTCTCCTCCCCCTTGACTCTGCCCTGGTGAGACCACATCTGGAATATTGTGTCCAGTTCTGGGTCCCTCAGTTCAAGAAGGACACAGAACTGCTTGAGAGAGTCCAGCACAGCGGCACAAGGATGATGAAGGGGGTGGAACATCTCTCTGATGAGGAAAGGCTGAGGGAGCTGGGTCTCTTGAGCTTGGAAAAAAGGAAACTGAGGGGTGACCTCATTAATGTCGATAAATATGTGAAGGGTGAGTGTCAGGAGGATTGAGTCAGGCTCTGCTCAGTGTCATCTAACGATAGGACAAGGGGCAATGGGTGTAAGCTGGAACATAGGAGGTTCAACATCAATACGAGAAGGAATTCTTCACAGTGAGGGTGACAGAGCACTGGAAGGGGCTGCTCAGGGGCGTTGTGAAGTCTCCTTCTCTGGAGATGTTCAAAACCCGCCTGGCCATGCTCCTGTGTGACTTGGTCTAGGTGATGCTGCTCTGGCAGGGGCGTTGGAGTAGATGATCTTTGGAGGTCCCTTCCAATCCCTAATTTTCTGTGATTCTGTGATTTGGAAAACAATTCATGAAAGGAAATGGTGAAAGAGAGGGGGGATGTCTGCCAGGGATTGTTTCCCCCATGGCCAAAACAGCCAGCTCTGCATATAAATAAAACTTCTCAGTCCTTTAACATCATAATGTGCATTCCTGCCAGCTGAGCGATTTCTTTATCTAGTTCTCTGATTTAGTGTACTACCAACCAAGCACAACACTGAAGCCATTGTACATTATGGGGTCATACGTGCACATTTTGCTTTTTGTTCTTGTCTCAATATTATTTACACAGGATATCTTTCCTTGAACCCATAAAAATGTCTAACTGACCATGCTTCTGACATACAAGAGTCAGGCAGTATAAAAAATGCAGACCAAACTGACGACCAAAACTTGACTTTTTGAAGCCATCATCAGCGCAGTAATAAAAATGATTCAAACACTTAGCATGAGTCACACTGGCAAGTTGATGGGATCATTGTCTCCCAAAAAGGAAACCCATAGAGAAGACACTGTGCTATTCACCACAGCAGTCAGCTTTCGTAACAATAAAACAATACCAGTTTATTAAGTGCTGTGGCGTGTCAGAAATCAAGTCTTACCCAAAAATACCACTCCTCAAACACTCATGCCATTTATTTTAGCCAAGAAAGGCTCAGGACACAAATAACCTTAGAGCACACCTCTCAAAAGGAAAAAACCCATCAGATGGCAGAATTATTTTGCGAAATCAAGGTTCCTTTCTAGGAAATATTCTGCCAACAGCTCCCTCTCTTTTACACTGTTTTAAATCCACTCAACCCAAGATCAGGTTAAAGAGGACATACTCTTATGTAATTGAATTGGTTCACCTTATTTAGGAGTTAAGTCACCCTAAGCAACCTATACAGCTAAGGAGGAGACACAGACACCTCCATAAAGTATTTGAGCTAACCTAAGAGCAAATTCACCTTGGAAATGCCTTTTTCTTCACTGATTACTGAAAAAGCCCCAGATCAAGCTCCATTTGAAGCAAATCTCAGCAAAATGGTAAAAAAGGATCAGTTAGGGCTGTAGACATTTACAGAGTCAGAACAATTCCTTAATCCAGACCAGAAAGCCAGTAGGTATCACAGCTTCCTAACAATATGTACTCCCCTTTTGCACCAATGCTCTGTAAAGAAAGTATCTTGCTCTGTGAAGAAAGCCAAAGCATGCAGAAGACTTCACATCATGTGTGGAGATGCAGGACAAAACCTGCATCTTAAACTCCCCTTTTTTCGTTCTCAAATGATAACACCACAAGAAGGCTTCACATTTAGCCACTTTCATTTACATTTGTTCATCTGTGAATGGCAAACTGGGAAAAACATGATGTAATGACCCCGATATAATGTTAGTGATGTTTGACAAGATGAGCATGAGTCCACAATTCCACCATGGTGTTCCTCATCAACCAGGCAATCACATTAGAAAAACTGTGCTTGTGGCATATACCTGCTGCTCAAACGCTTCACAACACACGGTGCCGGTTCTGTTCCGAAGACGCTATGTACAAAATTGGTCGTCACTTCTCCAGTTCTCAAACTGAGATTAATGACAGCGATCTGTTGCATCCCACAGTGCACATTAAAAAAAGGATGAAGTTAAATAATGTTTTCAAGTTGCTGACCTTTCTTGTCTTTCTGGGCAATGAGACGTAGGGCAACCACCTTTTCCAGCTTTGTTTTAGAAAGGCAAGAAAGCTAAATGCCTCGGAATGCACCCCACAGCCGTCACATGTATGTCCTTCTCCCTAGAGCTCGTGTGGAAGATTCTTGATACAGAAGGTTTGAAGCTGAAATACAAACTAAAGGAGATCAAGAACAATCATGGCTGAAGCATCTGAATTGTGTCTGTACAACAGGATTTGAGATGCTACTGCGAACGTTATGAAGGAAAAGAAGTGCTGAAAGGAAAGGAGGAATAGACAAACAGACTTCAGCTCAAGCAAGTCCAATCCAAACACCTTAAGAAGGAATACAAATGCATCCAAAGTGCATGCTTTGAAGAAACAAGCAAACTTTTACACAGTCTTGGTAAGGATGAGCCCAAAAGGACACCAAATGGGGACATAATTGCCTGGGCTCATACCAACTGCCTCAAGAGAGAAAGCTGCAGATCCACAGTAGCAGAGATAACAAGCAGAGCGTGCAGGCTCAGGAGGTGAGATCCTGGCAGCCAAAAGTAAAAATAGGAAGTCAGAGGATGGAGAAAAAGTAGAGACACTAAAGGCCTCTGAGCCTGAACCATGGAGTTCAAGATTCAAGTTATTTCCTACAAAGGAAGCTACAGGGCTGGAGCAGATTGGGCTAGTGCTCTTCCAGCTTGGGTCAGCATATCAAACACCTCTGCAGTTGTGAGATGCAATGCTTTTTAATAGCTTCGATTTTCTGCTCTTCAGCCCTCCTCTGCTGTTTTATAAAGACAAGCAGTCTCCTTGCGCGACACCAGAAAACAGCCCAAACGGCTTCATCTGTGCACACTTAACAGCAATTTCGAAGATCAAGAGGCAGACAAAAATCACAGACAGAAAATGGAGGAGCCACGGAACTGTAATAATAGTAAATAACAGCCACAGCAAATTCAGGGAATACTTCGATTAGTCTTCATCAGGGGTAGAAGTAATGGTGAGTGACCAGTGGAGTGATTTTTCTCTGTAAGCTAATGCTGTTCAGTGTCTGAATTGTAGTTATTACGTTGCTGCTCTCTGAGAGCCAAAAGTCTACTCGAGGATTTCCTTCCTCATGCATAGAAACTGAAAGCCAAGAGACAGAACCTGGCTAAGAATTAATATAAATACAAATGGTTAATATGTGTTGGCGAGAGAGGCGTACATTTTCCTCCCACTGGAGCCGCTCGCACTTCCAGTAACTAATATCTAATTCAGAAACTCTGAAGATCAGTCATCACATAAAGCAAGGACAAGGACTCATGGTTAGCCACCATGTGCTGTACCAGGGCAAGCATGCCAGATTCCTGTTAGCATGGTGAGATTCCATGACTACATTAAGCCAAGTTGCTTGACAGCTATGAAAAAGACAGCTTCATCCACTTTCATCCGAACACTGACCTTTTCAAGAAATAATAGGACATAGCCTGCTATCATTTCTCACACGAAACTCCTGTTGAGGTCAATAGGAATTTGGCGTAAAAACGTGAAATCAGTGCTTGGCCCATAACGTTTAGCGCTGCATAACAGGCTGTTGGGAAAGGATCCAACGCTAAGCATCATTTCTCATTAATTACACTGCTGATTCCATTCGAAAAGACTTTCTATCATTTATTCTACAAATTAAATACCGAGGGCCAGATCCTCGGCTGATGTACATCAGAATATCCGTGATGAAGTCAAAGAAATAAGGTCAATAAAAATCAGTCAATGAACTCAATACAGCTAAGTAAAATTACACCACAGAGAATCTGGCCCAAAGCAGAATTCTCTTGTCTAACCCACATGGCAGACTTTTAATCTGTAGTGACAGACTTTTGCTGGGTATTTTCTGCTTCTTCACACACACAAGGTCAAAAGAAGAAACTGGTGGAAACCCTGTGTGAACAACGTACCACAACAAGTTATAGCCTGAATGAATTCAGGTCTGGAACTTTCACTTTGCTTTCTGAGGTTAGTGAAGGTTTGGATTTATTGTCATGGAGCAATATTGGCATTTACTATCTCACCAGCTTCTACTACCATTTAGAGTAGAGGGGTTGATCGCTTTGGTAACTTGCCTACTTATTGTGCTGATTGTTACAGTCCTCTGTATTACAGGCACAAAGAAACAGCTTGGATGTTTGTTCTGAGATGAAGCCACTGCTAAGTATGTAGTTTGCCCTCTTCTTCTTTGAATCAGAATTACCTGCTCCAGAGCCCTGGCTGGTATTTCTGGGTCCACATTCCTAAGAAGATTCATTTCAACCACATTACAGCTTATGAGATTATGACATAAATCCTTCTAGAGATCAAAAGACTCTGCACAGCATTCGGACATCAAGACATTAACACTTGGGCAATAGTTTTAATTCCAGAACTTACTCTCCCAACCCATTAATATTACTTTTAACAATAACACCACTTTGCAGCACCAGAAAGTGCTACCCAGGATTTTACTATGCCAAGCACTACACTATAGCGATAGTTCCCTCCCAAAATAAAACTAATCCAGTAAATCCAGTCACAACCTCTACTGCACTCGTGAGAGCAATGAGTAGCCAGCCCTCCACTCAAGCATGACAGAGCAGACGAAGATCTAGTCATTGCAAACACACTTCGTAATACCGTATGGTAACAAGTCATCTTCCCTCTGTGTATAATTAGCGTAGTTCCCTTTGATGGAAGTCATTTATGTGGTAAAACTTCAAGATGGAGATGTGTGGGGCAGATGCCTCAGACCATGTAGCATCCTGACAGGTCCAGCAAAGCACGAGATGGAGTCCACATAAAAAAACCAACCCCCCCATCCATTAATCTCCTCCCTCTTTATAACATACTTTCAACTTGTGTTTGAAGGCCATCAAAATATGAAATTATCTTCAATATGGAAGCTGCATGACAACATTTCAATTAAAAAGCTTTTAGGAAAGGTCATGGAGAGCATCTGTAATATATTTCAAAAGGTCTTGGAAAGAAAGAGGCTACAATAAGGGTCACATCACAATTACGGTAAATTGGGTAAAAAGATGGTTTCCTGAAACTGCTCCAAACAGAATAAAAGTGATTGAGAAAGTCACAATATGACAGGTATTAATAACTACTACACATTGCAATGCCTGACATAGCATCTCCTACCTAAAAAGATCCCAAAGTGCTCTGTAAAACTCTACATGGAATAATTCCTTTTATCGCTAAGGTGTTTCCATATTTCTGAGACAGCAGCTCACAGTGGCACAGCACCAAGTTTTTCAGAATCTGAGACGTAAAAAATGCCATTTCTGTTTGAAATTTGGGCAGGGAAAGGGTGCATTTGTGGCTAAGATCTAGCTAGCCACAGTACATTTTCAACAGCAAACATCCTGAAGTGCTAACGTACCTTTGCCCAAAGCCAAGAACATCTCGCGCTGCTACGGACTTCGTAACAGCTCATTTGGAATAAGTTCAGAAGAGGAGTCTTAGTTACTGAATCACCAGGAACATGCCCTTCAAAAACCATGTCCTGTGCTGTGGTTTGCTGTCAAAGAACTACCTCACGTCAAGAAAAGATCCTAGCCCTGGTGGCACAGCATATCACACACTCCTACAGCGTTTAACAGAGCACCTGTACACTAGTAAAAAAACACTTGAAATTCTCCTAATACCTGGAAAACTGACGAAAATGACCTGTTTTAAAATCCATAATGCTTTTAAATGTAAATAAAAACAACCCCCAAGGAAACAGACTGCTGAAGAGAAATCTTCAAGGTTTTGGCTCTGATGGGTTGGTCAATATTAAGCAAAGATCACAGAATCGCAGAGCATTAGGGATTGGAAGGGACCTCAAAAGATCATCCAGTCCAATCCCTCTGCCACAGCAGGATCAGCTAGACCAAGTCACACAGGAACATGGCCAGGTGGGTTTTAAACATCTCCAGAGAAGGAGACCCCACAACCCCCCTGGGCAGCCCCTCTGTCACCCTCACTGGGAAGAAGTTCCCTCTCATACGGATGTGGACCCTCCTATGTTCCACCTTACACTCCTTGCCCCATCATTAGATGACACTGAGAAGAGCCTGGCTGTATCATAAAAATGTGTAAGCAGAACTATAACAGCCCTAACACCAAGTGTAAAGTGTCTCCATGTGGTTCACACTGCCATCTTTCCTTCTTGCATGCCCAGAACTACGTACTCACCCTTAAAATCTTTATATATATATATATATATATATAAAAAGAGATATACATAAAAAGACATATATATATGTGTGTGTGTGTGTGTCAAACTGAAGTCCAAAAGTGCAGGACACTGTGCCCACAAGGCTCAGAGGAAGCATGCCTGGTGTTAGTAGGATGCAAAATTATAGGAACAGAGCTTTATTCCACCAAAAAAGTGCATCTTGGGAGGAGTTTGACTTCTGTGAGTAAGGATTTTATCTGGGAATTAATTTTTTTCCATGCCTTTGAAGGCTGGAAGAGTAATTATATTGCAAGACTTCAGTCTAAGAAAATGATTTATTTGCAAAGAAAAGAACATACAACTTTATTTGTTATTCTTAACATCTCTCCTTTTCCAGGTCATAAATTAAATATGGGCTGCTTTTGTAGAGTTTTTCATAATCCTGACGATGGCAAGACAAATATCAACTTAGTTTTTCAAAGTCACTGTAGTTCAAGGTCTAAAACACTCAGTGGAACTCTTTTAATGAATTTCTTGTGTCACAAATGAGGACTCAGTTTTCCAAAATAAAACCCCCTTCCATATTTACATTAATTCGTCTAGGTCATATCTCCCCCTTCTAAACTCCTGAATGCAAAATCTGGTTGATGTGTTTTAGCAGCAACACTGTGGATCCGACAAACAACCATTCGTGTTATTTCCATGATTTCCTAGAAATCAGCTAAGATGTGCACAGGGGGATTTTCTCTCTCCTCAGCCCTCCCTGCACAGCCTGTGCGCACACACACACACACACACACACAAGCAACACGCATGCACAAAGGAGTATTTTATACTGACATTCAGCTGCCAGCTCATTTTGTCCTGGTCTTTATAAAATAATATCCTAAGTAG
>JAOXOE010000001.1:41055553-41098245 GCA_028565055.1 Phoeniculus purpureus
CTTCTGATCCACCCCAGGATGCTGTTGGCCCTCTTGGCCACAAGAGCACATTGCTGGCTCATAGTCATCCTGCTGTCTACCAAGACCCCCAGGTCCCTTTCCCCTACACTACTCTCCAACAGGTCAGTCCCCAGCTTATACTGGTACCTAAATATGGAGAGGAAAGATACTTCCCCCTTTTTAATACCTCTGAAATCTCTGGTCACAGCAGCTCCAGGCTTCAGTGGCAATGAAGCCTGCTCCAGGATAGCTTAGCCATGGCAGGAAACCAGCACCTGTGAAAGTCTCAGAAGAGAATCTGAGATTTCTAATTGATACAGCAGACATGAAATGCTGAAACAATTCAGTAGTAATTTCAAATGGTCTGACCTGTACAGATGAATAGATTTGAGCTGAGTCACCCATGAGATGGTCTTCTACATGGTCCTCAGAGACATGGTAGATCATGCAAGACAGATCCAGCAGCACAAACCACTCACAGCCAAACACTAGCTGTTGGAGGAAGAGGAGCACCAGCATAAAAGCTGGTACTGGGAGTCTGATCTTCTTCAGCTGTGCTTGAAGTGGAGAAAGTCCCAAGCTTGATAGGTACAAGCCTCTTAACCAAACCTACTGGCAATTACCACCTCCCTGTACCAACACAGGTGGAAACAGGCAGCTATGAAGTCTGGAGGTCAGGATGAATTACCTAACCAGTTCTCTTCTGAGGTTTGCTCAAAATGGTTTTGGCATGAGCATTAATACCCAGGATCAAACCACAGTAAGGACTAAAGACATTAGTGGTGAACACAGCCCTCATGCGGTTACATGCTGATAAAATGCTGGTTGGTGAACGCATACAGAATTGCATCTTGACAAGGGGTGCTGTAGAGATGTCTCTCTTCCATATGTTGCCACACAGGAGGGAATTCAAAGTATGCAGAGCAAGTAAGCTGTTTGAAGGTTTGGAGTGTGATGCATCAAACAGATCAGCACTTCAGTCAAGAGGCCAGCTAAGGAGAAGCGAGTCACAGTGTGGATTTATAGCATATGAGGCAGTCTGAAATAAGTCCAGCTTGGACACTCAGGGCTCTCTTACATTACTGCAAGAAAGGAGAGCTCACCAAGGCAATTAAAGCGTAGTAGCTAATGTCATAAGAGAGCAGTAAACCCTTATCCTCACTTTCTTCCCAGTAACAAGTCTGTGTAGTTATATCCTTAATGTGTTTTAGATAGACTAAGCCACAATGCAATTAGGATGCCCATATGGAGAGTCAGTGCAGCATAGCTAGTACACTGTAAATTCATATCCTCGCTTACTGAGAATTAATTATCTTGTAGACAAGCCATGTGTCAGTGAAATCCATTTATTACTTTGTAGGATATGTGGTCTTCTAGGAAGACTGGCCCAAAAGAAAAGGGGCACTGGAACTATGATTGGCAAAGTAAATGTATTGATAGAAAATGCAGTTTTATGCCAAGTGAGTTGATTTAAAACAATCTGGCTTGGTTTTCAAAACCACCCCACCCAATACTCTAATTTGGGTCAAACAAAGCCAAACTGAAATGTTTTGTTTTGGTTTTCTGTGGGAAATAAAAAAAAAAACAAAACACCCCAAACTTTCAAATGTGAATTGAAATTTTCATATGGAATTTTTTCAGTAGATGTTTCTTTAATAGAAATCACTTACGCTCTGAAAATGATCATTCTTTTAAAACATTTCTCAATTGGTTTCAAATACAAAATTCACTTGTTCAAGCTCCTGTCTGCTGTACACTTATGGAAGTCACCAAACGTGAACCAGAATGAATAATCCCCTTACACAACATACTCTGAAGGAATTAGCTTCTTGTTTTTCCTCCTGCCTGTGACCAAAATATCACTGGAAGTTTATCTGGGTTGCCATTGCACCTATACGACAAAGGTTAACTGTAGATTTCTTGTAATTTGAAAACTAGGTCAGTTAATTGTCAAAAACATAACAATATAAAAAAGGAATGGGGAATGACTGTTGGAAACTAATCCATATTTCAGATTTTAGTGAGACTACTCTTGATGTAGCCAGGCTTGGTTATAGCTGGTAAAGCTTTGGGATGGAGATTTGGTTGTGTCTTTCCCTTATCTTCATTCTGTGTGGTTTTAGAAAAACATATGCATATGTCAGGGCACCTCGTTGTTCCTCTGATGATTTATCATATCTTTGTGGGGTGGTTTTGTTTCCCCCTATGAAATGCAAATTCAGCTTGCAGTGCTCCTGCTGTCTGTGCAAAGGTTAAAAAGATATATAGATATACTTCTAATACTACTCTTGCTACTTTTAGAACTGGCCTCAAATGAACGCTGATTCTAGCACAATAAAGATTTTTCACTGTCTACATTTTCTGATTTTAATTGAGGTGTTTTTTAAAATTACCTTTTCTGAAACTTTGCAGCTTGGATTCCATCCGCACAGCCCAGCTGTTGACAGAGCAAAGCGCAGTGTATGATCAGTGCCAAGAAGCTGTGCTTTACTGTCACAAACAATCAGACTCTGCTCTCAGGTGTCTTGAAGGGAAGACTGCAAACACACTACCCCCAGAACCAATAATATCCCCGTATGTATTCAGGGTTGTGGGCACTGTAATGTTCATAATCCTCCTGCTAGTAATCAGCTGAACCATTGAAGGTACCTCAGGCACTTGGTGCCTCAGCAAAACTCATGTGTGAAGGGGCACATGGATTAACTGCTGTTTGAGCGTCTCCTGCTACTCAAGCTTTACCCAGGCAGGGCACTGGAACGAAGCACCGTTCCCCACAGTCTCTGTAGAGCTACAGTTGTGCATCTACTTAAGGCTCTGCTCAACTCTTAAGCAGCTGGACACTATACATATGACTTTAAGCTTCTAGGCCTAGTGTTCTTCATCAATGTTTTTTCCCAAGTGCCAACACTTTGCCTCACTGAAGTGAAGCCCAGTTTGTGCTAAAATGTACAGCTCTCCCTGATGTTCTTCACGTTTTCTCCTGCAAGAGACTGGACAGGTTACAGTGTTAACATGTTTATCGCCAGTGCTTAGATCTCACTGAGATCAGAGGGACAGGCCATAATTTTCTTGGTTGTTACAAAAAAGCAGAAATGAAGGTCTGGGTATTGAAAACTTAGATGAAGAAGAGTTTTCTACATATCATATGACCAGCCTGTGGAGAAACCTGAGCGCAGACCCTTTACACAAGGTTACATCACACCTATATGTGTACTAGTTACATCAGTTCAATTTCTTTCCGTTCCTTTCCTTACAGGCTCTGTGCCAATGACTGAGGTTCCTCTTTTAGGTTGGTTTCCATTGCTCCAAAGTGGGTTTCACACCAGTCTTGCTCTTTGCCTTCTCAACAGACAAAGGCAAAAACTGCTTACAGCTTCCTTTCTCTTACAAGACGTCTATTGGTAACTAGCATCACACACAAAAGTCTTTTAGGACTTTTTTCCCCTCTGACTGGCTGTAACACTCACCAGCTTCAAGTTCTGGTACTCCCAGAAAGTCTTGAGACCGCAGATAAATTTTCCCTTCTCCTAACCTTCAAACCTTTGCAATCTAAGCTAGGAGGAAAACTCTTTTCTGAGAGTGGCTTGACACGCTGCTGTCTGGGTCTGCCATTAAAAGTGCTAAACTCAAGGGCAAAACCTTGCCCCAACTTGTTATTATGCCTGTGACAACCCCTTAAGTTCATATTTTAAAAATCAGAGGCCTAAACTGATGCATCTACCATCACAACTCGTACCAAAGGAAGTACAGCCCCAAACCCTGTTTTCAGCTCGCCTACCATCTGCACGTTTGGCCCAGCCCTAAGGGAAGCTCTCAGCCCACCTGCACTAGGGCGCAACTAGAGTGCAGTTAAGACTGCGTTTAGATGCAACCAAGCAAACTTCTCACCTCAGAAGAAGCAGACAGGACGCAAGATGACTTCAAGGCCACCCACCACTGATCCCAGCATCCAGAGCCAGACTCTTACCAGAGTTTACACTACGGTCTTTGTGCTGGAGCAGTGGGGAGGAGGGGAAATGCTCTTGCAGTCAGGCATTAATCTTAGCTGGGGGACAGAAGGACACACACAGGTGCAATATATGGGTCTTCGTGCGTTGCTGTCAGTGCTCCCCTGGCCGCCTTCCAGCAGGTTCCCAAGAAGAGAGCACCCCTTGGGAGGCAACAAGATGGTTTGAGGTGGTCAGAAAACTCACATTCTCATTTGGACAGAAGGTTGGTCCCAATCAGCAGTATGAACATGCTCCCAGTCAGTTTTCAGTGTCATTCTCGTTGATTAAGGACTGCAGTCAGAGACTTCTTCCCTGCCATTGAACTTGCCATTTCATTTAAAATCAGGGCTTCTTAAGTGGAAATGTGTGCACTGAGACCCATGTGCCAAGGTATGGCAAACTTGCTACAGAAATGAAAGCTGGAAAACTGCAAAAAACCCACAACCCTCTTCTTTTACAGTTATCATTTAGCCATTTTTAAAGTTCCAACAAGACAAATACACCCATTTAATATTCATGCTAGCAGAGTTTTGCCTTCAGTGAAACCAAGTCAGTGGGCACAGCTTAAACAGAGGGGAGTTCACGTGTGTGATGCAAAGAACCAAATTTGTTGCTGTTCCTCACGGCACCATAAATATATTTTCAGACAATAAACTTGTGTATTCATTAGCACAGTGGCCCCTTCCTCACAGGGTGCTCCTTGGAAAAGTACTGAGAACGCCTGCCTATTAATTCAGATCAATATGTGACTCTGACAGAGAACGTGGAGCATACCTAACCCAGCTAACTATGCCCCTGATAAATGTCGTGAGAGCAGTGTGTCACGCGTGCCTTGCCTTTCTTTATTTCCATTATCCATCAGGACAGGCCATGAGGGAATGCCTGGGAACTGCGTCGTTCTCTGCAATAAGCCACAATGCTAATGAGGCATAACAAATTGAGGAAGTATCATGTATAATCCTGATCCCTCATTGACACTATTACCAGTATAGATTTCAATTCGCCATTTGTTACACGCTTAATGCAGTCAAAGTAGGAGGGTGTCGAAGAATTACTCCTTCAGTCGTTGCATTTTTTAAACAGTTGTCATCCTCCAAGACAAAACTCTCTGGTAATACCCTCTGTTTCTGCTACTGCTGTTTCTCAGCAGGATTTGCTGCTTGTTCTTGTAGGGGGTCAGCCAGACTTTGTCTTTCTCACAGTTTCAGTTTCCTACTGGGATTAAGGGTCTAGCATATTTCTGCAACAAATCAACTGCACCCAAGATAAACAAACCTACTGAACAACATGGCTCTGGTACGCGCCTGCATCTTAGGAGACAGCGACAAAGTTTGTTTTTCATAAGGTGTTCCAAAGAGAAGCCAAGACATTTGTATGATTCTAGCGAGCTCTCATTATGGCATATTTTGTAGTTTACTGGGGGAGGAGGGGGTTAGGATGTTAAGAACTGTTTCTTCATGTGTTGTTTTTAGTCAAGTGCGCTGTGATTCTTCCCAAAACGGTATTTTGCATTGCTTTGAAGAATCCCAGGGTGCCCTGCAGACTATGAATAATGCTTCACCACACACTTGTGATGGAAACTGGTAAAGATTTGTCTACACACTGAAAAACGCAGATACTGGGCTGCACTGTTGGTTTTCACGCATCCCCCTTTTTAACTTAGCTGCTTAACAACGGGTCCTTCTGGCCTGTGTGCAGACTCCCCACAAGGCTGCTCTTCCTTCATAACCTTGCTTGCAGATGCTGGTAGGGGACCACAGGAAGGTGCTCCATCCCTGCCCTATGACCAAAAGAATGGAGAAAAGAACCAGGTAATCTTATGCTCAGTCTACACACAGCAAAGGAGCTGCCCTCCCTGGTCAGCATGTGCCCAGGTGGCTCTGCCTCCTCGCTGCTGCAAAGCCAATGTCCTCGAGGCGTTCTTGGTCCCGTTCTTTTCCCACGGGCTCCTGTTTCCTCCTTCTTAGGTCTGTTCTGCCTTTTACCATCCAGGCAGAGAGAAACTAGGGAGCAGGCTGATGCCTCACTCAGGCAAACAATACCCCTTGATCAGCGTTATTCACCTCTGGGGAATGCTGGCTGCTGGAAAACATACTTCAACCCTAAAAACACCAGGTAATAACCAAATCCAAGGGCAATGATGTACAGTACTCGTGAAAGAATAACTTGTAAACCAACGCTCCCAGGCAAAACTTAATCTCTGGTTTAGACTTCAGTTAAAACGCATTTGCACGGTGACCTGGATCAGAGTTTGGTAGCTATTCACGTTTTCATCTACACATCTTTTGAAGTGGAGTAGAAATTCTTCCACAGTAATGAGTGCGTTTTAAATGGCAAATAAGGTGAAACTTCCACAGAGATACGACAGTAGAGAAGACTGATAACAGAAATGAGGTATTTAACAATGAAGTGTAAAGTTATTGTTGCCACTTGATTAGGAAGATTTTTATTAGTCACCTCTGATTGCTTCTTATAAATAGCGAGACCATCTAATTTCGCTGTAACGGTGGCCACTACGTGTGAGTTTTGCGACAGTCGTAATAAATGCACTATGTAAGAGGAAGAACACTGCAATGCCTTTATAAACCCAGAGACCCGATGAGGGATTGTACTCCAGATGTGCTTGTGTTAAACCGTATAACTTTCAGGGCACATCTTCGTTGTCCTGCGTGCTTGCAGCTTTAGGGTGAAGAATTAGTTCCTGCTCCATTCAGCACTCTATTTTCTGGCCAAACGCACAGGTTTGAGAGGCAAGGTATTAAATTTGGGCTCGGATAGGACTACTTCTATAGAAACGCAATGCATTTGAAAAGCCTTTGATTTGAGTTCTTGATACACTTTCAAATGATCAAGTGTCACAAAAAATGGTAACTTTTGATCTCATTAATGAGCTAACTGAACGATAGTTTAAATGTAGCATAGCATTTTCATGATTTAAATCTTTATCAGGCTGTTTTAAATGGAAAGGCTGATTAATCTTTATAGAATTGCTGTCATAAATGGGAAAACTGTCCAAATTGTGTAACTAGCACATTTTTCACTTGAAACACTCAGAAGTAAAAAACTACTTAATCAGGTGACTCAAGCCAATATAAGGCAGATCTACACTGATGTCTCATTCATAGGTCTCCTTTAAATTAATTTCCAAGTGTTTATGGAGAATCAGAGATGTTCAACATAAATTGGCAGCTCTTTGGGTAAATTTATACCACTTTATTGGCCATATTAGCTATAAATTAAAGCTAATTTGAAGCCTGGTGTGAAAAACTCTGTTACAAATGCTGACAGACATTTAAAAAAGAAAAGAAAAAAAAGGAGAGAATAGGCACTCAATTTAACCAAAAACATTGACTGCTGTGGGTGTAGTTTGATAACTGCTTGGCTGACGTATGTGGACAGCTGACTACTGAGACCTGAAAAATCTGCAGAGTTTTTAGACTTGGTTTCTCTCTAACAAAAAGACTGTTTTCTAGAATCCTGATGGTGTAAGTGTGTCCTCAGGTAGGTATAATCTTGGCCCAAGGAGTTGAAAGAATTGAAGTAAATTTCCAAATCTAGCTGCTGGATTTGTAGCACAGAAGATTCTTTGGGAGACAGTGAAGTACTACACATCACATTCTTCCCATTTTTTTCTCGTTATGGATAAAAATCCTGCAAGATAAATGAGAAATCAACAATTATGTATCTACCTGAAATATAAAGAGGTTCTCTAGACAGAAAAGTATGGTTTATGCATCATCTTACGCCCTGCACCCAGGTAACAACAGAAAATTAATAACAAAACAGGAAAGGAAGGTAATGGATAGCTAATATGTTTTGTAACATTATGAAGTTGATTTGCTTTTTAAAGTTATTTTTATTACTGACATCCTGTAGCAATAAGTGATCAAATCTATGACACATAATTAACTCTCCTTTATTATTGTAGCCACGGTTTGAAATTCAATCAGGGCTTGCTGAATGTCTAACATAGTCCGTAATGAATATATATTAGAGCTACTAATTCTCCATAGGATTGTCAGTATGGAAATAAAGTTACACCATGAAGATTAGCAGATCGAAAACCAAAGAACCCTAAGTTTCTTGATGAGTTTGCATCACACTTAAGATCCAATCGCATAAATTGTGTGCCTCGGTTTCCTCATCTGTGCTCTGGTAGTAACAAATCCTGCCTCTCTGAAGTGTTTTGATAGTCCTGGATGAAAGTCTTTAAATACAAAGTATTATCTACTATAGCCTGTCATAAGTGCAGTTTTGCTAAATCATTTCTAGTTAATAATGCAGCGTGAGTTACTGAAAATTGAGAAAATCTGCTTGCAAATAATAAAGGATGTCTGCTTCAGCAGCCTTACCCCCCTTATCTCCTTTGTCGTCATTGTAATGGTAGCTATGTACATCTTTGGCGCATTAGAGTAAGAGACAGCTACTTGCTACTTCTGAAAAAGCATCGGATGATACTTCAAAGTTCACTAATGATGGCTTTTTTTTTTCCTTTGTTGTTTTTTTCTTTTTCTTAAATAGCTTGGAAAAAACTGTCAGTTTGAACATAAATTCCCAAAGTCTGTGGACATCAAATTCAATGTTGGGAGAAATACAAATAAAAGCAGAGAAGCCAGAAATTCTCTCCAACAGACTGGAGCTTCACAATGATGTTCCAGCATTTGAGTTATTTTAAACATAGACTTGCATAGCAAAGTCAAGGCAAAAGGTAGTCAAGACGAGAAATATAAAGGAGAACAAGGCATTAAAGCCTGTTCTATGTGCAGAGAAAGGTAGTACAATGTCAAAAATAATGTCTAAGCAGTGCTGTGACACATACAGAATCATACAAGAGGGATTGCAATGCACCTCCAGAGGTCATCTAGTCCAACCTCCCCACTCAAGCAAGGCCATCGAAAGCCAGGAGTCTAGGACCGTGCCCAGATGGCTTTTGGCAAAGATTCCATCACCTCGCTGGAGAAACTATCCTGTGCTCAGTCACTCCCACAGTAAAAAGAGTTTCCTGATAGAATCACATGTGCATCTCAAAATTCAGAGGTTTGTAAACTCCAAGCAGTTTTTTAATGGAATGTTAACACCTCATTTACTGATTTTCCCTCTCCCCTAATTTTATTTAAATGCAAAGATCCTCTGTGAAAAAAAGGTATCTAATTTTTTTGCAGCTACTAGCAATTCGAGTACTGATTTGATTACACAATGGGGAAATGGATCATCCATTATTTAAGCAGAAATAGTTTCCATATTGCAGCATCTTCACTAAAGTAAAGCTTTCAATAACGATGCAGCCGTCAGCGTTCGTGTACCCCTCAGATGGCACACGTATGGAATCTTTTTTCTGGTAGCCAATAGAAAGGAGGCTCCTGCCTACCTATGTGTTTTTTCTTGGCTGGGAGAAGAACAATGAAATATTCTTTTAAAAGATTTTTGTAGATGGGTAGGAATTGAAGCTGGCATATAGCCCTCATCAGCAACCTGCCATAAACGAGGCAGGTGCTGGCTGGCTCAGGACAGCTGGTCACGGACTGATGAAAGAGTGGGTTATTTCTCCATGCAGCCTTACAAAAGCCAGCCTTCAAATATCGAGGAGGAGCTGCTTTCCCACCCGCTGAGTTTTCATGGTGCCCAGTACTGCAGTACTTAGCACTTGAGAGAAAGAAACCCATAACGTCGCAGCCCAAATGCGCAATACCTGAGAGGGAAAACAGCCTTGTCTCCAGGCCATGAGGCAATTTGCTTCTGCTCGGAAACATGAAGCGTGATTACCCTTGCTCTGCTTCGGTGCTCTAAATTTGGCCAGAGCCCTATAAAAGCAAGGCACACTTTATCTTACCTGGAGCCCTAAAAGCAGATTTACAGACACCATGTGAAGAGCTAGCTGCACAACTGGCATTAACATTAATGAGAGGTTTGGGTGTAACTTCAGTGCAGCAGGTAGGAAAGGTTTCTCTAAGTGACTGGTTTCAACTTTTTACTTAAAGTGGGTTTCTATATTATTTGGCTAAGGAAAGCACTGTGAATCAATCATAAATACCCAAAGGCAGCACAACAGGTAATCAAGTTCAGGCTGACAAATAAATGTTGTGGACCTGGTTTTAATCCAAACTAGGACCACCTCAAGCATTGAAAGTGGGTGCAAAGGCTTTTGCAGTCTATGCTTACATGGATCATTTTGCTGTGCTCATAGTCTCAAAATAAATGTATATCAAAATGCTTTGAAATTTTCCTTGTTTTTTCTGTACCTTCATAACATGGCTTTTTAAAAAGCTGGCCAGACTCAGCCCAGTTTTTCCTTTATGTCTTGAAAAAAAAAACCAACAAAAAAAGGAGGTTGGCACAAGAATATGAATGATTTAAAAATGAGAGGCTTTCATCTCTTGAAGCATTTCAAATGTGCTGAAAAATAGATTGCAATACTAAAAAAAAAATCAAGATTTCAAAATATTTAAAATAAGTCCTTTTTCTTTATGCTTGTTGCAAAACTTGTTGAGACCCAAAACTTCTTCAGGTATTTGTGTTGAAATTTCTTGCTTATATAATTTCAAGAGAAATCCTGTTTTCACTTACCGTGTGTTGACTAAATACTTACTTATATTTTTAACACAAAGAGCTAGAACGGGTTAACTAGCAGAATAAAACTATTTGCAAAAATTTCAGTCTGTTTCTCTTCCTATTTAAGCATTTTTCATGAAGAATATGTCAGTGCCCTGTTAAAATCACCATCCACCTCCAGCTGCATTTTAAAGAATAATGCAATGTCAAGATTTTGAAGATTCCTTCTCCTTTTTAACCTGCTTTTTCCAAGTTTTCCTGGTCTTACATGAAGATTGCAGCATTGGTCATTCTTTTCACGGTACTGCTTTTGTTTAGGAAGCCACATCTTTTATTATTAATTATTTTTTCCATAAAATACACATATGCAGTTAAGGGTGTGTGTATCTACAGCTACATCTATAGAGTATAGGTACAGTATATAGAGTGTGTATGTATATATAGTATATGGTGTGTATATATGTGTTCAAGTGTATATATATATATGTATATGTATATGTACACACCCACATACATCCTTAGCTACCACTTTAGGATACTACTTGCCTTTTCCTAAGACTTCAAAAGTGAAATAAATCAGGCTCCTGAACAGGGATGGTTAGTGACCACAGCAGATGGGAACTTGGATAATCAAGCTTTTGGGTGGCTTCAGCTTAGACTTTGATCTTATTATTAGAGTGGTTATGGCGCATTTTGATTTTGCTTTGTGCCCTCAGACGTGCAGGAGGACGCGTGGCAGGGATGGGCTCCTGAGGTGCGGTACAAAAAACGGCAGGCGCTGAAGAGCTCAAAGAGGTGATGTCATGAGCAAAGGACTGATGACATTTTGCCAGGACTGATGACATTTTGCCAGTTTGATTTTAATACCTGCAACATCTGTGGCATCACCAAACAGCCCATGATTTAGCTAAAACATCATAAAGATATTCAGTGTCATACAAGTAACATTTTATCTAACCTTCCTGTAACAACTTTAAGAGCAGTAATCTGTTATAGGAGGCTGCATGTCTGGCACATGATAGTGGATGAGAATGAGTAATCAAATCTTAAATATGTATTTGTAGCAGTATTGCCTCAAAGTTTTTACAAATATTGCTAAAACGCATGTGATGGGAGGAAATAAAAAGAGCTAGAGCAAGCAACAGAAGATTTCATTGTCCTTAGCTGGGAATGGAAAGAACAGTGTTTCCCACCACACCAACAGGTTTTTTATTTGTTGCTTCATGTCGCTGTATGCCAATCCCATGATGGCTTTCTCCCCTCTCCCCTACCACAAGCAACACAGAGAAACAGTGTATGTCCACAAATAAAAACATTTGAAGCTGGTTCCTGAACTCTTAATCTTCCTCCTGCGTGACTCCAATTATAGAGCTCAGTTCAGCATCAGGCATACCTCGTGTCTGAGGACAGCGCCCAGGCAAAGACGCGTGGCACATCTTGATGCTTTAAAAGGGCAGGCTGTGGCATCGGGGCTTGGGAGTCTCACCACCACCCGTTCCCACCCGATCAGCCTCAGAGAGAGAAGAAGCATTTTGCAAGCCTTGCCAGGCCTCGCTGGGATTGATGCCACATCCTGCTCACTTGGCTTTAGACCAGCTCATCTGGAGAGGTCTGTGCTAATGGTACAGGGGCAAACACAAGCAAAACCAAAGCCTCAGCATCTCAAATCTAAGGAAAATGTGATTTCACAATAATTAGCACATAAAAGGTTTAAATGGGCTCTTACTGTGTTTTATTTTTATTTATGGTTTGTGCTTTTCTGTATATTTCATGTGTATTTGTTATCTTTATCTGCAAAGTTAAAAGGAGCAAATGATATCTACGCTTCACGTCTGTAAGCACAGAAGCCTTGAGAAAAGTAAGAATCTCAGGAGAGGACTTATCCTGCTGAAATCCACGCTGCTCTGTGGGATCTCTGTGTTACTGGCATCTTTCCTGCACTTCCTTCTGGATTCTCTGTTGCCCAGATATCTCTCAGTGTTGTTTACTGCAGTTAACTCAGACATCCTCTCCGCAGCATCATCTCTACATGTCTCCCAAATCAGGTTTTCTCCATGAATTCTCAAGAAAGAACCTTCTGGTGCCTACAGAGGTATAAACCAATACACACTGAACTGGGCGTAGCTTGCATGGGTAAAGTCTGTGCTGCACACACCTGTCAGACGTGGTGGCAACTAGAGAGGCTGCTGATACTGCAATCACTAGTCTACACTCGCTTTACATGTTTAAGGAAGGAAACACAAACCGAAGAACAGCAAAATAAGTGTACAAAGTAGTGTTGTGCTTTGCTAGGACTCACAGTGAGAACAGTGTGACTTCAGAGGTATTTCATTTTGGTCTCTTAACTACAGTTATCCTGTTGTTTTTCTTTACTCCCAAATAGAAGGAGTAAAATCCTCTGTTACCGATAGCCTGCTGGTCACGTGAACCTTTAGTTCTGTGTAGGTTGCCACTGGGCACACTACACAGGTGAATGCCAAGTAGAAGTACACATAGATACACGTAAGAAATACCTCTATGTGTTTTAAATATCTTTCTCACAGTGCCACATACTTGCTCACATAAAGCAGAAGTGAGCAGGAGCGCTATGTCTTCACTGGTCGTATTCCAATACCACTGTGCACACAACATGCACTGCTGTTTAGCACAGCCCACTCCTCCCTGAAGCAGCCATCCATACCCATCTGTGATTACAATAATGATCAGTGTGTCATTCAGGCAAGGGCTGACAGTTCAGGAGAGAAGATAACCATAAATTTCAATACCTCTTAGCTTCTCTCGCAAGTAACGTCCGTTAATAAAACGTCAACAGTGCTCCTCATCATAGCACAGGCATCAAGTCTGCTCCGTCTTCCTTCTCTTGTGTCACTTTTCCAAGCATATTTTGGTCTGTGCCACCTTAAAGAAATATAAACTGATCATTTGAAATCCTGCACAGGTCTGTAACTGTGCTGAACCTTGGCAATCACGTTTAAAAAAATGTTGGTGTTTACTGTCCTCTTAAGACACCATTTTGTCTCTCCGCATAATCCCATCCCAACACGCAAGAAAATCAACAGGTTAGGACTGACAGCATGTTCAAGGTGACAGACAGTGACTGTGATCACTTGCTGTGTCAGGGGAGGTGTTTGCAAGGAGAGACGATGAATTATCATTGCCACCACAGAAAGCACTGGTGAGGCTCCATCAGGAATACAGGACACATCTTTTGGCTATTAAATTCTGCAAAGATGAACCAAAGTACAAGCGAAGAAAGACTGCCAGGAAGACAAGGGAAATGAAGAGCACATCATATGAACAGAGACTGAGATCTTAATCCTTTTTGCATCATAAAAAAATTCTGTAAGGGTGATGACTTCTTTCTGCCTACATCTGAGGATAAACACCAGGAGGAAGAAGAGCTCGGTAGGTAAACAATAAAAATGGTACAATAAATGCTTGCTATAATCTGGCCTGAATTTTTAGCCCAAAACATTATTAGCTCTCAGAGCAGTGAGTCTCTGGGTCCATTTTTTTAAACAGTTCATAGAAAGCTATTGCCTCTTCCAAAGAAGCCAGTTCATTGAGTCTGGGGATTCTTAGCTACTGTCATGCTTTACAATGATAGTGAGAGAACTGTGATGAGCAGGAATTAAGCGCACGTAAAAATGCTGCATTTTTTATGCGCAAATACGCCTCAATCTCTGTTCTCGTATTCACAAAGCAAAGACAAAATCAAGATTTTGAAGGGACCAAGGGGTGATAAATTCATCTGTCTGTATCATGTTTTCACATAGATACTCTTGGATGACACTCAACAACATGCATTTGGCTTGTCACATAGAGAGCAGACAGGGAACCATCTCTTGCATCACAGAATCATAGAATCATTAGGGATTGGAAGGGACCTTGAAAGATCATCTAGTCCAATCCCCCTGCCATGGGCAGGGACACCCCACCCTAGATCAGGCTGGCCAGAGCCTCATCCAGCCTGGCCTTAAACACCTCCAGGGATGGGCCTCAACCACCTCCCTGGGAAACCCCAGGAAGAATTGATCCTTCTGTGGTGGAGGGATTGGACTAGGTGATCTTTTGAGGTCCCTTCTAATCCCTAATGTTCTGCGATTCTGCGATGCCTTGTTTGGTAGCAATGCATTCCTACTTTGTCTTTAGGTGTGTGTCCCGTCCTGTCCTCACAGCTGATTGCTTAAAACCTTTTCCTGTAGCTTTGCCCTCAAAGAAAATGTGAAAATCAGAAAAAATTACTTGCAGTTTTACTATGAAAGGAGGAGGGGAAAAAAAAACAGAAGAGTGAAGTTAGAAGCTCTTGGGGTTGTTGTCATTTCAGAAAATTTTCCAAAACTATATTTTCTTTGCTGTGCAATGTATAAATTATAAGATAATAATTAATAATAAAACATAAATTGATAATATAAATTATATTAATGTAATTACATGACCTACTAGTAATAACTATTGCTTCACAGTGTTGCACACAGTCAAGTCTGAACAAGCAACAGACTGATCCATCCCTTGTAGTGTTAAAGTCCTTGTCCTAGTAGCCATGGATGCAGATAAGTTTCATTTAGTCATGTGAAAAAGAGAACAAGGTTTTCCCTAGGGTCATTGCACCTGAGCTTTTTGGTAGAGCCCATGAGAGGAGCACACATTTGTTGTTGGCTGAGGAAGGGAAGCTAAGCACTCTGCCACCTGGGGATTTTATCAGGCAGCAATGAATTTATCCTCACAATGAAATCGAGCAAACTGATCCATGCAGAGGCAAAGCAGAGAATTATTTGATTCAAAGTTGCTCCTGTTGGCTCTAGGAGATTATTGGTCATCATAACCTTGGAGGCAAGAAAAGTGTAATTGCCTTCCTGCAACGACAGGTCGAGTTCGTGTAGGAATACTTCCTAAAAAGACAAGGGAAGTATGTGCCGGTGGCCTATTAATGCAAGCCAAATGGTCTGCCCATAGAAATAGAGATGACCCCATTGACATTAAAGGAGTTCTATCCATTTATAATAGCAGGGATCTGCCTTCTTACTGAGGTTTATTGTTGTACACATTGTGCCCTGGGGTTATTCTGTAATTACTATAGGAAATAGTGTATTCACTTGATAACTTCTAGCAGAAAAGCAATTAGCCTGCCAAGTGACTTGATGTTCCTAAGTAGGTGCTGAAGTTGTGGAGGCTGGAAGTTCTAGTAGAAAGGAATAGAAGAGACAGAGAAGTCATCTGGCTGGCAGATGGCGTTCAAAGAGAGATGGCCATTTTGCACAGTACAATTCACAACAAAAAGCTGAAGCTTTAATACAGTACCAAAGCCAGGGAAGCCTTTTGCTAGCCCACTGACTCCTTTCAATACTCGCTCTCTTCAGTACTGAGAAAGACACCTGAACCTTCTATCCGAACACACTGCTTGAGCTATTCATGGCTAGTTGAGCAGTAGCCATGTTCTACAAGATCTACAAGATCTAAAATAGTATTGATGCAAGAAGGAAAGAGGTTCTTCTGTGCTCAAAAGTGATTAGCATATGAATAGCAGTATTAGCATGTAAAATACTGTTTGACCAGTTCTTCAGCTCTAGTTACTGGCTTACGATGGTGCTGATGAAATCACCTTACCGGGCACAATGGCAGAGATGGAAATGCCAGTGGATGTCTCAGAACGTTGCAGTATTATGATAACAATAGCTCAAAGTGTTATTTTGTTATGGAAAACAAGAAAACTTCTTTCATACAGAAAATAGATGCAACGTGTGATGGACTGTGCACTGTTTGAAAAATCTGCTTAGGCAGTTAGGGAATGGAAGAATAAATTAGATAAAGTGCAGCAACCTTAAAGCATAATAACCATTTTTGACTCTATTAGAGGGGAAAATGATTTTGCAAACTGTGATTTACCTGATTCCGTAGAGCAGACTGTATTGCGTGCCTCTGGTGCATTTTCTTCTCTACCTGCTCAAACAATGATTTAGAATCAAGAGGTTGTGGAATATTTGAATCTCAGTATTTATTGAAAAGAAGCTCGTTTATGGTCATCTGATAAATTTAAAACCAGTGCAGATTTTATTTAGAAAAAAATCTTCAGAAAAATATGTTTTCCTTGTGTTGATGAAGCCATATGGGGATGTTGGGTAAATAAAGTGCTTCCTATTGTTTGCCTTTTTAGGGGCTTTTTAAAATGGGAATTGAATCTCTATTTATTGTAGGCTTCTGTTGTTTTTACAATCTAGTTTTCATGAAATTAAAAGAGACTTATCACTCACATAAAAATCTATCCTAAGAGATAGGACTACATGTGTGTAAATGACAGGTGTCCACAGATCTCATTAATGTCCATAAATATGTGAAGGGTGGGTGTCAGGAGGATGGATCCAGGCTCTTCTTAGTGTCATCTAGTAATAGGCCGAGGGGCAATGGGTGCAAGCTGAAACACAGGAGGTTGTTCCATATAGATATCAGAAGGAACTTCTTCACAGTGATGGTGACGGAGCACTGGATTGGGGTTGCCCAGGGATGTTGTGGAGTCTCCTTCTTTGGAGACGTTTAAAACCCACCTGGATGTGTTCCTGTGTGACTTGGTCTAGGTGATCCTGCTGTGGCTGGGGGATTGGAGTGGATGATCTTTCGAGGTCCCTTCCAATCCCTAATGATTCTATGAGTCCCGTGATTCCTATAATAATGTGTGAAGCATGTCCTCATAGAAATGCACAGCACACCTGTCTGATCCTTCAGAAATCTTCTGGAAGTAATGGGGCATTCATTAAAAAAATAAATAAATATTTAAAGTGTCATCTTCCACTGCATGAGATCCCAATCGAACTCTTCCCATCTTTTCTGTACTTCATGAGAAAATGTAAGTGCCGTATACAAGGTTAATTTATTTGCATTTTGTACTCATTAACTTCAACTATTCAGGTAGAGATTTTAATCTGCCTGGTAATTATAAATTAATCTGTCCTTCCACTTAAGGAGTTCAATTACTACGTCTATGACTTTAGAAGTTATTTAGAAGTGTTCTAATCTTTCAGATTGGGTAGTTCCTGCTCTCCATCAGTCATCTTTGGGTCTCTGGTGCCAGACCAGTCTTTCTTACCACCTCAGTAGCCAGTTTTGCTCCATCTGAAGCCTTTCAAGACTGTCCTTGGCATGTGGCTTGACAGGGCTGCTGGAGACGAGACTGAAACACACTCAGCTTTCTCCAGACAGAGCTCAGTAAACAGGCTGTGATTCCCAGCTTGGCAGGAGGCAGCTCTGCCACTGCTGCCAGCCTGGGGGGGATGCAGAGCAGCGGGGATGTGTGGCCACAAACACAGTATCCCTTTGTGGGTCCTGTGGTGACCTGACTCCCATGCTGCTGTGAAATAGTGCTCTGCTTCTGGAAGACGTGTTAAAAGTGCACTAGGACTGGTGTACACATGCAAGTGGTGCGTCTCTCTGAAACTGAAGTGTACTAAGCTAGTGGGAAGGACTCATACACAGCTGGAGTAGGTTAGACTAGCTTTAACTCACTAGGTGGTGGTTTAAGCCTAATTAAAATAGAAGAGTTTTGCTGTGATTTCAAATTGCTATTGAAAGAATTGGCAGAGCAGAGTTTACTTCTCCATTTCCATATTCTCATATCAGTGTAAACTTTTGAGGTTTTTCTTTGCTGAGAATTTCCCGTTGATTGTAAAAAACCATGGTGCTCAATGTTAGTTCTTTCAGCTTTGTGGATCAGCCTTTAAATATATGAGTAATCGTTTAGCAGGGTATGTAATAAGCCTAATAGGAGTTAAAAGGGGTAGATTTTCCTCCTTTACAGTGATTCACAGGCACTCTGATCAGAGACCCTTGAAGGCACACCTTGGCTTTCATACAGACACTCAGTGCTAGGATAATCCAGTGCATTCATACGTTTCAGTGTTTGAAGCAGGCTTTATTTAAATAGTAAATAATCCTGCTTTATTTAAATAAAGCTGTATGTAGAGTGAAAAGTAGAAATTACTGTGCTGTTCTAAAATGAAGTCTCTGAGAATAATTGATGGTCTTCACATACCTTTTGGGTTACTCATTCACAATTTGTTTGCCAAGAGTGAAAGATCATGGCTTCAGACCTCCAAAATCTTTATGGCTAGCTCACACATCATGAAACTTTAAATTTGTGAGGTTAATTCTTTTTCTGGCATTAGAGACATTGATTTATATTTTTTTTAGTATTTTGGGACTCTCTTCTGCAGTGATAGTTAACGTAGTCACAGCATTCCAGTATTTTAAGCATAAAAAGTAAAGAGGAGTAAAAAGCATGCTAGTGCTGGCTTGGCCATTGGTGATAAAATGAACAATGGTCTTTGTGTTCCATTCGTGGAAAGCCAGGGATTTGTTTAATTTAAAATGCAATTATTGATTTATTTATTTATTTTAAATCAGATCACAGTCTTAAAACATGGTAAGCAACTCTTTCATCCTGACTTCACGTATGACTTTTTCCACAGGATGGTCTGCATGAGGTAAAGAGCAGCTAACTCACTTATGAGCTTCGTTCTAATTGTTCTGAAGTCTGAATACTTTTTGTAAGCAAAAGCTTCACTCCCTACAACATCGTATGTGCAGTTTGGTTTGTACCTAGAATATGAGGCAGGTGAAGTTAATGGTTTTGATGTTGTGCTAGAGAGCTACTTCTGTTTCTTATACATGCTCCTAAGGCTGATGATGTCGGTAATAGGATTATGATTTCCATAAAGAGAAAATTGACAACAATCATTATTTGAAGAGTAGCAGCAATCTCGATGAAGTGGTTTTATTTATCTGCTAAGAAGTAACTAATACAGACTCATAAAATGGTTTGGGTTGGAAAGGACCTCGTAAATCATTTAGTTCAACCCCCCTGCTATGGGCAGTGACACATCTTACCAGACCAGGTTGTCCAGAACACTGGCCTTGAACACTTCCAGGGATGGAGCAGCCACAACCTCCAGAGTTGCATGCGCAGTATTTTGTAGATGGTAGATTTACCCTGACCCTTTATTTTCACAATCTAGATGCTTTGTGTGAAGTGCATCAGTATTGCTGGAGTTGTCTTCTGTGACTCCTCTCAGTTCCTTTGGAAGTCTCTGTGGTGGGGATTTAAAATTACAACTATGTTGTTATCACAGAATCGAGGTTGAAAAAGACCCTTGAGATCATCAAGTCCAACCAGGAATCCCACTCTGCCAAGTTCACCACTAGCTCAGCTCTCTAAGCACCACGTCTACATGATCTTTAAACACCTCCAGGGATAATGACTCCACTACCATCCTGGGCAGCCTGTTATAGGGTCTGACTATGCTTTCAGTAAAAACGTTTATCTTTTGCAGGGCTGTGGGTCTATTATTGTTCCATATTTGCACTCAGTTCTTATTCTTGAAGTTGCATCCTATGGGTTGGTTCACAGTGGGAGAGAAGAGCAGGGCAAGGGGCACGTTCCTGCCTTTCTGTTTTTGAAGACGATAGAATTACGGTAGTTAAAACTGCCGCACTGTTTCCCAGCCATGACGTCGGCGCAGGACTCGCCGTGTTGGAGACGTGAGCTCCTCTGCAGTAGGGGAATGGGAGCCAAGGTGGCTCCAGGCTTCCCGCCGGAGCCATCCTGCACGGGGGGATCTGCTGTTGGCTGCCAGGGCCAGCACGGAGCTATTCTTCCGCTTTTACTTCCTCGGCTCTTTAGCCCCCATTGAGCGGTGAACAGTGGCGGGGGACAAAAGCTGTATACACTGTACAAACAGAGCACCAAAGCAGCAGTACACTGACTCATTCTTCGCTCTGTGTGAGAACTGAGGGGGACTCTATTCACCGCCTTTGTGCCGGTGTCTGTCAACAGCGCTGTTTGAGGCCAGCTCCATTGTGCCGGCCAATGTTTCTTATTGACCCGAGTCTGTGCCCGCAATGTTCCCAGGGTCGAAGTTGTGAGTGAGAGAATGTTTGAAAAGGGGTAATGGTGGGCTAAATGCGTTTGGCTGCATTGTTGTCTGACCTATTAAATCTAAACTGCGGGCCGCGTTCATGCAAACAGGTAATTATGTAGTCACAGCTGCAGCCATTGACATCTGGTTACCGCCCCGTGGAAAAAGGGGATGGGGCACTCGCCTCTCCCTCCAGGCTCTCAAGTGCTGAACTTTAATGATATTAACTGAAAATAGAGGGTGAATTAGTGAGACTGACAGGTCAACAAGGTGGATACTTCATCCGTGTAGGCAGAACTAAGTTTGACCACAGTCGCTTGGGTATTTCCCAGTTGGGTTACCTTATGCATGAGAATTTCCCTATGGCTATGGGCTTGGCTGGGCTCTAGATCCAGTTATTAATTAGTGGGTTTACATCAGGAGAGGCTGCAAAATAGTTTTGTGATCATGTCTCACAAAACAGCTCTTCAAACAGCAACCACATTCACTACTTTCATTTTCTTTCTCTGAACCAAGCAGTTTACCATGGCTGTTGTCCCTAGAGGCCACGTTGCCAGGTTTTCCACAGAACAAACCTTAGTTATCAACCAGAGAGAAGTCTGCCCTGGTTGATGAGGACTGGGTTAGGGATAAGTTGAGCAAACTGAATGTGCATAAATCCATGGGCCCGGATGGGATGCACCTGTGAATGCTAAGGGAGACAGTGGAAGTCACTGCTAAGCCGCTCTCCATCATCTTTTCTAAGTAATGGGGATCAGGAGAGCTGCCTAGGGACTGGAAAATAGCAAATGTCACTCCAGTCTTCAAAAAGGGTAAGAAGGAGGACCCAAGAGACTCCAGAGTCTCTTTCTCTGGAGATGTTCAAAACCTGCCTGGATATGTTCCTGTGTGACTTGGTCTAGGTGATCCTGCTGTGGCAGGGGGATTACACTAGATCATCTTTCAGGGTCCCTTCCAATCCCTGATATTCTGTGATTCTGTGAGTAGCCCAACATTTCAAAACTTAGTGGTAACGGTTAAGAAAATAGTGTTGACCATAAATTATTCTAGGGCTGGTTTTTCTTTTAATGTACTTTGGGATGGAGATGTAGTGTATGCATGGAAATTAGTCTCAGACATTCTATCTCTCATCCTCCTCTGTTCTCCATTTCTTCTGGGAGTGAAGAGGTCTCTACAACACTACACAATTACGAAAACTGTGGTTTTCTGTTCTGTGCAGCCTTCAGTGATGGGATAGACCAAACTGTCATGACAAAAACTGGAAAGAGTTTTGCAGAGCCGTGGGAGACTGTCATGGCACATCCAAGCTGGGAGCAGCATCAGGGCTGAGGGACAGTGCTGCCAGGTGCTAACTCCCTGCTCTAAGGAAGCTCTCGCAGCAGTGAATCTCAGTTGCTTTGCCTTGCTTTTGCATCCCAGTGCTGCTCCTTAGGAGCTAGTTACTCTGAAGAGTCTTTGCAATGTGCAGTGTAATGCAGCAGAGAGGTTGTTTTACGTTCCATGTCATGGCAAATAAATATTAAACCTACAGATTTATATAAATAGATATTATAGTATCTAGAGTATTTTCTATGTACATATAGTGATGAGTCCTTGGGAGTTAGGGAAGGATTGTAATTGCTAAAAACAGGAACTTTCTCTTGCAAAGGAGTACAAGCCTGGCTCTTCACTCATAGAGTAAAGAGGGAGAAAAGCTGTTCTGCTCAGAGTCATGGGAACTTGTTTGTGTTGTGTATCTCTAAACTTGCCTTGTACAGGCATCTGTTAGGTAACAGCTTTTTCAGCTTTTCCATGGGCTGTTTTTTCACTGGAGACACCTGCCATTATCCTTACAGGGTTCTGTAGAACTGGCTGACTCTGTTGTGCAGGATGCAAAGGTGAATTAGCAAAGCCCAAGAAGGAATCCATTTCAAATGTATCCAGAATTGTGATGGCATTAGCATCTTTTTCAAGCAGAAGGCGTCAAGGAAAGGCCAAGCCCATCTGCCAGCAAAAGACAGTTCAATTACATCTTCACAATTACCTGAATCAGTGTCTCTTTGATACTTGCTGTGGAAAGGCATACACTTTCTTAGGACTGGCTTAGGCTAGTGTGTCCTTCTTAGGACATACCAGGGCTATGTACAGTCTCTTCGCTGCCCCAGTGTCAAGACAAAGTTTTCCAAATATGCAAAAAATTATATCTGTGCATTCTCTAATAGATGTCTTAATTCCATGTAAATTCTAGATAATCTTAAGAATTTGTGGTTTCTTACCCATGTAGCTTTGTCCCCTAAACCGTTTCCCCATTTCTCTGCTTAACCACCCCCCCTCCATGCAAAACAGATTATTTCTTCTTCAGCACTCACTGGTTTTTTCTACTCTAAAGGGAATAGCAAAGAGTATTTATCTAAAGGACTCACTTGTCTAAAACAGTGTTTGTTACCTGTAGAGGAGGTAGATGAGACAGACGATTTATCCTATGAAAGTCAGTAAATGCCTTATACTCTTTCAAGTAGTTGCATTATGTAACTTAAAAAAACCCTTTTACACTCCAAGTATAAAAAGTCACAAGAAATTTGAATTCCCAGAGAAGATCAAGAAGCTTCTTGGCTAAAATGTACTTTTTCCCTGGTGTTCAAACAAGTAAAACTTGAGCAAACTTCTGACCTGAGACTCCAGTCTTGATGCCGTGTGCGTACTGCAATGTCTCAGCTGTCGTCGTGTCAGATCGTCAGCTGGACTTGATGATCTCAGAAGTCTTTTCCAGCCTCAGTAATTCTGTGATTCTGTAATTCTGAATGTCCTTTTAGGTCATTCATAGAGGATTATCAGAATGCATTTTTCAAAGACGACTTCTTCTCCTTAGTCTTGCTGTCACCTCACAGTCCTGTCACTAGATTTGCTGCAATAGGTATTAGGCACTGCAACTCTGGAAAGTGGCATCGTGGAAGGAAGGTCAAAACCGGCTGTGGAAATAGCTACGTGCTCAGGGGTTTGGGGCATTAAGGCACCAACATCAGTGTCAAGGGAAAGCCTTGCTCAGTGTGTGTAGCTTAGTTTCACGCTTCAGCACACGAGGCATTGCAGACACACTCCATCTCTGAACAGACACCAAGATGTAGAAGAAGTGAGGAAGAAGGCAGAAGTCACCCAGGCAGGAGAAGACACTTTTCAACTTTTTAAACTCAGACTTTAAACTCTTCTGCAGAAAGCACACAAATTAGACTGACAGATTCTGCTCAGCTTTCAAAGCAGAACATAACTGTTAGCCCATGTGAGCAGCTACTGCCAAGGCCAGCCCTAAATGCAGTGCTTCTAAATTACATTTATGTATAACACAGACGTAGCTGTAATCCACATGGGCAGAGGTCATGTACCTTTCTTAGAAGGAGAATGAAGTGTGAGTCACGAAAGCAAAGAAAAAAGTGTTTCCAAGAGAAAGTAGTTCCCTTGTTTCAACAGAGGGCCACGGGGATTTCATAACCTGCGTGTGAAGAAAAGACTTGGCACGCATTGCTCTGCGAGTTCAAAGGAACCTTAGGAAAACTGAAATAACCTTTCTAAAAATACATTCGAGGGCATGCTCTTTGAGTCCTGGAAATAACGTTGGGGCAGCCTTTTTCCCATCCACAGTGGCTGTGGATTACAGCTGCAAGGAAAACGTAGCAGGGAAGCAGAGGAATGGGCAGTACCTACAGATGGAGGTTAACCCCTCACCGCTGCTCTTTGTGCAGCCTGTGAAAGCGAGTTCATAGTTCTGTGAACTCACAGCACAGCCGAATGTTAACTATCCACAGAATTGCTCAGGTTGGAAAAGACCTTCGAGATCATCAGGTGCAACCTCAACCTAATCTTACTACCCTGTCTCTGATAACCCACTGCTAAACTATGTCCCTTAATCTCCAATAACCACTGCTAAACTGTGTCCCTGAGCACCACATCAGAATGGTTTTTAAACACACTCAGAGGTGGTGACTCAAACACCTTCCTGTGGAGCCTGTTCCAGCGCTTGACAACCCTTACCATAAGTAAGCTTTTTCTGATACCCAAACTAATCCCTCACCCGATGCAACTTGAGGGCATTTCCTCTTGTCCTGTCATTTGTCACCAGTGAGACCAGCCCTGCTCCTGTTACACCCTCCTTTCAGGTATTTGTAGAAAGCAACAGAGCCTCCCCTCAACCTCCTCTTCCCCAGTTGCCCGTCATTGGACCTGCTCCAGCACCTCAATGTCCTTCCTGTATTGCGGTGCCCAAAACTGACCCCAGTACTTGAGGTTTCCTTATCAAGATCTTTTCAGGTTTAAACAAAAAGTATCTCATCAAAGTGCACAAAACATTTGGATTTAGTCTCAGTACCTTTTAAAAAGCTTTAATAATTTCTCAACCCACTAGGCAGCTTATTCGTTTTGGTTTAGAATGGGCAATGGCATCTAATACCGAGATGATGTTGTGAACGTGTTCGTGTAACGGGTAGTTTTCCTCTTCTGTGGAAAGAAGAGCTCAGATGCTGCTTTACAGAAAGAAACCTACGGGGAAGATCAAATATTTTAGTTGTTAACATACTGCCTAAAGCAGAATTCCATTTCAGAAAGGGAAAACGTGTCCACAACTCAGATCATGCCAGTAATGGCTTTGGAAGACAGCTCTGGTTTTCCTGCCACGGGAGCTAGTGCACAGTAAGAGCAAAGGAGTGGGATTGGCTTACAAATTACCTCACTTAGACTGTGTAAAATCCAGATTTATTGACCCAAGGTAATCAAAGTCTCCATTACAAATGCCTCGTTATGCTCTGTAATATGAGGGCGCTTGGCTAGCTGACTGCACTGTCTGATTTTTTTTAGTCTTTCAAAGTTCAAACAGGTTTCTTGTTCCTGTTTGTTGTCTTGAATGTAGATTTTTTTCAAGTTCAGGTTTTGGAGTTTTCTTTCTTGCCCATGACAAGAATGACATTAATTTCTCTCTCAGCCACGTTGTGGCCTTTCGTTAGGGGAGATTTCGGTGTACAAACAGGGTGCAGTGGTTAAGCAGGGGTTTGGAACAAGAAAATACAGATTGTAAGGGGTGCAAATCAGCCTTAACAGGGGCTTTCTTTTACCCCCTCTGCCTATTGTCACAGCTTCCCCTCACTCAGTCTGCTGGTGGTTGTTCTGTGCATGAGACGAATTGATCATATTGATAGATCAGTAAATGCTGCATTTGTTGATCTCTCGTAAAACAAAAACGGCAGCTCTGATCCATCTGAACCCCTCATTTTCCTTATGAGAGCTCTGCTGATCTGCAGCCTTCAAGGATGAAACCAGGAACTATTGGGAGAGTAAAGATTGAAGTTTGGGGTTTCTTTAAGGAATTTCTCCTCTTGATACTTTTAAACGTGTTTTTCTTTGAAGGGCAAGAGAGGTGGCTGCTCGGGTATTTCTAGAAAGATGATTCCTGTACTTTGGGTTGCTTCTGGAGAAGGTGGGTGCAGTAGAGGGTTAACACTCTGACATGCTGAAGCATCTTAATTAGAGCTTGGCAAAGAGCCATGAGCAGTAGAAAATAGGCAGTGCCTGAGCCACAGCAGTGGGTTGAGCCACAACAGTGGGTTGAGCCTCTGGTGAAGTCTTCTGCATTCAGCACCACTCTGCTTGTGCCTACCTGTTGTGGGAAAGCAAGATGCTGCCTGGACCGGAAACAAAGCAGCCAAGCATTTTCCCATCCAGCTTCACCATTGTAGCCTTAAAAAGAAAGGATGTGAGGATGCGGAGAAGGGGGAGATACCTGTCAATAAAAGCAGCTGTGGCAGTGACTGGCAGCACAGCTGATGGATGGGGTGGTTGAAACTGCAGAGCAAATCCGGTTTGGCACACTATGGAGAATGAGGACAGTATTTGTCTTAAGAAGGGGAAATGGGAGAATTTGAAGTTTGAGGCAGAAAAGATTTGAAAACCTTGATAAACTTACAGTGATGCTTTTCACATGGGGAGTTACTGAAATTTTTAAAGAATGAGGATGATTTAGTTGTAAAAATTATGACTGTAAAAAGTTATAAAGAGATGCTGCTTTCCTGAGGTTATGGCCCATTTGCAGCCCTGGAAAAATACAAGATTGAATTGTACACTTAATTGCTGGGTCTTGCAAAGGGAAATACAGAGTTGTGACAAAATTGAGCTGATAACATTGTGTGTGCAGAGGAATGTATTCAGAGGGACGGTGGGGAAGGTCCTCCTCAAGCTGATACCTTTGCAAAGGGTGTAGAAAGGTTTTCACACTTAAACAGAATTTGTCAGACTGTGTGAGTGTCGAAATCTCCATAATTATCTTTGAAGAGAAGAAAAAATGTGTTCTGAGTTGGAGGGAGTTTCGGTGGAAACATCTCCTCACTCCAAGTCGTCTCCTGTTGTGTACAGCAGCATGAATAATGCATTGCAGTCTGACTCTGCAAAACCACAGTACCTTAAATAGTGGACTGGTATTAATATTTAATAATAAGTAACAAGATCAATCAAAAACACACTCGTGTGTGCCTTTAAATCTCCAGGTAGACCCTATTCACTTTGGTGGGACTCTGTTACATGGTAAATCACATCAGAGGAGGCTTACAGGTCACAGCCCAGTTTCAGTGCTGCTAATGAGGCACAAATAGTCGTGTCATCCTTGCCAGTTGTGTGAACAACAATGCTCTGTTACCCTGATACCTCAGTGGAGCATTTCTCAAGTCTCTAACCCTACTCTTGCCTGTTGAGCGGCAGCAGAGTGGTGGGGTTGGTGTTGGCTTTGGGTCTACCTGGCTGTGGATACCATTATGGACCTGTTCCGCTCTCTGCTTTGAGTAGGGTTTGGTTACAGGGAAGGAAGTACAAAAAATCACCTGTGAATAACAACCTGCAGTTTGCTCTGATAAAATCCCACTTGGAATGAGATGGTAATGAGTGTCTCCTGCTTGCAAGTTTGACTTTTTGCCTGGGATCAGAGCACCCCATCAGAACCCTCTCCCAGTGAAAGTCCACCCCACAAAGCAAAATCAGGACCTGTTTCCATAGCATTCAATCATAGTGCAGGTTGTTTCTGAAGAGAAGAACTTTTGTGGTGGAGAACAACATCTGCTTAGCTTTTACAGCATGAGGGTTACTTTCTACTTGAAAAATGTAACCTCCTTTAAATTACATAAGCACAGAGAGTAAAGAATTCTGAGTCCCATGGAAGACTTTACAGTACATGATTGGAATATAAGGAATTCACCTTCTAGGGTTTAGGTACCTGCATTATGCCTCTGAGACAGCCAAGTCTTCTTGCGTGAGCAATCAGTTCTAGACCACTGATAGCTGAAGTGTCACTTCCCTGCCTAGAAAAGACTTCCAAAGAAACTCAGCAAAAACAACAGTGTCCTTGAGACAATGTTTTCTTCTGACCATACTGGTTTGAGGTACATGTAGTGGCTGGCTGAGAAATCAGCGATCTGTGCTTTTCTGAGTGGACTTCATAGGCCTGGTGATGGGACAAATCCCTTGGTGCCACAAAATGTGTTGGGTTGGGAAGGTGGCATCGTCTTGCCTTTCTTTTTTGGAGAAGAGAGCCCCGTTGCTGCTGTCATCATGATGGATTTGAGAAATCCTGTGGTCAGGATAGAGTCAGTGACTGATCAAAAGACACTTCTGTGGCTTTTCAGGTGGTTCTGTGAGGCTGGTTGTCATTCATGGAAGCACTGGTGCCGTGCATGACCTCCTCCTGTGGCAGATGAAGGTCAGTCACAATCTGTGTTGGTTGAGTAAAGCGTGTCAGCAAGGATTTTGCTCAGTAGAAAAGGATTAGCTCTGGAGAGACTCTTCTCCAGCTCTTCAGTGACAGAAATTATACACTGAACATACGTGGCAGCTCTTGGTTTTGTTGAAATGATGTTGAAACAAGTGCTGAGTCAGTTGTGTGCCATGTAACAGGTATAAAAACATGAAAGGAACAACAGTTTGTTCTGCATGCAATTTCCAGGCACTTCTTAGGGTTCTATTACTTCAAATTAAAGAGGCTGTACCAGCATAAAGAAATAAAACCATTCCCAAAAACATCAAACCAGTTACAGCAAGGTTGTGTCGCTGGGGAGAAGCAGCAACAACTTTTTGCTGAATTACCTTCACTTTAAATTCAGATTTATTTTTGCATCAGTGTTTTGAAACCTATGATTTTGAAAACCTTTATGTGTTTGTTTGAACAACAAAAGGTTTCCAGGGCATCTGTTTTCCTTTTCAGTGACTAAGTTTTGTGTCCTTGTAAGTGATGAAATTCCTGGTCTTTGACTATTTTGGGTGAAGCGTAAGGGTAACTTTCAAAGATGTGGCTTCTCTCTAATTACAACTATTTAACTCCTTTTGGGAGGCATTTGAAAATAGCTGAGGTTTTTAAGGTGTTTTGAATGGAAGCAGAACACAGAACCAGGAGGAGAGGGATTACCCAGTGGAGGAGTGCGGACTCCTCTTGCATCCACCTTCTTCCAGCCTGCCTAGGAGCTGATTTGCCCTCAGAGCTTCTCATTGTAGTTGCCTGTGGCTTCTGGTGGCAGAAATAAGAGTGTAAAACCAGCTGTTTTGGGCAGACGAGCAGTACCTTTTCCAGTATGCAGCCTGCAGCAGTCGCTAGTGTCTGAGGAAGCTTTAAGGACAGGGCTCTGCTTTTGTTCAGCTTCCAGCCGCTTCTGGCTGCAGGGTCTTCCTGAGCAGGAGGTGGTATCCCAGATGACTGAAGTCTGCTAATGGGACACCATCCACTAGAAGAGGAGGAAGGATAATATAGGGAACCCCAGGCCTGTCAGGCTGACCTGGGTGCCAGGGAAGATGCTGGAGCGGTTCTTCCTGAGGGCATCACACAGCAAGTGCAGGACAGCCAGAGGATCAGGGCCAGCAGGGGGTTATGAAGGGCAGCTCATGCTTGGCCAACTTGATCTCCTCCTGTAAGCAGGTGTCCCACTTAGTGAATGAGAGGAAGGCTGTGGATGTTGTTTACCTGGACTTCAGCAAAGCACCTGACAGTCTCTCACAGCCTTCTCCTAGAGAAGCTGGAAGCTCATGACTGAAACAGGGGGACTCTTTGCCTGGTAAAGAACTGGCTGCATGGCTGAGCCCAGAGAGTTGGGTTGAATGGAGTGAAATCGAATTGGCAGCTGTTTGCCAGCCTGGTGTTCCCCAGGGTTTGTACTGGGACCAGTCTTATTTGACATCTTTATCAGTGGTCTGGATGAGGGGATTGAGGGCACCCTCAGCAAGGTTGCAGATGACACCAAACTGGGTGGGAGTGTCAATCTGCTAGAGGGTGGGACAGCTCTGCAAAGGGACCTGGACAGGCTGGATTGATGGGTTGAAGTTACTTGTATGAGATTTAACAAGGCCAAGTGCTGGATCCTACACTTTGGTCACAACAACCCCCTGCACTGCTACAGGCTTGGGCAAGAGTGACTGACAGTGGCTGAACATAAGCCATCAGAGTGTTCAGGTGGCCATGAAAGCCAACAGCATCCTGGCCTGCATCAGAAATAGTGTGGCCAGCAGGACTAGAGAGGTAATTGTCCCCCTGTACCGAGCACTAGTGAGGCTGCAACTCGAGTTCTGGGGTCAGTTTTGGACACAATACAAGAAGGACATTGAGGTCCTTCAGAAGGAGTAGGTCCAGAGAAGAGCAATGAAGCCAGTGAAGTGCATGGAGGACAGGTCTGATGGGGAGCTGGCCTTGATGTGCCATGGTCACCCTTTTGTACACTGAATTTAGTGTTTCACTTTCTATCCCATTCACACTACTCGTGAGGTGCTTATGCCTGTGACTAGCTTTGCTTTTGCTAACTGAATCACAAAATCATTGAGGCTCTCTGGAAAAGCCCTCTGAGCTCATCCAGCCCAGCCGATGACCAGGGCACTAAGGGCCACATCCAGTCTGTCCTTAAACATCTTCAGGAGTGGGGACTCCACCACTGCCCTGGGCAGTCCATTCCAGCCTGCTTTCTGTGAGAAAGGGCTTCCTAATATCCAACCTTACCCTCCCCTGGCACCTTCAGGTCCTGCCCTGTTGCTAGTTGCCTGGGAGAAGAGCCTGGCCCTCATCTGACTACAACTTCCCTTCAGGTAGTTGTAGAGAGGGAAAAGGTACCTCTGAGTCTCCTCCAGGCTAAACATCCCCAGCTCCCTCAGCCTCTTCTCATTGGACTTTGCCTCCAATCCTTTCCCCAAGCCTCATTGCTCCTCTACACTTGTTCCAGCCCCTCAATCTCCTTCTTGAAGTGAGGAGCCCAGAACTATACTAACTAATTTTGAGGGGCGACTGCATGCAGATTGGAGTATTAGATTCCTGTGGGACTTGACTTATGTCTTCCCTCTATTGAAAAAATCAACCATTTGATTCCTTGTTTTGTTTCCTGTCTTGCCTATTCACCGATGTGATGATTACCCTTCTTGCTCCATGACCACTTAGTTCTTTGTGGGGTGAGTTTTTTAATGATTTACTTGGAAGAGACTTTCTGAAAACCTCTGTAAATCCAAGTAAACTGTTCTTGGAGGGATACAGGTCTGTGGTTTGGCTCCTTTCAGCTTCCTACCAAACCATTTACATAGTGCCTCAGCTTTCCAGCTGCAAAGGGAAGCAGGAGGACCATTTAGGACTGCCTCTCCTTCAGTGAAGAAGCTGGAGTGACTCTGGGTACCCCATCTGGTCCAGCCTTACAAGTGCCCTGAGCAAGGGAAAGAGGAAACTGAAATCTCACATAAATCCCGTGAGTGGGAAGTGAGTTCTGTGAAAGATCAAAAGGACAGACTTGGGATGCTGGCAACATCACTAGTGTTCTTTAACAACAACCTGGCACCTGGGCCCTTCTGATCTGCAGCTGGAGTAATGCTGTGCCATATGGGGCTTTTTGGGGAGGCTGGAGAAGCAGTTTCTTTGGAGTAGTCCTGGTGACTTCTCTGAAAGTTTGATCCTGCTGCACATCAGAGATGGTTGGCTGAGTGAAACCACCTGGAATAGCCTCTGGCTGCCGTGTTGTGCCACCCTGTCCATGTGTCCGTCTTCTAAAGCAGCTTGCTCCGTGCTGGCTGTGTGTGCTGTGCTATCTGTGTCTCAGACTTGCACAGGTGCAACTATATCCACAACTTCTAATTTGCCGTCAGCTTTTTAAAGTAACTTGGTCTTTGTGTACTGGTTACTGGCAGTGAGAGGCTGGGTATCAGCTCTTGGGGTGGGCTTGTTGGCGGGGGGGCATTATTTTGAAGGTAACTGCTGGGTTAACACTTAGATGAAGTAGAAGGACTCTTGGATATGGCATGATGTAAGCTGTGAGATCAGTAAGGTCATACGAGTGATATAAATCAGTGATTATCACAATCATTGTGATGTAGTAAATAAAAACAAGTAGTGTTCTTGGCACATTCCCAGGCTGAAGTGCTTTAACACCAAAGAAATGAGTAGATGATTAAAGCAGCAAATTCTTTGCAGTCATAAAGCCCAGATCATCACCTTCATATTTGCTGATTAGTTCTGGGATTATTGCTGGTTCTGTAATGTCTGCTTTCATTTCATTGCAGACAGAAGTTAATCAAATATTAATAGTAAGGGGTGTAGGTTAAAACCTTGGCATCTGCTTCTTTGCTTTTCCTTGCTGCCTGATGAGCATTGGGCTCATTCTGGACATCACGGTCCACTGCTGCTGCGGAACAAGCAGATGGAGAACAGGAACATCACTCACTCTGTATGTGAATATGAAGTAAGAGGTTGCTATTGTTTTATGAGGAAGAGGGATAAATTGCAATTAGCCAGTCAATACTATACACAGAAAATCAGGTTTCAGAAGGCTACATTTCTGAAAGATTTCTCCAAGTCAGTTATTTTCTCCCTTAATATAGTGAATGCACTCAACACTTTCTGGCTGCATGGAAGGTGCAATGTAGCAGCATGGCTACTTCTAGCCGAACAGTGTAGTTTAGCTTTCTACATCCTGCAGCCAATAGAAGGCTGTGGTCACAGAGGCAATGCTGGTAGGTTTGCTTTTCTTCTGGGCTTGTAGCTGGCACCCATCAGCTATCCACTGGTAAATGATGAGAGTTACGCGATTAGTGGAGCAGCCTCTCTGAAGGCAACATCCAGATCAGCTGGCAGTGTAGCAGAAAACACCATCAATCAATCAATCAATCAGTCAATCAATCATTGCCCTAATAGTGCATCTCCTGTTTTGTGCTCTTCCTTTCTTGATTTGAAGGTAGTGATTTTGCAGAAGCTGCTTTGTAGCCACTTTTAACTGCAGCCCAAAGCAGTAATTGTATAGTGAACTACGTGACCTGTACTGACTAAAGTATAAAATCTTTCCCCCAACGTTCATATCAATAAACTGGGTAACTTCTAAGATATAAAAGATGGTGTTTTGCAGTCAACATTATGATTAAAGCATCTTTCAAGTCAGGTAATAAGGAGAATATTAAAAATCCCTGCTTGGAGACAAATGCACTGCAGCCTTACTCAGGATTCTCACTACAAGAAAAAGGAAATATTTATCAGAGCTCATCTGTGGTCAGGCATTTTCAAGCCTAAAATTTCTTATGTAGTTTTAATAATGACTGTGTGGGCTGTTTATGGCGGTGAGCCTCAGGTTGTACAGCCAGGATATCCAGGCTCAGCCTCTCACGGTTCATAAACCTGTTCCCTTAAGGTTTTAGTGACTTTGACTATTAGCTCAGTACAATGGGGGAATTCTGCCGACTCCCCTTTGAAGATTAAAAGCACGGTTTTGCTCACATCCTTCTGTAGATTAGGCGTGGCAGAGTTATGTTCCTGTTACATCCAGTGTCCTGCACTCACCGCCATGTACGTGTGGATTGCAGCAACACAGTGAGAGGCATCACTGAAACATCTGTCGCTCCTTTTCTCAGGGGTAAAGTTTCATCTGGAATTCTGTTTTTACAGATTTTAATTCATCTCTCATTTGTAAAGTTTGCTTCCTAGAAGGAGCCCCAGCTGAAGGAATGCAGCAGCTTGACCTTGAAACACAGTGTCTTGAAGACTTTCTGTGGCGGTTGTAGCGAGGCTGGTGCTGGTCTCTTCTCTCAAATTACTAGTGGTAGAGTGAGAGGAAATGGCCCCAAGTTGCATCAGGGGAGGTTTAGATTGGATCTTAGGAAGAAATTCTTTACTGAGAGAGTAGCTGGGCACTGGAACAGGCTGCCCAGGGAAGTGGTGGAGTCACCATCCCTGGAGGTGTTTAAAAAACAACTTGAGGCCATGGTCTAGGGGTTAGGGAGATGTTGGGATGAGGGCTGGACTTGATGATCCTGGAGGTCCTTTCCAGCCATCATGATTCTATGATTCTGTGATCACAGCATCATTCAAAAAGTCAGGCTAAGTGAAGTGAAGTGTATATTTATTCCCTTGGGATCATGTGGTCAGCAAGGAAGAGTAACTCTTAGCAAAGTATTTTTTAATTTTACTGATAGCAAAGTAGCCCTACCATAACCCATTACATAATAGAAAAAGCTTCAAAATCATAAGCAAATAAGTTTTGAACTAAACTCTCTGTAATTTTCTTTTGGGCAATGCTTTGTTCTATTGATCAGCCTTATTTTCTGATTCTAGTTCTACAGGAATGGACAACTGGAAAGGAATCTGTTATAGCAACAGGACTGTAAGTCTAGGTTCTCTCTGCATGGTAACTGGCCTGAGGAGCTGGATGTCATCTCTTATTTGTTATTACACAATACTGTTATGAAGCTGTATTAATAATAGTAATGTGTGATTCATACAAAGACAATCAATAAAAATAAAACAAGTTACTTCTCTCAGCACTTGCTACAACTAGCTCTGTATGTTGCATATATTCCAAGTGTGTGAAGATTCAATTTAAGCTTCCTATGCATCTCTTTTGAAGGTGAAAGAGGTTAATAAAATCTGCATTCTTTAGGTAACAACCAGGAGGCAGAGCTGGTGGCTGAAATCTGAACAACATGTTTAAGAACAGACTGGTGTTTCAGGTGTTTTTCCTTTATTTCAAAAAGAGAGAGAGAGAGCAAGCTCTATCTTCTGGCACAGTCCAGGATCACTGGACCACTGGACCTGAGCACATAAACTGCTGTCCCCACAGACCAACACTGAGAGAAAAGCAGATTTCAGACTGCTTGAAAGTACCTGTAGCCGATCTGAATCTCATTAGTAGAGGAAGGTGCCAGCCAATGGAATGGAAATGCATGGAGCCAAGGATATATTCTTCAGTAATGAGACAAGGGCAGAAACACGTCATGAATGCAATCAATCATAATGACAGGTTGTCTATACACACACCCTCCAAAGGAAAATGCCTTGAGTTACATAAGGAAGTGCCATGTCCTGAAGTTATCAAGCTAAGTTACTCCTTCGCTAGTTGTATTTGCATAAATCCAGCCATCAGACATCTCTGAGCCCCACAAGTAGGTTAACAGACAATTAATAGTATCCTTCAGCAATATAGCTGCAAGGAGGCCCAAAGCAGTCCTGTAACCTGTCCATACGAAAAGTGCTGGCAATATTTCTTTTACACTAAAGCCGCAGTAAATGAGTACACTCTAAACAGTATGAAAATATCAATCATTTCTGTATCATACTGGTGATGAGAAGTCCATGACACACATGGAAAGTCCATGACACACAAAGAAGGAAAGCCTTTGGGTATAAACCCTGTCCCCTATGTATTTTTCACCTTCTAAGTGATAGAAACCTTAAGAACTGGCAAAAAGCCAAAGCTACATCAAATTCTTGTCTAAATATGAAAATTTCCTGACAGCTCCATTATGCATAATTTTTTACATCCCATGGGAGTCCTGCTTCCTATATAGAACACATTTGCTGTCTCCCATCCCTTACAGGAGGAAGACAAGTGCAGTTTCTTAAAAAGACAGTAGGAGCAAGCTTAAATTCCTTGCATTTTGCAAATTGTCTCACAAGGTCATTAGTGCTGTTATACTTGTTTGTTCATAGTGTTATTTATTCCATGGCATCTGGCCACATTATAAGCATTAAAATAAAATATGTCTCCATAAGGTAGCTATAATTGCCATCTTCCTATTAACCACCTCTACTTATCATACAGGAAGAGTAAAGCTACAGCAGTTTAGCTTGGCCCTGTTGATCTGAGGGGATGGTACAGGACTCATCTCACTTTCCAAACCACAATAAGTTTCTGCTATAACCAAAGGCCAGCGGTTAATTTCTGGAAATGCCATGCTTTCAGCTAAGAATTTAAAGCTGAAGATTCTGGATCAAAATACCTTTTATGAACTTGGTTATGCTGTTGACTACAGTCATTTGAGGCACAGGTATATATGGTGTGAGCTTAGCAAAAGAGGAGGGGGCTGAGTATATACTGCTCACACTGACAGTAAGGAAACTTGGAAGTCCTGTATACTACTAATTAAAATTTACATAAAATTGTAATGAACTGTTAGATACTCACATTGTCTTAAAAATTCCCTTGAAAGTCAACAAATGGCAAATGTATCACTTTGAAACACATTGTCCATTTTCTCCAATGCATAAAGGGGAACCTATTCAGTCCTGTAAATAAAGTAAAAAATATGTTGATGTAATAAAAAAATGCCACTATAAAATGCATATAGATCAGTCTAAATGAGATTTATCCAAAAATGACGACATAGGCATTTACTAATTTTCAGGAGCTCAGCACTGAAATGCTGAGCACATTTTTGCTGCTTTGTCATATGATCCAACCTGGGGTGCTGTGATCAGCTCTGTCTCTCCCAAAGTAAGAAGAACATGGATCTGTGGAGCAGGTCTAGAAGAGCCCACTAAGATGATCAGAGGCCTGAAACAACTACCCTACAAGGACAAGTTGAGAGAGTTGGAGTTATTTAGCCTAGAGAAGAGAAGGCTTTGGGGAGACCCTACTGTGACTTTTCAGTACATAAACAGAACAAAACCAGAAAGGAGCTTTTTACTGACAAGTGAGAAAGAAGTTCTCATCACTCTCAGTGATGAGACACTGGAACAGGTTGGCCAGAGAAGTTGTAGGTGCAACAAAGTTGAAAGTGCTCAAAACCAGATTAGTGATGGGGCTTTAAGCAACCCAGTCCAGTGAAAAGTGTTCCTGGCCATAGGATTTGGAATTAGATGGTCTTTAAGATTCTTTCCAACACAAATTGTTATGTAATTCTAAGATTCCATGACACCAGGTTTTGCTATTTTAAATACTCAGATGCAAAACTCATCTTGTTTGAAACACATTTTTAAGATCTTATTCCTCATTTAAAGATATTAAAAATCCATCTGAATTTCTAAAACCCTAGCATGGAAATCACAATTCTCCTAAATGTTCAGACTTCCAAATTTGATTTGGAATACATTGCATGTATATTTTTCTACTGTCTTAGGTCTGATTTGTTAGTTCGATTAGAATTGAAGGTCAAAAAATGCAGTGATTTCCCACTATCTTGATGTCTTGAAGCAGAAAGAACTGTAGTGAGGAATCCTCTTTAAGTGCTGCCTGACGTGGTTCTTATGTACTGTCATGGTTACCCCTTTGTACAATGAAATTATCTTTTTTGTGTCAATGCATCTGAAAACATGTTTACATCAGAAAGGATGAGGAAGAGTTAAAATCATACAGACACAGCCAGCATGATTCATCTGGCCACATAAAATGCCTATAGTACAGATAATTGCCTCAGTGATGCCAGTGAATATGCTCCTTTCACACCTGATGGAGAGAAATTGCCACGTCTAGAGCTCAGCTAATCTCATCCTAATGTAGGGAAGTGGATGAAATGAAAAAAGCTTTAGAAGAATCTATTCCTCTCCATCAGCTAATGAAGGAGTCTAGACAGACATTTAGTTGTAGATGTCTGCTTTGTAGGTATCCAAAGTTATGTGAGATGAATCTTACCCTAAGTAGATGTCAACCTTCCCTGTGTTCTCACTGTATTAATTAAAAGCTAGAATGCAGAATTTATTAATCATACACCAAATGGTCTGGTTTATCTGTCATCTCTGGATTAGTGAGGAATTTTCACCAAGACTGTTTACTCTTAGCAATTTGTCTTCATCACTTAAATTCTACTGTTTCATTCTGCTCCAAGGACTGATTTAAGAGTTTTACATGTAAGGGAATAACAAGCCACATACCTCCTAAATTTTAAGACTATGTGATTATCCTGAAGACTAAACTTTAAAAATACTTAAATAATTGACTAAATACTTCTTAAAGAAGAGGTTGTGGAAGCAGTTTTCCATAAACTTTTCATGATACCTGGAACAATTTTTTTGGCTACAGTGGCACAAAATATCATTAGTGAATTTAATAAAAGTGAAAACAATTTAAATATTTTCCTTTAAAACATAATAGTAACTTCTGCAGATTATAAGAATATTTGTCTTGTTCCTTCCCAAAATCATAGAATCATAGAATCATTGAATGATTCGGGATTGGAAGGGAACTCGAAAGATCATCTAGTCCAATCCCCCTGCCATGGGCACAGACACCGCACCCTAGATCAGGCTGGCCAAAGCCTCATCCAGCCTGGGCTTAAACACCTCCAGGGATGGGGCCTCAACCACCTCCCTGAGCAAACCATTCCAGGCTCTCACCACTCTCACGGTGAACTTCCTCCTCACATCCACTCTAAATCTACCCAGCTCCAGCTTTGCTCCATTGCACCTAGTCCTGTCACTACCTGATATCCTAAAAGGTCCCTCCCCAGTCCAAGAGGCAGACAGGAAAACATTATAGGCTGGGAGTAGAAACCTGTTTGAATATGTTGCCTCTGTTGGAAATGTTCATACCAGTTCATACTGGTAATGTTGCCGCCAGTCAAACAACATGTGGTTGATATACCCAGGTGTGACATGCCATGGAAACATAACATCACCCATGATACGTATAGTGTTTTCTGAAAGTTGTTATTATAATCACTAAAAAAACAACAACAAAAAAGAAATGTATAGGAATTTTGCCTTTCTTTTAGAAGTTTTTAAACACATTTACCAAGTGTCAGACTCCATGAAAAAGAATGATGTAGGGTGTTCAAGTTAAGATGCTGGAGGAGAAATACAAGAAAAACCTGGGTGAATTCCCATTACCTGCCAGTACCACATACTTGAAATCTGGCTGCTCTGCTTGAATCACAATAAAGCCATTTTTTCCCATGTGAGAAGCAATGGAATCTTAACCAGCTTCATTATTTCCACATTTCAGCTGCTTTATTTTTTATATTATTAACTGGTATGTTACTGGAATCTGGTATTTCCTAACCACATGCCAGAAAAAGAAATAAATCAGCTAGATTTTCATCATTAGAGTTTATAAAACACTAATACCTTTAAACCTTGTGTTCTACTGGATCTAATTTCATACCTGTCTTTAGCTGGTTTCTATTGTAGTTGCTGTAATGGGAAAATACAAGTATAGCAAAGCATGTTATCCCAAGTTAGCAGGATATCTTTTGCATAGGTTAAAAGGAACACTTTTGTGTTCTGATTTCCCATTGCAGATCTTCAGCCTCTAGAGCATCCATCTCTCTTACAGATCAATTGCATATCTTCCTTTCTGTTAAATTTCTGAAAACAATTACATGTTGAAACATTCACCTCTCTGGCTCTTTTGAAGGCCTCATCTATGTCCATAAGGAGATTCGGTCATTCTTTTGTAGGTACGAGAAGGTATTTGAAAGGGACACTATTGCAGGTGTACATGCTGTACAGGTATCTATACACTTCTTGCCTCTTTTAATAACTTAAGCCTTTTAAGAATATGCTGACAGGAAATTATTATCTATGTCTGAGAGTATAATCTCTTTTCATCTCACATGTTGAAGTCAGCAGACAAGTATGCAAGGGTTCAAGACTGAAAGGGCAAGAATCTAGTCTGAGTATTTTGGGGAGACATTTAAGGGGATAATTTGAGGGACTCAAACTTCCTTACATATGTAGCTGTAAGCAAACAAGGTTTCACATCAATCTCCCATCAGCAGAAAAATAGCTCAATCACGAGATGCATGATACTCATGACTGTTTCCTTTTCTTGAACTCATGCATTCTACACAACAGATGAGATGCACATAATGGTGGGGATCAACAGATTTCCTAAATTACCATTGCAGGAAATTCTGACTGACTAGAAAATCTCCTTTGTGACTTCACATACTTCCAAGATTAGCTGCAGAGTGATGCAAGAAGTTGAATTTGATTCACTCTAACTGAATATACAGACATGCGCCAAAGTTCTACAAAATTAAGTACTGCATTTCTGGTACTAAACCCTTTTTTCTTTTTTTCTTCATTTTTATACTGTCAAGTCAATGCATGTGTTGGGGACACGGAACACAAGCAGGAAAGGAGAACTCAGACATTGAATTGTGTCTAAAATTAGACCCCGCTGTAGGGAGCAAAGGTGGTGAAGACACAAAAGTGATGGACGGAAATGCATCTTAATTCCTCTTCTCCAAAGAGTGAGGGACATAATGGCTGCACCCCAATAAGTTAATCAAAAGCTACATTGCTCATCAGTGATCTTTGTGCTCACTGCTACCCCAAGGAGACTCTTTGTCTACAGTCTTCTTACACAGACATACCACTTAACACAATATAAAACCTCAGTCTTTTTGGGCGACTGAAAGCAGGAAAAAGGAGGGAAATGTAGGGAAGGCAGAAAGAAGCAGGAGTGAGATGCAGTGAGATGGCATAAAGAAGTGTAGAGAACGAGGGGAGCAAGATGAATCTGACACCAAAAAGATTGTACTCTTCCTCCTCTTCAGATCCCCAGGACAAAGAACCCTGGTGCTAAGATTTCTGCCTCGACTAACTTTGCCATTTGTCTGCATCTATTTCATATGTTTGTCTAATAAAGACAGTCTAATAAAGGCAGTCTAGTAAAGAAGAGCCAAAGCCATACAAGGACGCTTACTCATTACTTTTCATCAGCAGATGATGTCCAAACAGTTCCTGAGAAGTAGTAACCCAGTTTCAGAGCAAACACCTCAATAACAAATACATCTCCTCACCCACAGACCTCCTGCTTCTCTTAGCTTTTGTGGCTAACCATGAAAGCATATGATGTGGAATATTCTTTTCTCAGGTGTCCTGACTACGTCCCCTCACAAACTTTTGCCCATGTCCAGCCTATCGGTCTTGTAGGGAGTAGGGGGAGGAATTCTGGAGGGACAGTCTTAATGATGCGCAAGCACTGCTTAGCAGCAGCCAAATGTGTTATTAGCACCTTTAAAGCTACAAATACAAAGCCCAGCACTGTGAGAGCTGCACTGGGGAAAGTTAACTCCATCACAGCCATACACAGTACAGTCCTCAGTTCCACCTTCCAACGTACAATTGAAATTTTTTCTTGTCTACCTTTAAAGTATCACCACTCTATACTCCATTTGTTGTTCCTCACCTGAATTCCATGAAGAAGACCCTTGGGAGAGATCATCTCCCCTGAGTTCTTTGTGTACAAAGAGATGTTTATCTACAGAAGTACAAGACAAAGAATAGAAGACAGAGAAAGAAGAATCCTTGTTTGTGCAAAAATAATTGCGAGGTGCTGAAGGGGCAACTTTTATGGTACACAGAAGGATCAAAGTTGGGCAAGACAGTATGTATCAGAGAATAATAAGGGTGGGGAAACTGGGGGACCTGGGGAGTTCAGTTTGACTTCACTGTTCCAACCAGGCCCTGCTCTTGACCATGAATCTCATGGCCTTGAGGATTTTTATTCAGATACGAGCAACTGGAGGGCATTGGCATTTGGGAACAAGTGCTGTGTAGACTGAATATTTAAGGACAGCTCTGGAAAACACCTACATTGTGTGTGTCTATGTCCTAACAGTAGAATTCAGCCCAAATCCTCTTGAGAAGAGGATCAGGATGGGGTACCTCTGCCGTTCATGCATGTATGAGTACTAAGTGTGGGTAAGCTGGTGGCAGAATATGTCCTTTTTCCTCTCTGTGCTGATGAATGTGGCTGGTTCTATTTATATTTGCATATGTTTGTGTGCATGTGTCTCTCTAGTAACCCAATCTGGGGACAAGGCAGCAGCCTTGCAACCATCAGGTCAGGAAGAAAAAATGCCCATGAGGTCCATAGCTGCCTGACGAAACTATGCCTTTGAGCTCCACCTGGGCAACCAGAGCTACTAGAGCTGCCAAAGGATGTTTATCCATTCAGGTAAGCGTCAAGAACGCAGAATGGATGTTCTAGGGCATTTTAAATGGCAGCAGATGTCCATATAATGAGAAGTGAGACAGATGTTTGAAGAAGAATCTGAATCCTATCCCTAGCATTAGAAAAAATTAATACAAATCCTTGTCATGTCATTATGAATATTATTTGATTTCTGTGTCTTTCAATTCATCTGCATTCGCAGTATATGTTTGCTTGCCCAAAGGAAATGTTCTGATCTCCTTACATGAAAACACAGATCACTGTCATTATTCTTCCCAAAATGAATGCTAACTTCATACTGTGATACACATAGAAGTGTCTGTTTTTCAGAAAAGATATTTCTCACTTTCCTTGAACACTACAGCTACTGGGAATACCTTGGGAAGGCTATGATGACAAAATGCTGGTTCAGCACTCAGGACAAGCAAAGCTGTGTACAGCTCATTTGCTTTTACAAGAATTCAGTGTGCTACAACAATTTATTCTTTTTAACCTTTTAACTCCTAAATCCTTTTTTTAAATGAGGCTATATGGCAAAAAACCCATTAAATAGCAGATCTATTTAAAGAAACCTAACTTCCACATACTTTCTCCTGGTGTGATCCAGAAGGTACTAACTCTTTCTGCACAAGTCGTGGCAGTGGGAGCTGCCAATCCTTGCACTGAGTAACAAGACATGTCTGATTCTCCAGGGATTTGGCTATCAAAAGTCTTGGCCTTCTCCTAACTCTTTGCCCCACTCCCTGCTCTTTGAGCTCATTATTTAGGCAGCTGCAATATCCAGATTCATACGGTGAGAAATACAGGTGAGTTTCCAGTGAGGGTGCTGTCTACATAAATTGACACAGAACCCACTGATTCAGTGAAGATTTGTTGAGTTTAAGGAAAGGCAATGTTGATAAAAGAGGAAAGATCACTTACTGTCCAGTAACTTGCACTTAGTTTTACATGATATAGTGATTCTTCTCTTACTGTGTAAAGTGTATGTGGTTTTCCTTACTGTCCAGTATCCACCCTCCCTCCCTCCCTCCCTCCCTCCCTTTCTCTCTTTCTTTCCCCAAAATCAAAGTAAATACATATTTTGTTTCCATTTTTTAGCCATGGTTATGCTTCTGATCCATTTTTAGACT
>JAOXOE010000001.1:41098345-41139115 GCA_028565055.1 Phoeniculus purpureus
GTCTGATCACCCTTTCTGTGAGGAAGGGCTTCCTAACATCCAACCTAACCCTCCCCTGGTGCAGCTTCAGGCGCTGCCGTCTCGTCCTGTCACTAGTTGCCTGGGAGAAGAGCCTGACCCCCACCTGACTACAACGTCCCTTCAGGGACTTGTAGAGATGGAGAAGGTCCCCCTGAGTCTCCTCTTCTCTAGGCTAAGCAACCCCAGCTCCCTCAGCCTCCATCAGACTTTCTCTCCAGATCCTTCCCCAGCCTTGTTGCTCCTCTGGACCTGCTCCAGCCCCTCAATCTCTTTCTTGAAGTCAGGGGCCCAGAACTGCCCCCAGTACTCGAGGGGAGGCCTCACCAGTGCCAAGTATAGGGGGAGGATTGGATCCCTGGTCCTGCTGGCCACACTATTGCTGATACAAGCCAGGATGCTATTGGCCTTCCGTGCCACCTGGGCACCCTGCTGGCTCCTGTTCAGCTGGTTGTCAAACAGTACTCCCAGGTCCTTCTCTGCCAGGCTGCTCTCCAGCCACTCCTCCTCCACTCTGTAGCTGTGGAGGGTTATTTTGGCCAAAGTGTATAAGCCTGGTAGCTGTAAAAGAGGAGGAAAGGGGCACACTAGTAGGTATTTGAGCACGTGTCTGTATGTTGGTGCAAACACACATACTGGTTTCCAACATGCTGGCACCCACTGCTAAAGGTGTAGATGGCTAGGGTGCTTGTGCACGGCTAGAGAAACGTTTCAGATGTAGAAGGACATGGTCACACTCATAGCAGGCTCTGAGTGCATCTGAATATGTGTGCTTCCTGTACTGAAGTGTTTCTTAACCTGTGGTAGAGGTTCTCCCTGCTCTTGCTCGGAGAGTGTCCGTTTGAAAGGCTCTGACACGCACTTGTCTGCTGGGCTGTAACTAAAGCGCTATTTGTAACAACATTTATTCCAGCATTGTAGGCAGGAGCCCATTTATTACTCACGCTTATGGAACACCAGGTTCAGGATGTCTTTCCTCCCATTCCCACTCACCCCTCCTCCCACCATCCTCCCCACTCCCACCCCTACATCTCCCTCTTCTCCTTAAGAGAGTGCCAAACGTGAAATGACAGTGACCAATGTTGACTTAATGTGGATGTTTAATAATGAAAAAAGTGTGTCAGCTCCAGCGCTAGTTACAAATGGCAGTAAGTATGTCGGGTGGCAGCCCTGTAATAATTTTACATCCATCACACCTTCCTGATGCCTCGCTGGCTGTTTGATGGATGGAGATAGCAGAGTTAACTCTTAAGAAACTGCTGTGATCTGCTGAGCTGAAATGAATTCTGTCCCTGCTCTCCCCGCGGGGAGGAGGGGGATATTAAGAATCTCAAACCCGCAGATCCTGCTGTCTTTGAGAAATAAAACACTGGAGCTCACTTTACTAAAGGCTTAAGGAGGAGCTGGTTTAGCACAGGGGATTTAAATTTCTCTTGTAGTGGAGAATTGTTCTTCAATAATATTTTTTTTCTTTCCCTAATGATTAAATTTGAACCAGAAGGTCAGGAAAAAAATGGAGTAGAGAAGGACAGGGAGGAGAAGAAGAGAAATGGTTCGGTAAAATGGAGCCTGATCCCGTGCTCACTGTAGACACTGGCAGTCCATGGGTCAAACTGGAGTGAATGAAACTGGGAAGAACAGGACAAAGTGCAGTAGAAGTTTCCCAAACAAGAGAAATCTACTGAAAGTAAGTTCAGAGGTGCAGAAATAGCAGCACAAACCAAACCACTTTCTAAGAATTGAAACCTCTTAGAAATTATTTTCATAATTTCCATAGCATTTTACTGGAAAAATACTTGAGCATTCGTAGTGACTAGCAGAGGCTCTGTTACCCACAGATATTGCATACACAGCTGCACATCCCTGCATGTTCAGCAGACCACTAATTTGTAATTTGTACCCCACTCTGTTCCTCACTGACCTGTAAAGCACTAGAAAAGACGATCACTTTAATATTTTTGCTCTCTTCTTGCAGTGTGAGCAGCGATCCGTTTGGATTAATTATTATACAATCTGAGGACCAGGGGAGTATCTTGCAGATAATGGAGCTGCTGCAGCCCCACCACACAAAAGTTAACATATTATCCTAACAGCTGTATGCTCCCTTCTCATTACCCTTCTTCCTACCCTCTTCCTAATTTTGTCACACTGAGGTTCTTTTCCAGCAGAAATTCTCATACTCTTGTTGCAGTGCTCTTTGTTAATGCTATCAGCGCAGAGCAGACCGGTTTCAAAAAGCACAACAACAAGGCAAGCAGGTATTATGTCATCACCCATCCATCACCCTAATGTCAGCCTTTCAGTAAGTCACATCAGCGGGCTCAACAGGATCATTCATGTTCAAGAAGTCCTCCATTCAATAGGGCTACTGTATCCATTGTCGTTGCTCCTGAAAAATTTCTCCAATTTAATTAAAAACACATGTCAGGGTTACTCACTGCAAAGATCAAAATTGGTTTTGCCCAGCACGGGTAACAAGGCATTAAACATTTTGATTTGCTTCGCCTGACAGTTGATTCCTTTTTCTTTCCCTTCCCCTCCAACCCTCAATTTTTTATAATTTTTGTTGCCGTTTGCTTTGTGGAGCCCGTGTATATTTATATTTACAGCCTCTGCATTTAATGGCCACATGCCTTGTTTTCACAGATGGCCAGTGGAAGACTTCCCCTCCCCCCTTTTCTTTCAGCAAAGCCTGCCTTTGGTTTTGCTACTTCTGTCACTGTGCCACCACTCTCCCCTAGCAAGTGCCTACACACAGGAGGGAGAGGTTCTGCACGGGGGATTTTTTTATTCCCCCCAAGGATTTTCGCTCTCTGTTTTAAAATGCTCTGCTGTTTGGTTGGGTTTTTTCCTAATTGACCAGCATCTTTAAAATACTCAGATTTTTTTAAAGAAAAATCAGGTCTTTACATTTGTGGGTGTGTTTAGTGCATCATTATGGCAGAGATACGTGGGCAGGGTTAGCAGTGACAAATGAAACAGAGGGAGGGACAAATTCTGCTCACAGATTTGTGCATGAAACTCCTGTTGTAGTCAAGGAGAACATCAGGCAAGGAAGAACTCTCGATCCTTGCAGCTGCTGAAGTCTGAATGGGAATGCAAGTCTTCATTCCCTCCAAAGGACAGAGATCAGAAACATTCTCAGGCTCTAGTGGATCAAGGAGGACTGTGTATACCTTGGAAATTTTTTTAAGCTCCATAAAGGTAGATCAACCTCCTTTTGACAAAAGACATACAGTTGATTCAAAGTTCTTGTTATTGCTTTTGAGCTTGTTGAGGCTTTGGGTTTAAGTTCTAAGCTGTGCCCTATAGCCATGAGAGCTAATTACTTCCTGAGGTTTGACTATTACTTTTACATCGTCACATGCCTCCAGTAGCTAGCTAGGGCTTTCGGTACATGCCTCCAGTAGCTAGCTAGGGCTTTCAGCACATTCACACACACTGGAAGCAGTGCAATACCTCTCGTCAGGGTAATAGAGGCTGAGCTGATTCTTCTGTGAATTGTGTTCATTTAATCTCCTAGGAGTTGGCAGGAACCTCCAGAGTCCAACCCCCCTGCTCAAGCAGGACCATAGATCCTATGACAAGTCACATAGGAACATATCCAGAGGAGTCTTGAAAGTGTCCAGAGAAGGAGACTCCACAACCTCCCTGGGCAGCCCATTCCAGTGCTCTGTAACCCTTACAGTGAAGTTCTTCATGCTGAGATGGAACTTCCTGTGCTCTAGCTTACACCCATTGCCCCCTTGTCCTGTCACAGGGTGCAAGTGAAAAGAGATCAGACTGCCCTGTTCAGCTTGTCCTAGTATGCAGGCGTTTACTTGGCTGAGGAACAGCCACTAGTATGTTTTTGGGGTGCTGATGATGGGGAGCTGACAAGCTAAACCTTACTGCATGATTGGGGAAATGGTAGTTTCCTTCTTAGGAGATAGCCTAAGCAGCATGGCAACTTCTTCATTAGGGCTGGAAGAAATATAAGCAAAGGCACAGCAGCCTTCATCATTTTAATACTTTCTAGGGAAAATGGGAAAAGAATAGCCTATAATCTCTAATGCTTCTGCCCTGTTGAGTCACCTATTGTTCTATAATCAATTGCCAAGAAAGCAGAGGCTGTGTTCTTACTCTCGTTTTGTGCATGTAGACCCTCTCTCCCAGATACCCTGCCTGCATTGTGATTTTAATCTTGATTCATTTTTTGATGTTAACCCTTCCTTTCCTCTCTGATCAGCTGTAGCAGGTGGCAAGTATGATATGTGTTTGCATTTAAAAATCCTAACTTGTACTATCTCTCAGATCTCATAACCAAAAGAGGACTTCCGTGTCCTCATTTCCTTGCAGTAGAACTGCTATTTCTCATCAGTTTGTTTCCAAGTCACGTAATTTTACTGAGAAAGTTATCCTTTCTGAAATAAAGGATTACAAAAGAAAAATCTTAGGGACCTGACCCCTGCCAAGCTATTGAGGGTTCTCCTCTTTTTATTTCATTGGACTCTGTCTTGCCTTTGAAAGACCTTAGAAACCAAAGACCTATGTCTGCAACATATGGCAATGAAAATTACAAATAATCAGCAAATTTTGTCTTTGACTGGGTGTCTGCATCTGAGTGGAGAGCAATTAAACGTCTGAGCCTGCTTAATCCATCTGATTTTTATAGAGTACCTCTCTACTGTGAGTCCATGTAGCACTTCTTACAGATTACAAATCAGATGCAACAATTTCTAGGCAGTATTCAATAATCTAGATTTTAATGTAGACCATAAACCAAAAGGTCCCATTACCAAGTGATCTAGCTCCAGTTAAGACAGAATATAATAATTCTGGAAGAAGCACCAAAGCACCATAAAATCAGGAAGAACCAGAAATAAAGAATGTTCTTTTATTTTCTTGCTTCTATTGCTGCTTTTAGATTCTGTGGGTGGATTATTCCATGAAAAAGAAAGATCTCAGATAAGCAAGACTGAAAAAGCCGAGGGGGTGGTGAATGCATTGTTTCTTCATACTCAGCTTTGATGCAACAACAACAACAAAAATCTCCCAAATGATAAATTGCTGTGACTTTATAAATAATCTTTCATCTTCCTTGGTGGTCCACAGAGTTTATGTAATTGGAAGGCTAAAACCCTTCTTTGTTGTTTCTTCCCTTTTCATTAGTACAGTAGAAGACTATAAAATTGTACAGCCAGAAGGGGTTTAACAATCACTGACTCAACATTTGAAAGCCTCACGCTAGTTTATCATGTTACTCATGTACTTCTTATGAATTCTACAGCACGGCGAGCGTTACTTAGGCAAGGTCCATCATAACGGCAAACCTGTAACCACTCTTTGTTTTATTTTGCTTTCTGCTGGAGTGTGTGTGCCATCAGCAAGAGTCAGAACTGCACACTCACAAAGAAATTCTAAGCTTGAGGTTACCATTTTTGAATTAGATTCAGGCAGCCAATTAGATTGACAGCCAGCTGAACAGAGCCAGCAGTGTGCCCAAGTGGCCATGAAGGCCAATGGCACCCTGGTCTGTATCAGTAACCATCATGAGTACAGAGGTGATGGTGCCCCTGTACTCTGTACCTTTGGTACTGGGTCCAGTTTTGGGCACCACAGTACAAGAAGGACATTGACGTGCTGGAGCAGGTCCAGAAAAGGGCAATGAGGCTGGTGAGAGGTCTGGAAAGAAAGAGTGGCTGAGGGAACTGGGGTTATTTAGTCTAGAGGAGGCTGAGAAGAGACCTTATTGCGCTCTACAACTGCCTACAAAGAGGTTGTAGTGAGGCTGATGCTGGTCTCTTCTCCCAAGTTACTAATGATAGGACAAGGGGAAATGGCATCAAGTTGCATCAGGGGAGGTTTAGATTAGATCTTAGGAAGTTCTTTCCTGAGAGAGTGGTTGGTCACTGGAACTCACTGCCAAGGGAGGTGATGGACTCACCATCCCTGGACATGTTTAGATCTAGTAGATCTAAAACAAGTAGATCTAGTACTTAAGGCTGTGTTCCAGACGTGAAGGAGATGTTGGGATGAGGGCTGGACTTGATGATCCTGGAGGTCATTTCCAGCCATGATTATTCTATGGTTCTATGATTCTATGAGTGCTCATTTCAGTTTCTAAAAGCACCAGTTTTACTAGGAAGCCTTTGGCAGGTCACTTAATACGTGCTTCATTTTCTTATCTGGTAAACAGTGTTAGTAATGTTGCCTTTCTTAGTGAGATTTTGGGGCTAAATTGATGAGTACAAAACACTTATGCAGTGTGATCTGTTACACAGAAAAACCTAAATCTGAGTAGAAGATGCCTACAAAAGAGTTAGAAACTCTCTTACAGCAGTTATAGACGTAACAGGTTCTGGACTGTAACATAATTTGGACTGGGATGTAGCTGCTGTGCACAGTACCTATTTTGAAGTACCTTGGCATTAAAATGCAGGAGTAGAGCCTGGATCACAAATAATTCATCGTGTGCAAACCTCTGGGTTACGCTTAGTTCTTCCAGTTCTCTGTCATCCATAATGCCAACCTGCCTCATCTTTTCCACATTTTTAAAGTCTGCGGATGAAGAATTTATAACACAAGCCATTCTGATGTTTATTATTGCAAGAGGCAGATGAATTGCACAGAAAGATTACTTTTACAAAGTCTTCACTCATGTCAGATGTAGGATAAGACTCTTCACCTTTTTAGAGAGCTGAGGAAAATACCATGTTGAGTAGATAACACCTGGCACCACCAATATGTCTGATAATTAAATATGTTTTTCTGTTGTAAGCAGAAGTGAACTTTCCTTGTGACATCGAGGTCTACCAGCTAATCTGCCTAGTGCTTTAAGATTTGTGCATATTGACCAAGATATGTGTCAGGGTGGTTGATATTTACTGGGTCTTGCTGAGAGATCTCTGTCTCAGCACCACCAACCACATTAGATGCTATCACAGACCCGCTCAACAATCTAAGATAAAAACTACTTTGTCAAAACTCAATCTATTTGAAAATACCATCTTTAGAGTTTAGATGTTGGAATTTTCCCCACAGAGTAGGACAATAAACAGCTGGACAAACTGCACTTGAGGGGAGGAGGGAAACGGAACACTGGAAAGGACAGTACAAGTCAACCACCTGTTTCTTTTTACGTATTGACGTTGAAGACAATGGTAGAAGGCACTCGGTCCATCAGTGTGTTTGTAATACTTAGGTGCAAGAAGTCGGTAGGTAACTGTTTGGGTCTCTCCAATTCCTCTACAAGACCCCTTTTTTTAGGCATGGCCTTTAAGTTCACTAGGAATAAGAAAAACAGGGATGTGAAGCAGTGTGCCTGAACACTTCTCCTCTAGTGTTCCACACTGGCTCTATCTCTGCAGGCATCAAACAGAGAAGAAAAATATTCATATCAGGGGAAATGAGAGTAGGACTAGGGGAGTAAAAGGGTGAAGAGTAGACGGCTTCAGTAAAACTGCTAACCTTGAATTATACAATCGGATAAACAACTCCTGCCAAAATACAGCTCTAACAGAGTTCAGAGTACTGTCAGTGTTTGCCAGATACCCCAGCCAAAAGGATGTCTCCGAGAGGGGGAGGAGGGATCTGTTGCCATATGCCAAGTATTCACAGTATTCTGGAAGAACTGTGGAGTTCTTGAGGAATGGAGGCATGTGCACAGTCTCAGGTGCGCCCTGAGCGTTGGTGCCATGATCCTACACAAGGCAGGGGCGGTAAGGTCAGCAGAGAGTAGGCAAATATCTCAGAACATCTTTATTTCTCAAATCTTCCAAGGTTTTTTCTTCACGTTTGTATAGTAGTGGGAGGAGTTCTGGCAACACGATCAGGCTGTTCTACATATGTTTTGACTCTTCTTGTTTTATGTTTCTTCTATGAAAGAGACTGCAACCAAGTTCTTGTCATTTTTAGATCAATGTTTTGTTAAACTATGACAGCTATCCATGACGGAGAGCCAAGTAACTTTTGCAGCTGACCACAAAACTGAGTCTGACTTGCGGTGCTTAGTAATTTTTTATATATTTTTTTTTCCCCTACATGACACATTCCATGTGTAGATGTGTTTTTCATTGTTCTTTCAAATGTAATCAGACTTTGCTAGGAGCTATGATACAAACCAGTCTTCTCCAGAGGATTACTTTCTTTGGTTAATAAGGTTGTAGAAAATTCTCACCGCATTATGGTTTTTGATGAACCATCTCTAGTTCTACTTTGAACAATTGGTCTGTTGTGGAGTTGATTGCTTTCTACAGCATTATCTTCAGTGTTTCACCCGCTACAGTTTTAAACAATCTAGGCAACAGCTCTCACAGCCCCCATTTAGAGTCTCTCCTATGGTCCATTAGAAATGACATTAGGATAGTTTTTCCCAACTTCTACTGAAGTCCTTCGTAGAGGAAAAAGATGTTTATAAAATGTCTTTCAGCTTTCTGGGGCCTAATCCAGAATTCAGAAATTTGGAAGAAAAAGAGTAACTTTAACAAAAGATCCCTGTGTTCCTCCTTCTACAAGAGCAGAAGCATTCCTTGCTGTTTGTTTTCAAAGCTTTGCGCTGTTCAGTTTTTAGCAGGTCTCACAAGCAATTCTTCACACTGCTTCACCAGGTTTGGACAAACTGTGCCTGTTCTTCCTGACACTACTGGTTCTAGGTGGGGTTGATGCCACTCAGGGATTGCTCTGGCATTTTATACCTTTGGGGTGTGTGTGGGGCAAACTTGAAGTGAAGGGATATTCACTCCAGTTATATTCCCGTAGCTTTAAGGACACAAAAGTGTCTGTGATGTCATCAGCTGAACTCTCTCTCCCATTTCTTTCTCTACTCAGAAAGACAACTGGATGTAGAACTTGATGAACTGGTCAAATAAGTTTAAGGCATAGTCCCACATAGTGTGCATAAATGTGCCACTGCCTCCTGAGTTCTAGTGTTCTATCACAGCTGCTCTATCAAGGTGTGCTGCTGACCCCAACATGTGGGTGCTCCACCTGTTAGCATGAGAGTATGGTACCATAGCTAATCCAATAGAACACAGAGGTGACCGCTTTAAGAATGTGTGATTTGCTGTTAAGATAATGATGCTAAATAGATCCTGGTTTTGTATAAACTTGAGACCATTGTGGAAGTCCTTTTCTTGAAGTCCTTAGGTAGGTTCTGTGAGAGGAGCTGGGCCAGCAGTGTCAGCAGGTTGCCTGTTTGGTTGGGGTCATGGTAAAAAAGAATTGTCTTGTTTCTTCCATAAATGCTTCCTCCTTAAACTGAAAGACTGTCATGAAAGTTAAAGAGATGTTTCCATCAAACAAAAAGCAATATGTCATCAACTCAATGGTTGTAAGCAAACCATGGGAACGCTGCTTAGCCCTTTGGAATATTTTGCAGTAGTAAAAGCGTTCCTGTATATCTGGATTGGGGAAAACTCGCTGTGTTTAATGGGGAGAGTGTAAGACAGGAGATCACAACAGTGCTTAAGTACAGTCAGGCTTCTACATTCTGCCAGGGTGTTGCTGAGCATTTTCTGCTCTCCTAATGCTACTGCAGAGGCTTAGGAAAGACTAGACCTTAAACATATTTTTGTCTGTTACAACTTAAGCCTCTCTAAATATTAACACACAGAAGTACCGCTGGCAGATTTGACATCATCTGTTTCAAGAGCATCATTGTGTAGAATTTTTTTTAACTACTGTTGCTGCTGACTGAATCGGGCTGTCATTCTCTACATATCCAGGAGCAAATTGTCACTGTGTTGACTGAGTGGTCTCACACATGGTTCAGCTGCCCAGAGAGGCACCTCCAGCCTGGGAGGTCAGTGCTTTTCTTCCCAGCACACCCTCGATCATGGCTGTGTGCTCTCAGTTTGTCTGGTTGGACTATACCTCAAAATGCAAAACTTTGCCCAAGACAGATAGCAGCACAGCATCTGTAGGCTTGTTAAGTCAAACTGATAAACGAGCTGCGTCTGGTGTGTACCTTGCAGACAGCATGCCAGAGTATTCACTGACCTTAAGACTCAATCAGATCATGTCGGCAGAGTGTGGTTCTGAATGTAACTGCCTCTGACTTCAGCAGCAGCTGCGTTTACTGCGTAACGAGAAAGCTGTTTAGCCTGTGCCCTTTGCGCTCTCAGCTTCATTTCTCTAAGAGGTTTATACATGTTTGAAGAGAGGTCTGCAGCAGAATATAGCTCCCCTCTCCCATAATGTGCCGACAAGAGGAGATGTTCTTTTGTATTTTAAGTTAGTGGCAGCATTTTTAAAGTAGTTCTGATATAAGAATTTGTGAGTTCTGTGATTGTCAAGTTGATGGTAAATAGATGTTCATTCTGAGGAAAACCTGTTCACTCTGACTGTATATCCAAGATCTGGAAGAAAGAAGACAAATTCAACCGATGTCTGACTTTCTGTCTGCTCACAGGCTGCTTTGGAAATAAGAGCTGAGTTAAAGCCAGTAGATCAAAGACTTTGGTAAAGCTAAATGCCTGAATAGTTCAGGTGCTTATTTGAAGCTCGTCTGAGCTTTCTGGGTCTGCTGCTCTTGGTTGTGTTATAGAAACCCTTTCTGCTTGTGATAGGCCTGAGCTATTCCTGAAAGTAGCAAGAGGATAACTCATCCTCTTGCTGCATCATGGTGGGGATGTTAGTTGTTTACAAAGCACTGAGACTTCAAAAAGGGATCCGCAGTGAAAACAAATTTGAGGAGTAGGAAAGTTAACCTCACATTCCCTAAACTATGCGAGCCTACAAAGCTGAGCAGACAAGCCTCATTGCTAAGTCTCTCAAGCAAACCTTCATGGCAAGACTTAACTGAATTTTGAATTGGTTTTTGAATTACAGATGCGGGGACATCATATTGCAGGAAGCGTTTCTGTATTCATATTGTTCTCTTTGCTGTTTTCTTCTGTCATACAACTCAGTGACATTATTAGGCTACATAGAATAGTTGTAAAGTCCCCAGTTGCCATGTGAAAGCTGAAAGTTTTTTTAGTGGTTGATCTTTTACAGTCATCAGGAATGGAACAGAGCAACAAAACAACGATCTTTCTTTCAGGAAGAAGCTCAAAAGATTTTCTTTCGATGGGAGCCACTTTATTACTGTGCCGTATCGTGTCATTTTCCTAGCTTTGCAAAAGGCTCTGTGCCTAACGTTTTGATATGTTGCTTTCCTGAAAGGTTTATTTTTAAACGTATGATTGTCAGAAAGATAGAATGTTCGCGACTAAAAGTCATTGGGAAAACAAAAACAGTTGGAAAATGGAACACCTTTGTGTTTGTGAAATCAAACAATTCAGGGGGAAGCAAGGTGTTTTGAAGAGAACGCTGGAATTAATGGCCCTGGCATGTTGTTCTGGCAATGTCTTTAGACACTACTGCAGTCTGACAGATTAATTGGCAGCACACACTAGCCTGTTGCAATCCAGAGTTCACAGATAGTTCTGACTAGATGAATGACGGACGGAGTGTTAGTAGGGTTGTGCAAAACAGTCTGGACAAGAACACAAACTGCTGCCCAGTAACATGCTTAATTTCAGGCTGACCCTTTCCCAATGCCTGAGTAACTTTGAACTGCGGGGTTGTTGGTTTTTTCTCTATGGGCTTCTTCCTAAAATACTGCCTTTTAAAAAAGAAAAAAGAGCAGAGTCACTCATGTCTGTGCACTTTGATTGCAGGCTGGAAATAGAGTGAAACAATAAACACATTGCAAAAGAGCGTGTATCGTTTCAGCTTCCAGGCCAGCTTTGCAGTCCCAGGGACACAGCGTTGAAGTATTCTTCAGATGTGCAGCCAATTTTAGCATGCCTAACCAAAGCAATCTTTTCAACACCGTAATGTTTGCTCATCACTAGCTAATAAGCATGTTTTGAAAAGGACTTGGTAGAGTCTGCAGCCGTATCCCTTCCAGAAAAAATATTCGTACGTATTCCTCAATACCTGGCGCTGTAAACTTCTGAATGAATTGTTATCCAGGTTCCTTATCGCCCTGCTGAATTACCTCTGATCTTTGCAGTTATAGTGTCTAATTCTTTTCCTCATCTAAATCCCGTCGTCTTGCCCACGTAGGACAAAACAACACTGGAGACCCTGACTCAGCAGCTGGCAGTAAAACAGAGTGAAGACGGGAAGTTTAGCCATGCAATGATGGATTTCAACATGAGTGGAGACTCTGACGGTCAGTACGACTGGCTTATCCTTATTTCCAGTTTTATATGCACATGTCAGTGGCATCAGAAACCTGTGAGGAGTTAGAGCCTTTAGCATTAAGTGACTATGACACAAAGCCGGAGAAATTATTCGTAGTGCAGTGGTTTAAGTCTGGAGGTGATTTTCAGTCTTCTCTTTTGTACACTGCAGTCTGAAGACCGGAACAATAATGTGTTTCAGTTGGTGAAAGGAAATAAGGGAGGGAAATAGATCACAGTGAATCCATTAATTATGGTCCTGCTCATATGTGCTCTGCATGTGTAGGAACTTCCTTGGTTTGCTGAAGCAAGCATGATGTTTGTTTCTTTCTCTACTGTTGCTTGTGTTGTTACGGAGAGGCAAGCACGGAACCAAGTGTATGTGTAAGTGTTTGCTTGCTAGTTAGAGAACTGCTTAAGAAGAAATGTCTGCATATCACTCTCTTAGCATCACAGAAAATGTAGAAGATAGGTAGCGTAACCTGACCAGCATTTGGTAAGCAAGAAGAGAGTAAAGTAAAAAATTAAATCTATGTTAACGAGTGTTGATTTTATGTTACTAGATAGTCAAAGATGGTCTAGAAAAGTTGTTGTTTAATGCTTCATTTTGAAAAAAACAAGTGAAACTGTTCATCAAGTGTATCCTGTGTGATACTGATCCAATAGAACAACTGTAAACGAGACAACACATGTTACCTGGTATTTCCTGCTGCTTCAAGTGAAAAAGAACAACTGTCACTCATGGAATGTGCAGCACCTGATGCAGGTTACTGATGGCAGAGGAAGCTGCATAATGAAACAGAAGTTGGGAATGTTTTTCTTTCTTTCTAGGAAGTGCAGGAGTTTCAGAATCTAGAATTTATCGGGAATCCAGAGGGCGTGGTAGCAATGAGCCCCATATCAAGCGCCCAATGAATGCATTCATGGTGTGGGCTAAAGATGAACGGAGGAAGATCCTTCAAGCCTTCCCTGACATGCACAACTCCAATATCAGCAAGATACTAGGTAAGAGCGATAGAGCACTGTTCTTTCAGTAGGAAAGCTCAGGAAGCTTTTGACTGAGTAGAGCTGAGTACCTGAGACAAGAGGATTACTGTCTCTAGAATGTGACATGAACTTCCATCGTGCTGCCCAGCGGTGCATATTAACCATAACCTAAGTGTTCTTTTGTTTCTCTAGTTACTGAGTTTATGGTGGTGATTTTGATGCAAAAGTAGGAACTGAATAGACAAAACCTGTTCACTTAACTGGGCTGTTGAACAAGCATAAAATGACTGCTATCCATCATTCGCCCATATATTTGATGTAACTAGATTCTATAAGGTACTTCACCACAGTATTTGATCTGTGCCTTATCACTTTCTGTTCAAATCAGTGGCCACAGAGAAAAGATGCTAAAATACAACCTTTTATTGTATACACAATACATTAAAGAATTTTTGTTATATTCCTGTTATTAAATTAAATTTATGTATTTATGTTATTAAATGTCTCTTTAGTTCATGATTTCTATCAGAAGCTGCTTTTATTATGAATATTCTTAACAGAATCCTGAAATTAAAAAAAGGAACAACAGAAATTTCCCAATAGAGGATTTCTGATCCTCTACTCTTCACACGCCAAGCAATCATTGTAATAAATTTAACCTACTGAATTTCATGCCACTGTCTCCCAACTTCTCGTGAGAGATGTAGTGCAGTTGTAATGACAGTATTAACCAGCTGCAGGACTGGTAAATATGCAGACCTTAGACTGGTCAGAGGTTTGAAGTTTACCTTGATTAGAGCTGTGTTCTGGAAAGTTAGCAGGGGGCAAGTGGAAATGAGATAAATTGACTGAAGATGCAGAATGTACTGGCTGTGGATGGCAGATGTGACGATGTTAACCCATGATTAAAAGGGTGGTACAAGATGATTAGATTAGTTATGGGGATGGAATTAGAGGGCTAAATTGGTAATATTGATGGTAAAATAACCTTATACTGGTTAAAAGGGATTGTACTGGTCAGAGGTGTATGATGTGATTAGACCAAGGACAGGGCAGTAATAGTTTTGGTCTGTTTTTAAATTGAGAGTAGACCTGGTTAAAGCTCTTTTTAAATAATCAGCTTCAGAAATCTACAAGATCATTCTGAATGGCCCTTTTCATACAGAAAGTACAAAGGGAGCTTGATGTTTTCCCTCTTAACTGATTGTTTTGGATAACAACCTCTGACAGCACGCTGCTAATTCATTCTGCTTAAAACAGGCGCTTGAGCTGGGCTGACATTTTATGCAATCTCTGGGGATCCTGGTTGACATTTTAAAGGGCTTCTAAGCATTTTATAATACCCTAAAATCTGGTTTTAATAAGCCATTCTGCTGAAATTGTTAACATAAGGAATCACCTTTTACTATTTGGCGCTAGATCAGGGAGATATGAGGACATCTTTTTCTGATTAGATATACAGTAGTTGGAGTAAAATGTGCAAATTCATTACAGATCCTGTTGAGGTGACAGACAGTATAGCTAACTCCAAACTCGTCCCATTCTGCTGCCAGATACGGGGAAAGCAAGGTCTGAGGCAGTAAGAGATGATATTTCTATTTCTTTTCAGCATCACTTCAATTTTTTTTATTTCACCCGTGCAATGGAGAAGGATGTCCTGACATCTTCTTTCTTGACAGAAACATTACAAAGGTCTCCCTTCAGCTGCAAAAGGCTGGTCTTTTGAAGTCAGCAGGGAGCTCTGTTAACTGGCATAGGGTGAGCAACTAGAAGCTTGTGGTTCAGCCAGGTATTAGGGTCTCTTTATTAGAAAGCCACAATTTTTCTCACCCTTTTTTTAGCTTCACATTGAGGTCAGAGAGCTCACTGTCACGGGGAATAGCTTAGATTGAGTTGTCACTTATTGAGGGTCATTTTTATAGTAAAATGAGAGGAAGTGCCCTTCCCGGTACTAAAATTCTGTAGGGATTATGTTTGACACTGTGGTATTATGTTTGGAGCATAAAAATTAGAGACATGGATTTGTCACTAAATTCATCTGTGCATACGTTTGTCATCCATCTGTTCATTGCAACTTAAACTTACTGATAATGATTTTTTTTGGGGGGGGGTGGAATGTTAAAAAGTGCTAAAACAGATATGCTGGACCCTAACAATTTAATAATGCATTGTTTAGGTATTTTGGTAAATATCTTAATTAATTTAACCAAGGTATTTGACATTAAAAAAATAGAAAAGGATGAAGTTAGATGCTACCTTCAGAAATTCTCTTGAGCATCTGTCAGTGTGTGAATGCAAACCTGTATGCATACCTGTACGTTATATAGGCATTCATGTATGTGAGGGTATTTTTTTGACTTAAAATCAGACTGATTCAGATGAAAAACATCAGTGTAATGGCTTAAGAGCTGAAAATTCTTGTCAGAGAAACTTGGCGTAGAACCAGCTGTAAACAGAGCTCCTATCCCCACCCACTGCACATACGTATGTGCCAGTGCCAGGGCAAACGTGAGGGATCATCTTGCTTCTGCCCTGAGCTAACATAGCTGTCCTCTGTAGCCATGTTCACACTCATCGTGTGGGCACTGGTCTGACTGCTTGCTTTGCAGGCAGGAGCCACGTTTGGTGCTGCAGCGTCTTACAGATTCCTCCCTGATTTTCTAAATACTTCAGCCACCAGATCAGGAGGAAATACGCATCATCCTGCTTGCCACTATTTATGCATCCAGGGAGGGGAATGGGCTCTTGTTCTCATAGCCAAGGAGAAACTTGCATACTTGATCCACTCAAAGCTTTCTGGCATAGATGGTAAGCAGAAAGCTCACACAGGAGTGTAAATTTCCCTTAAAAACGAAGCCTTTTAAAGATTCTGTGGTCACACCTTGTTTGGGCATGGGCTTGGCACTGTGTTTAGGTGCTTGTTCTTCTAGACACATTAAATAATGCCAGATAAAGCTATTATAAATACATTTTCTCCAAGCACAAGGTATTTTTAACCAGTTTTAGTATGCTGATTGATGATACTCATTCAGAGCTTAGCTTGCCTCTGGGTGCAAATTCAAAGATCAGAGATATATTCTTCAAACTTCCAACATTTCAAGCCAAATCAGAGAACTGGATGGCTTTTACATATTGCTAAGATAATAAATTAAAATTATAAAATGTGAAAAACAGGAGTTTGTCATCAGAAAATCTGCACTTTATCGAAATAGATTTTTAATTTTTTACTCTATTTCAAAACATACTGTTAAATTATATTTAGTACATTTTGCAGAAATAGCGAGGCCATAGTGAGAGGAGGCATCACTGCAGAAGGCTAAAAGTTTGCTAGGAAGAGAGGTGACACTGCCTCATTGTTGTATTGAGTTTGCAGCTTAAGAAGGAATAACATAACGAATGACATTTATGGAAAAATATTGTATGTGTAACTCTGCATACAAATATTGTGCATCAGATTTCAGGGTAGGCGTTTGCCTAACTTCACCCACTGTTCATAGGTCTTTTCACATTAGGGGGTAAGGATCAGCCTGCCCAGATCTGACTATAGGTTTGCAGCAAGTGGGCCAGCACAGTGAAGGAGGAATTGTACTGGGATACAACATTTTCATGGGGATTTTGCACCAATTTTTATTTCTGTTTACAACTGATTTTAATGTCTGTCTTTCTGTCTGTCCATCTGTCTCAAAATGTGTGAGATGTATTATGTCTCAAAATATATCTTGAGATATATTATGTATCTCAAAATGTATTGGACTGAGGTTTTCAGCTTTTGTATTCACAAATAAAAACTGATTCATCGGCAGCAGTTGGGTCTGGGGCTGTTTCCCTGAGCCTCTACAGCAGGGCCATGAAAAGAGGACTCTAGTTTTAGACTTGCTTTTGTGATTTTCTTTGTATATGAAAACATCAGTGAGACAGAGTGTGAGAGTAGACCTACATCTGGGCACCTTCCAATAGAGCTCAGATGCTTTACCCTGAGTTCTTAACTCAGGCCCTAGCTACGTTTCCATCTTACACAGCATTAGTAGGTGTTAAGTGTTTTGGCAGTCTCCATGTGTTTATCACTCTGTCACTTAGCCCAAAATCTAGGGTGTACGCTATGTGGGGAAACTTGGTGTCACTTTTTTGCCACTCTGTTTGCCAGAAAGAACTTGGAATCATTTCTCTGCAGGAGACAAAGCCGCTGACCAGGATTCTGGTCAGGGAATGTTCTGAGCTTGCTGTGCTGTGTAACACAGAGCCCTGTCTCAGACACTGCCTCTGTATGATGTGGCATACAAAGGAGTTTCAGTGCAAATCCTAGAAGCAATCTGGTCACACTAATATGGTCCTGCACTTAAGCTAATAACATTGTAATTTAACTATTTCCCATTGCAGAACCGTCTGGAGGATCTCTGCAGTGTTACATAGTCTAAACGTCCTCAAAAAGGATGGTTTTGACTCCAAAGTACTGTTTGCTGAGCAAGGGGTGTCCGTTGCTCCTCCTCACAGCAAAGACATCATTATTCACAAATTGGTTATCTTTACCTGTGGGGTGAGGCTGTACTAGCCTATTAGCCCTTTGCTCCAGAAATCCAAACCGTAGCTCTTAATAAAGACTGAAAGAGCAATGGGGAAAATCATGTCAGTAATCACAAGGGTGATTTCTAGAGGGGACTAAACTGTTTTCTTTCCTGGGAAGGGATTACTGGTGTCGGTACTGCAAGTCTTAGGGGCACAGTGAGCTAAGACCAGCCTGAGTAATAGCATGAGCTAAGTATGGTATGAGTAACCACAAAAACTGAAGAACAAGAGGAAGTCAAGTGTGACAGATGACATTAAGAACCCATTAAACTGAGAAACTATTGGAACTCTTTTTTCCATTGGGAAAATTGACTATTTTCCAATAAATTTTTAATCCTGGGCCACGTGTTTCATGGCTTGGTCCACTCTTGTTATTTGAAATGTCTCTTATAGTTCTGTAGCTCATGGAAAAATAAAATAGGATAACTGATTCAAGAAATTTTACTTTCTACTCTCATGCTACGTCCTTTAAGAAATATTAGTTTATAAATTTCAGGAGGTATTTGAACACAATTGTAAAGTCTTCATTATTTCCCTAGCTCAAATATCCACACTAATGCAGGCAGTGTCAGAAACAAGGCTGCCAGCAATGAATCCATGGTTTGGCTCCATGGAGGAATGTGCCAGTATCCCAGTGCTCTTCCCTTCATTACACATACTAAATTCTTTAAGCTGGAGCTGACAGTGTTCACCAGAACTTGGTCTTGGAGTTAAAACCCCACTGAGACATAAGGGATAGTTTATACCTTTTAGATGCATTGCTTCAGGGTTTTTACAGGCTTGTGTACCTAGTGGCGTAGCATTTATAGTCAGTCATATTCTGCTTCTCACAGTCCCAGAAGCTAGAAAGATAGAGTATTTGTCACGAGAGACTAAGCTGAGGACGTGCCTATCTAGAGCTTATGCTCTGGGGGGACACAGCAACTAATGAGCTTGCAGCACACGGGAGCAGTGCCTCCTCTAGGACAGGAGGTGAAAATAAGCCCATGGCCAGAGGGAAGAGTAGGGGGATGTAGCAGAGCAGGCTGTGTATCTGTGTGGAACTCTGGCCGTTCCACTAAAGTACACTGCCTTGTTAACTAAAACAAAGGGTCAGGGATTACTTGGTATCAGGATGATGCTTTGGCTTCCTACCTGGAAGACACTATAATGTAAATAAGTTTCAGTAAAATATGGAGTCAAAACTTCCAGTACCATCTATCTCTGCCTCTTGGCCGTACCTTAGAGGCTTACCAGTCAAATACAGTCTAGAAGCTCTGATAGATTCTTAGCCCAAAGTGATAGGACCGTAGGTGTCTTGCTCTGAATGACTGACTTGTTTCTCTGCTTTCAGTGTTTGTGGACGAGTAGATCTCATTTCTCATTGGTGTTTTTTCGTTGTTGTTTTGGTGACAGGATCTCGTTGGAAAGCTATGACTAACCTAGAGAAGCAGCCGTACTATGAGGAGCAGGCGCGACTCAGCAAACAGCACCTGGAGAAATACCCAGACTACAAATACAAGCCAAGGCCGAAGCGTACCTGCCTCGTGGATGGCAAAAAATTACGCATTGGCGAGTACAAAGCTATCATGCGCAACAGACGCCAGGAGATGAGGCAGTATTTTAATGTTGGGTATGGGACTTTTTAAAAAGTACTGCTCAGCTCAGAGAAAAAACAAAACACTTTCCAGGGAGAGTCCTTCATTCGATGTGGTAGATGTTGTATTTTATTGGCAGGAACATTCTATATTGCTAACAGAATATGAAGCTTATACTTTAACACAGTGTGTTCCAGGAGGAAGTTAGGCAGTTGGGGATTTTTTTGCTGGCTCTACTGTATTCTCCTCCTTACAGCTTCAGCCAACTGTTTTGCTTCCAGTCTGATCATGAAAAAAAGAAAAAGGCTTAAGATTTTCCAATGAAACATAAGTCTGCTAATAAAACCTTATAGGTATTACTTTATGGTGAGACCTTGGAGATTATATCTGAATGAATATGTGGTAGTCCCTGTTGATCCAAAAGCCAGAAACTCAAGTTTGCATTCAGTGTGATCTCTGGCAAGTGGTCAGCTACAGGACTGCTGGACATACTGCTTGAGCTGGAGTATGGGCTTGACTCAGTTAACTCCCATTAGACATGAAGTTGTCTACACTGTTCAGCATTTCCTAGAATCACAGACTGGCTCAGGTTGAAAGGGACCTTAGAGATCATCTACTCCAACCTCTCTACCATGGGCAGTGACGCCTCTCAACTAGACTTGGTTGCTCAAGGCCTCATCCAACTGGGCCTTGAACACCTCCAGGGAGGGAGCAGCTACAGCTTCCCTGGGCAACCTGCTCCACAGTCTCTCCACCCTTTTACTGAAGAACTTCTTCCTTAGATCTATTCTAAACCGACTGTCCTTCAGTTTAAAACCATTTCCCCTACTCTGTTGCTAGATACCCTTATGAAAACGTCCCTCTCCATACTAAGAGATGTCTTGCAGTACAGCAAGTTAAATGCTTTGTGTTGAGCATACATTTCAAGAAGACTGGTTCTGTCTGATGACAGGACAAGGGGCAGTGGGTGTAAGCTGGAACATAGGAGGTTCCACATAAATATGGGAAGAAACTTCTTCGCAGTGAGGGTGACAGAGCACCAGAACGGACTGCCCAGGGTGGTTGTGGAGTCTCTTTCTCTGGAGATGTTTAAAACCCACCTGGACATGTTCCTGTGCAACTTGATCTAGGTGATCCTGCTGTGGCGGGAGGGTTGGACTAGATGATCTTTCAAGGTCCCTTCCATTCCTTAACATTCTGTGTGATTCTGTGATAAACAGCTGATAGATCAGCTTGATAAGGTGATTAAAGTCTGCTAGATTAAAAACTAGCATGTATTTTCCTTCTGCAAAGACTCCTTGGTTTTACTTACAGTAGATCAAAAGAATCAGAATCAGGTGAAAACTCTGCAATGTTTCTGTATTCACTCCAGAAAATGAAGAGCTACACACTGGTCTTATAAAGAACCAGAACCAACAATATGAAAAAGCCTCAGAAGCAATGGAATTTGTGTTCTGCTTCACCTGAGTTTGGAATATTATTAACTGACTTGCCCATCTGTCCAGTTAATGGCAAAAAGTAGCAATAAAGGAGAGAATATCTGTCCAGCAACTGTTAAGTGTCATCAGGCTGCGTTTTAAACAGCTCCAGCACGCATTGTTATAATAAGCGGCTCAGCAGAGAAATTTGAGCTGCTTAACCCTGTGGCGCTGGCAGGTCCAGAGATCCCAATGGTAAGCGCTGAAACAAACACAGGGAAGTCAGCCAACATTTGGCATCAAGAGATTAAAAAAAGAGGAGGGGGGGGCCTTCTGGAAAAAGAATAGGTGGCAACAGAGTCCCCAGAACGCTGCTTATCTGGTTAAAATGCATGCTTCGTCATGGGGGAGAAAAGTAACCTTGTAATATTCTGCGTGTGATTTAGCTTTGCAAACAAGGCTGACATTGAAATCAAGACATTTCTGGGGATAATTTGCACTGGGGCGTTAAAGCCCAGAACCCAGGATGAAGTCTTTATGGAAGTTACTGACAGAGCAGCTGATGAGTGCAGTGGGGTCAGTGTTCGATGCTGGCAGTGCCATTACTACTGCAGCATTCCTGGTTTTACTTCCCCATCTGCTGCGTCGCCTCGTGCACGTCCTTTACAGCTAAACTTCTAAAGACCAAGCCAGCTCCGGCCTGGCCACCAAAATATGTGATTGGCTATGCCAGCTGTTAGGACTTGATGATCCTGGAGCTCCTTTCCAGCCATGATGATTCTGTGATTCTGTGACATGCTGAAAACCTGTCTGAAGGCATCGCAATGGGAAGGATTGAGCATTCTTTGCAACTCCTGGACTTAATGCTTCCCTGCCTCACCATCCTCAGCTTTAAGGGCAGTGTGGCAAGCACTGGGCTGCTGTGAGCCCTAATACTTTAGTAGCTGAGGACTGCTTTGAGATCCTTTGCAGTGGACATCCTATAGAAGTGGAAAAGTCCTATTCTTAAATTATTTAATATTTGAAAAGCACTGTTTAAGTGCAAAGTGTTCCTGTTGTTAAATATTAAAAGCAATTTCAGTGTGCTGAATTGTGTTACAGAAATGCTGACTCCAGAAAACAAAAGCCTTTCTATTGAATTAAGAATAAAATGCAAATTAGATCCATTCCCTACTTGAAGAGTTGCATCTTCGGCTCGGACAACTTCTGCTTGTGTCAGAAACAGAGAGACAAGGGCTGTGGGGAGGAAGGCCCCACTCCAGTGGCAGGCAGGAAGTATCTGAGAATGCAGCAAGCAATTCCAACAAATGTAAAGCCTTTTGGCAGAGGAAATTCTTTCAGGATCACTGTACTGTGCAAGGCTTACTGTACAGCAGGGCACAGGCAGGCAGGGGAACAGGGGAGGGTTTCAGTCTTAATTAAGTATGTTCATCTCAAGAGACTGTGTCCCGTCTCCTGTGGCAAGGCTTTTCAGCGCAGATGGACACACCGCTGATGACATTACAATGTGCAGCATGTACTGAAGAGTATTACTGCAATGGAATTACTTCATGCAGCAAGGAAACAAAAGGAGCATGAATTTTAAACCTCTAGGCTTGTTGGGACCCTGAAGCTTCTCAGGGAAACAAACACTGGTCTAACACAGCTAGTGCTCTTGATGCAAAAGGAATTGCTGTGGCCTGGAATAATTCTTTCATTACTGCAGACAGGTTTCCAAGGCTTAGACTCCATGTAAAGGCGTGCTGTAGAGGATTTTCTCAAATGCTCATGCTGCTTGCTTGCTTTTTGTTTATTTTTCACTAATGCCTGCTTCCGTTTCAAGTCTGCCTTTTCCTGTCTTTATCCGCCTTCCTTCAAAGGTTGTGCTTTTCACAAATGCTGCCCACTGTGGAATCTGTCATCTTCCAGTGGGAAGCCCTTGGTGATCATCCTATAAAGCTGTGCGGTTGTCCCACTGTTCCTAATGTTGGCCAGGTCTCTGAGTGGACATGGAGTAAACATTGATCTTTGGAGAAAGCTGCCTTGCTTTCTCCTCATCCACTGGTACTTTCCTACAGCACTGCCCCATGCCTCTGCAAAGCACGTAGCTCTCACCACGTTTCTCCTGTTGGCGCTGTGTGACTTTTATGTCTGGTCCTGCCAGCAGCAAGGACTATTTTAAAAGAAGATTTTCCAAATGGGTTTTAAGTTGGACCACAAGTGGTCCAACTTTCTGGCTGTCCACCGCTTTTTGGCTGTGAGCTCATGGAACACACAGATTACCCAGTGAAGAAGTTTGCATCACAGACAGGCAAACTATGGCTGTGTAGATCAGGTACAGCTAGATCTTTACAGAGGTGGGTTCTCTTATCAGTAAAGGTGATTTGGGCTTGATGTTTATTTCAAGAGCATCATTTGGTGACTCTAGAATATTGACGTAAGTGCTGTCTTGCATGGACCATATGGCCTCTGCATATGCTCTGGATGTGTGAGGTGCTGTTCTATTTGCTCTCCTTTACTCATTCCAATATTCACATCCTTTTACTTTTTCTCCATGACAGGCAACAAGCACAGATTCCTATTGCCACTGCAGGTGTAGTTTATCCAGGAGCCATTGCCATGGCAGGAATGCCTTCCCCACACTTGCCCTCCGAGCACTCAAGCGTGTCCAGCAGCCCAGAGCCCGGGATGCCTGTTATCCAGAGCACTTATGGCATCAAAGGCGAGGAGCCTCACATCAAGGAAGAGATGCAGACCGATGACGTCAATGGAGAAATGTACGATGAATACGATGAGGAAGAGGATGACCCCGATGCAGACTATGGCAGTGACAGTGAAAATCACATTGCGGGGCAAGCCAACTGATCAGGGTCCAAATATCTCGTGACCTGCAGGACTTCAAGGAGAAAAGAAAAAACAAATAAAGCCCCATCTGGTTTATCCTTGCCAGTGGCCAAGCACATTAACTTTCTCATACACTGACTGTTACTTTAACTGTTAGTCTTAACTAGTTGGGACATCAGCTGACTAATAGACATCAGCCTGCATCAGAAGAAAAAAGGCTCAGAAGAAAGGAAACAAAGACAACGATGACAACAACAGCAGAATGATATAAGCTATGGGTAAAATAATGCCAGTAATTCAGCTGCTATACCCAAGCACTGAAGTCTTACCCGTCGACCTTTTATTATTATTATTTTTTTTTCAAATAAACTTTATGGCTGTTTGTTCTACAATGTTCTAGAAATTCTCACTCAGGTACACAGTGCCAACAAGTGGCTTGTGAATGTGTTTTGTTGTTTTGTGCTACAGTTTAAAGAGAACTAATTTTTTTTTTCTTTTTGGTAATGCACCTGACAGGAAAGAAAAAAAGAGAAAATTCCTTTTACACTCCCCCACCCCCACCCTTCCCCTCTGTCTTCTCCACCTCCTCCTCCCTGGCAAATCTGGGTCAGAAGTGTGTGTGTGTGTGTGTGTGTGTGCGCGCGCGCATGCGTGCCTCTGCGCGTGGCTGGCAAGGAAGGAAGTGGGGAGTCTGTTTCTGTTACCCCAACAAGCAATTATTTCCTTTCAAGAGAGGACTTCTCTTCATCAGTTGCACACCATACTGAGTCTTTGAGCAAGTGCCAAATTTGTACTAAAGCGCTGAACTAGTCCAATTTGCTCTTCTTTTTTTTTTTTTTCGCTTGGCCTCTTCTGTTTGGGGTTTTTTTTTTGCTTCCTGCTCTGTCTTAAGTTAGGACAGTGTCGTATCTTAGACAATCCCGTGAAGAACCTGATATACCAGCAGCTGGTGAGATTAGACGTATATTTTTGGTTTTGGTTTTGCTTCTTAAAGGAAACTGTAGGTGCCGTTCTCAGGTGAAAAAAAAAAGAGAGAGAGAGAGAGAGATAAGAAATTTAAAGTAAAAATATTTTATGGTCTTGGATTTTCATGTGTGCATGTTTATGGTACTAACAAGAATAACATTGGATTATTGTGAGCAAAAATGATGTTCCTGAATGAAAAATCCTGCATCCCTCAAATGACTTGGTCTGTAAGGAACCTTTGCTTTTCATTTACACTTCAAGTGGTAGCACAGACAACATAAAAAAAGCCTGTCCAAAATGGGATTTGATCTGAACAGGGCAGAGCAACTGCAGATGTTACCTCCTTGCTGAGCATGACTGGGTCACCATCCTGTCAAGTTTTGATGAAGTCGTACTTTCAGGGTGGCTCAGCAATGATCTCTGATTCAAAAGGCATTTTGTTGTTTTAAGCTGACCTTATTTTCTTGCAGAAAGCCCGTTTTCATCCACAGGATGTTTGCATAGGAAGGAAGACTAATAGTTGTGTATGAAGAGGTTTCCATAGTCAAAGTGGGCTTGTAAGAAAACAGCCCTCTGCAGTACCGTTGCCCAAGGCACTGCCTCTCACAGGTGAAAAATTGTTCTCCTGGGCTGATACTTTCAGCATTGTTCTAGAGCACTTACATGTGTTGCTTGGGCAGTTTTGCCTTCCCCACACCACGGCAAGCGGGTGAGGAAAGTGTAATCCTGAGCAGAAGTCTCTTGTACTTCCAATAGAGTAAGTGAATGTTACGCTTTGTTTCAGAACTAAGCGTGTAAATACAACTGAATCAGAGTCTCTTTCATCCCCGCACTCTGGCATTCAGTACAACAAAAAGATCCAGGTTCAAATAGCAAGACAGAAGCATTAGGGCTAAACCAGCCAACCAACCAAAAAGACCAGTCCTCATTCCAGACAACAGCTAGGAGCTCCTCTCTGCCTGGGAAGGAAAGTCTGAGGATCATACTGGGGCGTAAGCCTTCCTCAGAGTTGGTTTTCTAACTGAGGATGCCACCTTTATAGTCATGTTGCTCCATAAGAGAGATCCATTGCTTTCGTACAAGTAGCCCTACGCATCCTAGCCCAAGCGTTCCCAGATTCCCTCAGTACTTGGCAACACGGATTTTGCACCCAGTCCTCTAATCAGACAAACTTAGCCCTTAGTGCAATCAGCTATTTGAGTCCAAGTGCAGGATGAAAGGGGCAGGTAGGGATTTCTTTGCCTCTCGAAATCCCACTTGGAGTGTAACTTGACCTCTGCAGACCTCGTGCAAAGCGAACAAGCAAACGCCGTGGAAGACGTAGGACAATACTCCGACGAGCTGTTTGGACGTGTGACAGTTTTGCCCTGCAACATCTGTTTTGTTTTTCTCCCGTTTTCCCTTTTTTGATTTCCACCTTGGCCTCGAAAAATTCTATTGTCTCTCTCTCACAAGATTTGCTCTGAAGTTACGCTTGGAGTAGCTGATCATATCCTCCATGTCAGAGAGGGTTCTTTTTGTTTGTATTTTATGACTGTGTTGGTTTTGTTTTTTTTCAGTTGAACTGCCTCTTCTTGCTAGTGTTGTAATGGTAATTATAATAATAATAATAATAATGGTCAGCTGTTCCCAGATTAGTAAATTATGTATAATTTATTTTATTCTCCCCCCCTCCTTTTTTTAACTTTATTTTATTCTGTTCTAATTTGGCAGTGCAGCAAGTGAAGCTGTTAGGCTATTTTAAATGGATGCCCATCCCCAACTTGCCTTTTTATATATATATAAATATATATATACATATGAAAACAAATCGCTGCTTCTTCTGCTCACACCATTCCTCTTTATTCTATTTTAATTTTGGCCCCAGCCATGTCGACTTCTGATGTTTATTATGATGGAGTGAATTAATGGGAGTGTTGTTTTCAATCTTAATTAACTTCTGCTCTCTCATCACTCATTTTAGTTATTTAATTACACCAGTCATCTAGAGCCAATTTTTTTGAAACACTCTGTTTGGATAAGAAGGAAGTAGACAATTGTTTTTTATATCATTATCATGTACAACGTGAAAACAGATATTTGCTCCTTTTTTTTTTTTTAAAAAAAGAAACTTTTAAATTTGTTCCCTGTCTTTGTGAACTAATTACTTCTGACTCTTGTGGGTTCACCTCATGTTTGCTGGATGCTTGATTTCCGCCACATTATCGAGACTCTCTGGTTTAATTGTGTTCCTTTGGGCTACCAGAATACTTTGTTTAAGCTCCGGGTAGGTGCCACCGCAGCAGGCGTGATTGGAGCAAGTCTTGAGACGGGAGGGGCTGGAAAGCCGGCCTCCGGGAAGTCCTTACAGAAAAAAAAAGCCTTTGGACTCCATTGGGACTAAATTTCAGCCCCAAACTGTGGGCCATGCTGCAGGAAACGTTCCTAGAAGCAGCCCCATCTCCATGGGCAGGGTCAGTCCCTGCAGGGAGAAGGGCCTGTGCCGGGGCTGCAGGACCGGGGTCTGCTCTCCCCAGTGGATGGCGTGACAGAGCCCTTACCCGGGAGCGCTCTGCTTTGCTCGCTGCCTCAGCCTGGACTAGGGCTCGGATGAACGCTGGCTCTGGTGCCGGACACGTTTCCCCCCGAGAAGCTGCGGTCAGGCTGCCCGCGTGGGTGGCTGTAGCAGACCATCCACGACCCGCGTTCGGATGTTGTGACCGATGCAGCAATGTTAAAAAGTAAAGAACAAAAGAGGCAGAAATAATAAAAAAAGGCTCTGGAGTCCCAAACCAGCAAAATAGTTAATGATGTCTGTGCTAATGTTTTCCTGGGTCCAAGGATGAGCGCTCATACGTCCTTTGGCAGCAGCAGGTCAGGTCTGAAAACGAGGCCCTGTTTATCCCTTTTTAATTTCTTAGAAAAAACCCAACCAACCAAACCAAAACAAAAGAGAGCAAAACACCCGGTTCCAAAAGGACCTTCTTGTCTTGATTCTGCTTTTTTCCCTGGGTTCTGTGCCCTGGAGCATGTAGAAAAACCAGGTTAGAAGAGATCGAATCATAGACTCATGGAATCACAGAATCAGTAGGGATTGGAAGTGACCTTAAAAGATCATCTAGTCCAATCCCCCTGCCAGAGCAGGAGTGCCCAGACCAAGTCACAGATTAGGATCCTATTAACGTAAAAGCACCCCAAGGCCCTAGCGCCCCCCTCTTTCTTGGGAACTTGGTGAACAAGGATGGTCTTGGGGAGCTGCTGAGGGGGAAGTACAGGCCACCTCCTCCTAAATCAGGATGGCCGCTTGCGCAGCGCGTCTCGGGTGCTTACAAAAGAACAGCACCAGCAGTGTGGGAAAGACGTAAAGAAAGAAGAAATAAAACCCAGGCACTTGCTTCTAAGCTCAATTACATAACACAGAGTATATCCTTTTTCAATTTATTCATGCCTTATATTAGTAAAATAGGATTTTTAAGTGCATTTAACATCTTTATTTAACCGTTCCGCTATATTAATCAGGCCCCCAGAAAAGAACACTAGCTATTATTATAGCATTTAATTAGTTTTGTAACCAAATCCTCTTATTACGAATGCATACGGAAGAAATTCTTTCTTCGAAGACATTATTTCAAAGATTTGGTTACTGCAGTAGACTCTCTCTTTAATTAAATCATTTTTTAGGAAGTAAATTGTCTTTAACCTTTTTACAGCACATTTTTCAGAGCTTTTTCTTTCTAATCCAAAGAGATGAGCTGTTATTGTCCCCGAAGAAGCCTCTGACATCACGTTCGTAACATCAAAAATAATTATACTCCGTGGAAACGTAGACCTTACTTAGCAAGAATTCATCTGCTAGAATGAATGGCAACTGTATGAGATCTCATACGTGTAAGGGCACGATGTATTGGATAGGAAGTACCTTTGTCTGCCCACTTCTCCATTGAATCATACCTTCAATTTTGCAAAGAAATGTGTGTAATTCACTGGATGTGGATTCAAGCGTATCCTCAATTCACAGGGCATGGGCTGGCTGTTTAACTTGGTTTATATTTACATTTTTTCAACTTTTTCTTAACTTGTCAGTTTCCCAGATTGAAGAACATGTCAAGTTCGTTTTTTCTACTGAGTGATTTCTCTACTCCCCAGTGGTTTTTGTCACTGGTTTGCTGAAGCAGTATTTATATAGCTCCGTTGGCTCTAAAGCTCTTACTCCTTCTAACGTTTTGGATTTCACAAGTGAAATGAAAATAGAAAAAATAAAATAGAGACAATCAAATGCCTGGAGCTTAAAACAAAGTATGTGCAACCTACCATCTCACTTGAAATTTAATAAAAGAAATAATTATGTAAATATAACATAGAGTTATAGATTTATATTTTGTTCATAACACATAGTGTAATATAAGTTGTATATTTTCATGTTTTGGTTTCATGTTATCATTCATGCCACAATAAATACAAAAAAAACAGGAGTTGATGTACTCTTTAAAAAAAAAAATACAATGTGGGTTGCCACCATCCTGGGGTTTCGGGTTTGATTTTTTGGTTTTCAGTTTCTTTTGCATTCCCCTTTTTCAGTATTACTGCCCTGCAAGGCACCAATAAAACAGCAAATGTGTTCTTTACCTATCCTGTGGTCTGTTTCCCACTTATTGAATAGCAAAGGGTGTGATAGTGAGTTTTCTTCTTCCCAGAGGACAGCAACTCAAATGACCAGAGGGCTGGAGCACCTCCCCTGTCAGGACAGGCTGAGCAAGTTGGGGTTGTTCAACCTGGAGAAGAGGAGGGTCCCTGGTGACCTTCTAGCAGCTTTCCAGTATCTGAAGTGGGCTACAAGAAAGCAGAGGTAGGGCTTTTGTACACTGGGGTGTAGCAAGAGGACAAGGGGAAAGAGTTACAGACTCAAAGAGGAGAGGTTTAGATTGGACTTGAGGAACAAATGAGGATGCTGAGATGCTGGAACAGGTTGCCCAAGGAAGTTGTGGCTGCCTTATCCCGAGAAGTGTTCAAGGCCAGGTTGGATGGGGCCCTGAGTGACCTGATCTAGTGAAGGTGTCCCCGCCGATGCAGGGGGGTTGGAACTAGACTATCTTTAAGGTCCCTTCCAACCCTGGCCATTCTATGATTCTGCAGTTCTTGTCAGAAGAATCAAACGGCTCGGCTCAAGGAGCAGAAAATTGGATTTAGATTCAACTCACCAGTCTGCTCAAAAATTCAAGGTTTTCATCAAATCACAGAGAGAAAAGGAATTGCCCCATCTTTAAAGTATCAGTACTAGAATAAAAAATTTTGGTTCCTGAGCAATGTTTTACAGTGCAACTTCCAGTCCAGAGTCTGAGCTGAAAGACTCCAGAGTCTGGTCCAGAGTCAGAGTCTGGAGTTCAGGGGTGGGGATGGATGAATCCAGAGGTTTGACTTGTGCCCAGCTTCCCAGGTTAGGTTAACTTTCCACAAGCTTCTCCATTCAGTGGCCAAAGCGACTGCAAGGAAATACCCAGTTATAAATGCTGATGACACGAAGCTATGAAAAAAATAGCTCTCTTTATAGTTAGTCAGAATGTCCCAACATGCTGCCTAAACAGTTCATGAAGTTTTGACAGCAGCATATGGTGCAAAGTGGGATGAAATGAATTTGTACCTGGTTTTGACAGTAAGTTATTCTGATGGGTGCTTACTCTCAAGTGCCTACAGCTTGACAGATGCCATTCTATGGTTCCAGATTTTCTAAAGGGAAAAGGCAATATTTGGGAAAGCAGGAGGTAACTGGTGGAGGTCCTAGGAACCTGCCAGGTTGCTCTTGGTGCTGGAAGCGGGGAGGCACCTGAAGCATCCCATCAGCAAAATGTCTGTTTTGGCAGCTTCCCCACACTCTGTGTAGCACCTGCCCAGTGGAAGTGGAAATGCACCTGAGCAGAACCGCATAATGTGAGGCTCTGGACAGTAAATACCAGTATCCTTTGAATCCTTTGAAAATCCCTTTTACCATTGCTGCCATCAACATGTGATGAAGGGAGCTTCTGTCTACCAGAAAGGTATGAGCATGGCCATGCTGGCCAGTGGGGCTGTCAAATTATGGTGTGGTTTGTAATCCACGTGCCTGCAGCTTGGGCCAAAACAAACATTTTGCTTCTTTGCCCTTGTAACAAATACAACCCTCAAGAGATACCGCTGCTATCTTCTGCCTTTGCTGGTGTAGTGCACATTGCCCACCTGACCCGATAGCACTGCCAAACATGCAGCCTTCTCAATGCCCTGTGCTGAGATGGAGTGACTTTGGTGGCTGGGCTGACACCTAAATATAAGCGTTGAATACCTGCATTGTGATGAGTGCACAAGGCTAAGCGCTGCAAAGACAGAACTGGAGAGCGGTTAAGCCCTGAATGTGCAGCTGAAGTAAAGAAATGGGTTTCTGAGGTGCTTCAGAGACCTTATGGCTAGACTCGGGACCACTAGCACGTCTTTCCCTAGACAAGTTATGGTGAGGGCTTTTTTTTTTCGTCCAAAGAAATGGTAAAGAAATGCAGCAATTGCCTGTAGCAGGAAGGAAGAAAATGAGGATAATTATGGCATTAATCTATTTCAAAAAGAAAAACGTGTGACAATTAGTGCACTCCTACCAAGAAGGTAACATACAGAGCTCTATGTGTGCAGGAAAGCGAAAAGACCCCCACCCCAGAAGCCATGAAAGGCTATAGAAAGCTTCTGTGCCTCACAAGGGAGCACAGTGCTGTGGCGTCGGCATCAGTGGAAGGGTGCACGGGAGTTCGTCGGCAGCTCTGTGAGCATCACAGAATCACAGCACATTAGGGATTGGAAGGGACCTCGAAAGATCATCTAGTCCAATCCCCTTGCCACAGCAAGATCACCTAGACCAAGTCTCACAGGAACATATCCAAGTGGGTTTTAAATGTCTCCAGATGTCTATGCCCCAGATGTCTATGCCCCAGCTGCAAAAGATAGGTGTCAGCCTCTCATCCCTCTTCTGGGCTGGGTTTGAAATGATAGCACACACTGTGGGGTTTTGGTGAGGATTTTCTGTCCCATAAGTAAATTTGATCTGAAGTCAAATACAAAAGAGGTTGTACAGATTCACCGGTGTAATTTCTAACTGTTGCTCTCCAGCCTCTAGCTGGGCAAACTCTGCAGACTTTATTACACTCTTGGGCTTACAGCTTGGCTCACCCACATGCCACGCACATGCACAGACACCCGCCTACTCACCCTGGCTCACTCTATGCAATGTCTGGTGTGGCCACTCAGAAATGAGTCACTGGGAGTCAGTGCACTCATCACTGAAGACACGCATCCATCACTTCAAGGGATTAGCCAGTGCTTAGCAGCTTGGGGATATTTGCATGTTTGGGTCTTTTTTCCTGCTGGAAGAAGCTATCTGGCTGGACCACAGCAGGTACCTGTGTCTTAGGGAGCAGAGAGAGCACCCAGCATTCAGCTGTAGTCCTCCTCCATATCCAACAAGATTGAACACAGAGCACTGTGTGTCCAGTGAGCTCAGCTGTCAGCAGAACAGCAGCACTGTATGGCTGGGCTTGAGATACCAGTACCAAGAAATGGTCATTCCTGACCCATCTGGAGCATATTCAGTGGGCGTGGTGGAGTTGGCTTGATGGCTGGACTTGATGATGATCTTATAAGTCTTTTCCAACATTAATGATGCTGCGATTAACCTAATCAACACATTGATTATGGGCTTCATTATCTGCAGGCTTACATCAATGTACCTTTATGGATGCTTCTGAAGTTGCTGACAGAGGCAGCACAGAAAGGTACTTTGGCCAAAAATCAAGGCTTGCCCTGCCCCCACCCCTGTGGAGGCCACGTCACTTGGGAAGAGGTTAAAGTCACACCACAGTACACCCCTCCACTAAACCTAAAATACATCAAGCTCTGTAGTGCTGGGTCGTGACAACACTAGAAGGCTCCGTGCATTAACTGAAAATACGGGTAAAAGCACAAACTCAGGAGCCAGGAAGGAGAAAGGAGGCTGGTCTACCACAAATAAACTGCATGCACAGAGCAGTTCTAGTCATGTGGAGCACTGACTGTGAAAGAAAATGGCATTGGACGTTTCAGGCAGTCATGCTGGTGCACCAGTGACCAGGGCGGATGTCAGCGGCACTGATGTAGCTGTAGAACTGAGCGTGCGTTCACGAAGACAGGGGCTCAAACTAAGCCCTGAAAAGCCCCTCCTATCACCCTGCAAGAGCATCCCCACACAGGGATTAGTGTCGGTTTAGCTTCACGTTATCAGCGCAACTTTCACAGGCAGTGAATGCCTAACCCACCAAGGATAAATCAATGCCTCCCCTTGTATTTAACAGAGATCTGACTTAAATACAGTAAGTAAATCAAAGTAATTATTTAAAATTAAAATGATTTAAGGGACTTAGTCTGAGAGAGTGGTGTGGTGGTTGGAGGAGCAAGTGAGACATGAGACTTCAGCAGGCTATTCCCGACTCTGTCACAGACTTGCTCTACAACTTCAGGAAAATTACTCAACCCATCTCTAAGACTGCTATAATAATACCTACTTCAAAGGGGTGTTATGAGGCTTAATTCATTAATGCCTGCAAAGCACTTTGAGATCTTTGGATTAAAGGCACTACAGCAGTGCAAAGTATTATTAGCTGCAGGAACAAGCTCTCCGGCAAGCACGGCATTAACTGTCTGCAGTTTAGAAAAATAGGAAGGAAAAAAAAAATCCTAAAGACGGGCAAATTGTGGGTAGTTGGTCTTTTTGTTTGGGGTTTTTTTTTGCGTGTGTGTGGTTTTCTTTCTGGTGGCCACGTTGCCGTTAGTCAGATCTGTGCTTTACTAAACCGAGGTCGGAGGGGTGGTGCTGCTCACGGTCCAGTTGCACTCTCAGTCCTAAGCACCGCAAACACGGCTGTTTTGATCTGGGGCTTCTCTTCATCAAAGTCCTGACTTCGTGTTCAAAAGCGTGCACAACTTCCCTCTAAGGACAGGTGGAACTTAAAACCAAAAACAAAAAGAAAATGATTTTACCTTCCATTGGCTACCTACAGTGGCTTGAATTCAGTTTGAGCATCTACTTTTCCCAATGAAAGGTCTATTCTGTAAGGGGTAAAACTTTTGTCACTGGCAATCATTTTCAATCCAGAGGGATTCAAAACACACAAATCAGGGCCTTTTTTATTAACCTCAGAAGACCCGAGCCACCTACTGTGAGTGGAATTAGAAAGGGGCAAATTACAACGGGCACTCACGAATGGACCGACTAGAGAGAACTTTTTAATGAATGCCTTGTCTGAGACTTAATTTCTTGAAGTTAAATTTTAAAAGCAAGCCACTAAATGTAGGAGGGGGTTTTTAGGGCCAAGATTTAAATGTTGCAATTCCCTTGGTGTCTGTGGCAGCATCTAGGCTCAGGGTACGCTAGAGCCCCACAGGGTAGGGGGCCTCCTAGGAGCGGGATTACAGAATCACAGAATTATTGAGGCTGGAAAAGACCTCTGAGATCATCCAGCCCAGCCCATGACCTAACATCACCACATCGGCCAGACCATGGCACTAAGTGCCACATCCAGTCTGTCCTCGAACACCTCCACCACTGCCCCGGGCAGCCCATTTCAGTGTCTGATCACCCTTTCCATGAGGACGTGCCCCCTTCAAAACCAAGCTTCAAGAGAGAGATAAAAAGCAAGGTTTCCAAAACAATCAGCTGAAGAGGAACCTTAAAGCTGTCACATTTAACTTGTTAACCAAATAATCCAGTTTCTAAGATTTTCATATTCTTCATCTCTTTGAAGCTTTCCAAGTACAACTTACTGACTTAAAAATAAAAATAATCTCCACCCCACCACACCCCGTTTAATGAAAAGCCTGTAGATAGCAGCCTAGAAATTAGTTTTTTGGGTTTTTATTTTAAAGCATTTCTGACTTTGGTGAGGAAAGCCTTTTAACTCCACTTTGTTTCCAAGTCCCATTGAAAGAAAACACAGGGGAAGGGAAGAATAAAGCGATTATGGCTCCTGGAAAGGCTTTGTTTCTCTTCTGAGAGACTATGAAACTTCATGTAGGTGGTGGGTAGAGCCATTGTAACTTGCTTTCTTGTGACTGAAAGAGGGAGGTCAATATATTATCGTATCAAGGAAGAAGAAATTACATAGGAGATTCCCTGACAGACAATAAAGACAACTCTGACAGCATGATCAAAACAACTGTATAACTTTTCTTTTCTTTTCTCGCAGACACACCGGTGTTTAAATGACAGCTGAAAGAGGATGATGGACTAAACACATTATTCTCGGTTCCATCTAGCTTTTTATAATAGAAATATATCTTGAAGACTATATTCAAGTTGATCAAATAATAAGTCAATTTGTCAATAAAACAGATTAGGCAACCTGTCTGCTGAGATGATATCTGTCAAACAACATATTTTATTAGTACAGTCTTGAGGAAAATGCCTTCACGAAGGACAATAGAAAAAACCCATAATGCCACGTCGAAGCCTATTGAAACTGCGCGCTGACTTCCTGCAGTTAGACATGTTTAGGCTTTTTTTTTTTACTTTAAGTTCTGGTTGCTACTCAACAAACCACAACTTAGAAACAAACTCAAATGGCCTGAAGGGCCCTGTTGGCTGCTGATACGTGGGTATATTTCCAAGCCGCTGGCCAATGCCCATACTGCAGGCACAGGTGGGGGTGGTGGAGGGTCTCTCCCTATCTCTGTGCACTGATTTTTCTTCATTCCCCTTCTCCATATTTGTTACCCCTGTTATTCACCACTGGCAAGACACCCACATCATCAACTGCTGTGCTCTGTCACACCATGAGCCCTGTCACTGCGCTCACCAGATGAAGGCATGATGCTCTGAGACGTTCTGTACACTGATGCAAATCACCCCTTGGAGGTGTTCGGGCTGCAGCGTGAGCTCAGCTGTGCGAGGCGAGTCTCCCCTGTTACTCCATGTGACAGAAGGCAGAGGAAGCACTAACACGCACAGGCGCACAGCGACCCAGTGTGAGCAGCGTGCAACTAAAGGACATGAAGCTGAAGACCCAGTGAAGCTGAAAACAGTGAATTAATAGATTAATAGTCAAACAGACCTGGACTTGTCCAATATAAGGTGAAGTTAATGGCTGGAAAAGACCCATGTTTTGGACTAGAAAATTTCCATTCTGAACAGTTAGATTAACCAGTCTGACATACGCAGTTTTGCTAGGTGGAGTTCAAGCCAGCTGTTTTAGTTTCACAGAATTGGGTGGTGGGGGTTGAATATCAACTAGTCCAACCTCTCTGCTAGAGCAGGATCACCTAGAGAAGACTACACAGGAAAGTCCAAGTCTGTGTGGTTTCCTTCCCATCACCAGTAGCTAGTTCCGAAATTCTAGCATTTCTTTTTTGATTGGGAAGAAACAAGAGCTATGTGCTAATCATTCAAGTAGAATTGTCCTTGTTTTCATATTTTGATAATTTTTTTATAACCAGTTGCTTGGGAAAAATCTTGTTGCTGAACTGTCTGGTGAAAACACACAGGCTGAGGAAAACTGAAGCTACTCAAAGTCTGAACATCCAGTCTACCAGGACGATCAGCCATGGTGGATGAAAACCAAGCAAACAACAGCAAAAAAAAGGGCTTAAATGCTAACAGAAAATTAAGGACTTTGCCACCCAAGGCTGCCTCTGCAGGATCAGGCTGCTGTTAAGTATTGACGAGCTAATTGGCTATTGCTCACAGGAACGTACCAAGACGGACGGCTGAAAAATTCATGCGAATCATTCAGAAATGTACAAATGTAGATAACTATATTCTGAACGCTATAGATTGTTAAAAAAGCAATCAATGTCTGTGGTGAAGATGTTGAATAGATTTGAAGGCTGCACTGAAAAGAAATGGATTATAGAAAAAAGAAGTCCCTAAAACACCTAATTTTTTCGTGCTGAAATTTCAATGATATTCCCATAGAATCTGTGGTGGAGCTCGTTCAACCTCTTGTAGTGGAAATCCCCATTTACAGAAGTAGATGGGAGGAATCTGAGCTTCCACATGAATTTCTTCAGCCCTCTGAGTTGATGCGACCACGCGGTGATGTCAGAAAAGCTTAATTATCCACCCAGCCCTACAAACCATGAAACACAAGATAGCCAGAAACCCACTCTCACTCAGAATAGCTTGGCATGTCTCCATGTTGTAACTAACCAGTGTTACCCTTAGCAATTGCTCTCTAAAGCAAAAACATGTGCAAAATGTCTTCATTCAGCCTCGTGGTATCATATGTCAATCAGACGCAGGAGGCAGAACTGGCCAGCAATAGCCAAAAAAATAAAAGACCTTTCTTGTTTGAATCACTTTGAATTAACTTGACTCTGTCATATAACTGGCAAGAATATTCTCTCTTGAGCATCTGATTTTTATTTATTTGTTCTTTTTTTTATTTATTTTTGGAGCTGGGGGGCGGGTGCTGCTTTGGATTTGTCTGCAAGTTCCAAGGATCTGCTCTAAGCTTTACAAGACCAACTTAGCCTGGGGCTTTGGCAAGGAATTTCACATTGTCTGCAGCACACTGAAGTTTATTATCGCCTTTCAGAACCTCTGCAAGTTTGTAAATCAAGTAGTGCTTCGTTCTCCAGAAATCATAAGGGTCTAGCTTTGTCAATGTACACAAACACAGAGCACCCATGTTTACGATACGCACGCGCCCGTGTCACGGGCAAATACTCACACATAGGTGGCGTGAGGTGTTTGCTGCATGTCTTACTGATGGCATTGAGTCACGCCAACCTAAAGGTCTATTCCAGCCTCAGCAATAACATTAGTAACAGTGATTCCATTGCAGTTGAAGGTTTTGCACAGGAGAGAAGATCTGGGTGTTGGCACTTGTGTCCTGACACTGATTCTGATGGCAGTAGTTGTTTAAAGGGGAGGGTTAGGTTGGGAACTAGGAAGCGCTTCTTCATGGAAAGGGTGATCAGACTCTGGAATGGACTGCCCAGGGCAGTGCTGGAGTCCCCATCCCTGGAGGTGTTTAAGGACAGACTGGATGTGGCACTTAGTGCCATGGCCTGGCTGATTTGGTGATGTCAAGCATAGGCTGGGCTTGACGATCTCAGAGGTCTTTTCCAGCCTCAATGATCCTGTTAAGGCACAAGAAGAGAGCTTGAGAAGACTATCAGCACCTAGGCCTCAGTGGTTGTTTTTTTTAAAGCACACCTGTTTTTGTTTTGAGCTTAGCATCAAGGTCCTCTGCCTCTCTGGTCTGAAAAGGAATTACACTGCTGACACCTGATGCCAGCACCTGTCAAATCCCAAACACCCACAGCACAGCATCGGTGTCATTTTCATCTGACTGTCATAAGAATTAGTTTGTTCCCAAACCCACTACTTTTCCCCCTCCTTGTATCCCTTTTTTTAATTATCATTCACAGGTGCATAAAGGATGGCACAAATTTTATCATGTTTCTCCCAGGAAAAGGTACTGCTGTAGAGTCGGGGTCCACTAAGATACAGCAGAACAGGGAAAACCTTGTGTAACCCACAAAAGAAAATGAGCGAGATGATGTTTAAGGTCCTTCACACCCAGAACCATTCTATGACACATTCTTTGTGTCTAGTTTTGGGCGCCACAGTATAAGAAGGACATCGAAGTGCTCCAGTGGGTCCAGAGAAGGGCAACAAGGCTGGTGAGAGGTCTGTAAAACAGGCCCTATGAGAAGCAGCTGAGGGAACTGGGGTTATTTAGTCGAGAGAAGAGGAGGCTGAGAGGAGACCTTATTGCTCTCTACAGCTACCCAAAAGGAGGTTGCAGCGAGGCTGGTGCTGGTCTCTTCTCCCAAACTACTGATGGTAGGGTGAGAAGAAATGGCCTCAAGTTGCATCAGGGGAGGTTTAGATTGGATCTTAGGAAGAACTTCTTTCCTGAAAGAGTCGTTGGGCACTGGAACAGGCTGCCCAGGGAGGTGGTGGAGTCACCATCCTTGGAGGTGTTTAAAAGATGAGTAGCTCGAGCACTTGAGGCCATGGTCTAGGGGTTAAGAATATGTTGGGATGAGAGCTGGACTTGATGATCCTGGAGGTCCTCTCCAGACATAAGGATTCTGTGACTCTGTGACTGCTGCTGTGGTTGACAATAAATCAGCAAACGTTTCCTTTCTTAGTGTGTCTTCAGCTTCTGTGATTGTTTCTTAATCCTCAACATAAAACTGATGTTGTAGACTGCTCACAAACCCTGGGCCAAGCCATAAGTGGGGTTTCGTATGGAGTGTCTAATAGTCATCCTACTAACTCGTGTCAGGAGTCATCACCCGTGAAGCACCACACAAATAGGAGAAAAAGTACAATTGCAGCACGTGTGAAGTAGGACTGCACGGAAGCATCTGTGTGTGCTCCTCGTGCTGGCTGAATGTTTCCTGCACTGTATTTCACGCTACTTTCTTCCTTGCTCAAAACATCTCCCTTCTACCTGCAGCTGGTAAAAGCGTCGGGAAGATGGGTCTTCCACATGAAAATCTCCCACCCAGCACATTGCCATCTGATGCCAGCATCCGTGTACGTCTTTCCTTTGACCTCAGCTGGCAGCAGATCAGCCAGCTCGCCGGCTTCTTGCGACGTTTCTGGGGGTGGGGAAAGATTATTTATCTTTAAGTGGGGAGAGCTGCTGCGTTTTCCGTACCTGGATGCTGCACAACTCTCTGCAATCGTTACCAACAGGTGATGTCACTGAAACTTCTTTTCATGTCGCTGCCCTCACCCAAGATAAATACAGAACACTGTCGTGCCGTTACGTGATGTAAACATGTCATCATAATTCGTCTTTACACATCGTAAATATTTTATTGTATGACACCATTACACCTCCAGATATCTTTTTCCATATGAATAGTAATTACTCAAAGTATTTGCTGTAATTATGTCACTTGATGAAATTACAGTAATTACATCGAAAAATGATAGCCCATGACTAATGAATTAAAATAGCATGGAAATTCGCATAAAAATGACATTAAAACTGTTAAGGATCTGAGGCAAACTCACAAAAGCAAGGAAATTCGTAATTAAGAATTTAATCTCTAATAACATTGCAGGGTGCCGCTTTTTCTTTAGATTATGTCACAGATGAAGAAGAACAAAGTAACGAGGTATTGCCTGAGTGGGGATAAAGTGACCTGCTGCAAAGCACTGCCTGGCGTTCCGCAGATGTGCAGAACCACGCAGGCAAGTGCCGCACAGCAGCACTCAACAGAACTTCGGTAGGAACAGAAGGCAAGGGATCACAATCAGAGCTCAGGTAAGGTGCTGCCTCTTCAGTGGAAATTCCAAGGAAACATGATTTTTGGATTGGTCAGGATGACCTATAGGTCAGGGTGATAGGTCAGGATGACACTGAAGGACCACAGTGGCAAGCTTAGTAGCGAGATGGCTGTCAGCAGGAAAATGTGTGGCTCTCACGGCTAGTGAGAGGGTTTCATACCTGACCTGCGCTTACAGCTTTTGCAGGGTCACTTATCACCGCATGCAGACGAGTGTTTTCATAAATCTGGCTACCCCAGGCAACCAGACAAGGTCCTGCTCTGGCACACAGACTGTTACAGAATCACAGAACGCTTGTGGCTGGAAAAGACCTCTAAGATCATTGAGCTCAGCCCATGGCCTAACACGACCACAGCAGCCAGACCGTGGCACTAAGGGCCACATGCATTCTGTCCTTAAGCACCTCCAGGGATGGTGACTTCTCGCTGCCAGCTGCACGCCGGGGAGGCACAAGGGCCTCCACTGCTGAGAAAATTCACAAACAAATCCTATGCCTTGGACCTTAATGAGAACAAGATGATTTGATATTAAAGTAATTGGTAATTCCGTTCTTATTTTCTGCATGAAAAGAAATTATTCTGTGGCTAAACACCAGTGAAGCCTGAGAAGCAAAGAGGAACCACTGACACCAATTTTGCTCATTTTCTTCCTGGCTCAGGAGCAGCCCCATGAGCCCACGCCTGTGAGAAACCCAAGGCTGTTCACCCCCTTCTTTCACAGCTGTCTCTCTCATTGGTCCCAGGGAGATCCAGTACCTCCATGGACTTTGCTGGGTTTTAAAGTTGTTTGCAAGTTGCTTTCAAACCCGAGAAGTCCCTGATCACTGCGGAGGAGTTGACCTTCAAAGGTCCCTTCCAACCCAAAGCATTCCATGATTCTGTGGTTCTATGAAATTGCATGGTGTGCCAGAGCAGGAAACCCCACTGAGCTGGAACATCTCCCCGCCACACCTAACAACCAAGCTGGGATTTTAGCTGAATTAGGAAAGAGCC
>JAOXOE010000001.1:41139125-41151480 GCA_028565055.1 Phoeniculus purpureus
CATGGGAGGCAGAGAGAGAAGAGGAAAGAAGGAAAGCGAGAAGAAGAAATCCTGTTTCTAGTTAGAATATCCAGTAATAATTTAATATATGGTGCCATTTTAGAAAATGTGCTATTCATATTTATGAAAGGCTTAATAGATGCAGCTGCATCCTCTAACAAATTATTATAAGGCATGGTATGAAATGCATTAGTAAGAAATGCTTAACAGATGATGCTGTGACAAGCTGTTACAACGCGTGTTATAAGACGTCAATATTATTAAATCTATGGGCTTGGTTAGCACATGAATATAAATAATTTTTATGCATGCTACAAATTGCCATGCTTTATTAATAATGAAGTGTTTATAAATGGAACCTTACTGTAAAGCATTATTAAATGCAGCTACTCAGAAGGCCTTAGAGTAGTACTGTAGCAGCATTATCACGCTGAGAAGCAGACTAGAAAGGCTGCTTTATTTTACTCTCTGAGTCGACACAGGTTCAAACACAGTGGGCTTTGATTCCCAAAAACCCATGTGGTAGGGGCCACCAGTAGCACGAGTTGAAAGCTACTGTTGTCACGTTCTTTGTTATGCTTAAATCGCCCTGGCCTCACTTACATGGGATTTACACTAATGTAAGTACTAGTGTCAGTGGAGTAACTCCTGATTAACCCTGCTCTAAGTGATGCAGGCCATCTAACACGCTGCAGGCCACATTATTTTTCTTCCCAAGTGAAAGCCGGCTGCAAATGTGACTGCGCGTTGTAAGGTAGCCATCTGAAACGAAAAACGTAAGTAGACTTGAAACATGCAGCTCCCCGCATCTCAGGTTCTGCCCTTCCAACAGGGATTTCCAGAAGGTTATTTCTACATTAAAAAGAAATTCCTTTGCAGAGCTTTTCAACAGAAAACACTCCTGTGTTGCTCCAGAAGTTGCCGTGACTCAGTAACACACAGGAGTGGCTCGGTTCCTGCCTTCATGATTGATGTCATCTGAGTCTCGGGTGCTGCACTGAATGGGACCAACAGCCTTACAGAGAGCTACCCCAGACCAGACGGTCTGCAGAGGCTGCAGCTCATGAACGAAAAGACACAGCAGGTCTAGGACCACAGGGACAAGGAGTGCTTGGCATGTGATTAGAGTGTTTGAAATGATCAGCTACTTTCTTTCCCCCCCCCAGCCCCAGATTTTTAGTGTTTTGGTTCCTGTCGGAGTGGAGCGCTCTGTTTTCAACCACCTTTTAGTGCCAACTTGTTCACAATGCCCAGATTATCTGGATGATCGTGTCCTCCAAGCTGTAGCTTACTATTTTTCCGAAGGATTTCTGAATAGCTCGGTGGTCACGTTACTGAAGTGGCAGAGTTGCACAGAGAGGCTCTGCCTTTCCTGTACCCAGTCAGTGTAGCCTCTTCCCTGATCCACCCGATGACCTTGCACTAGCAGCCAGCACGTAGCTTTCAACTCAAAGCTGTGTAGCTCTCTGCAGGGAAAACCTTGCTCTCATGAAATCGCCACCACAGACAACTACAGGAGTAGGTGAGATTCAGAATCACAGAACAATGATCCCTTGGGATCATCGAGTCCAACCATCAACCCTACTCTACAAGTTCACTCCTAAACCGTATCCCTCAACACCGCATCTAAGTGTCTTTTAAACTCATCCAGAGATGGTGACTCAACCACCACCCTGGGCAGCCCGTTCCAGTGCCAAATGCAAATCTTTTGGGAAAGTCTACAGTGTTAGCAGTATCATCACCTGAACGCACGTGGAGAGGGAGGCAATATTCTGGTATAGAAAAGGGATTCGCTTGCCTTTGTGTGTTCCTGTGTGTCTGTACACAGAGTTCATGGGCACATCCCACTTTTCTCTGTTCACATTAAATAGTTCCATGTCCACTGGTCCTGCATTATCTCAGCACATCAGCACAAAACAGAAGAGTTTTAACTCAACTTTCCTAGGGGACCTGAAATGTACAGAGAGGGACACTGGCAGCCAGATGTCTGGGGCTATTTAGTCTAGAGAAAAGGCGGCTGAGATCTATCTGAGCAATAAGATCTCTACCTTATTGCTCTCTGCAGCTATCTAAAAGCAGATCGTAGTGAGGCTGGTGCTGGTCTCTTCTCTAAAATTACTAATTACAAGAGGAAATGGCCTCAAGCTGCGTCAGGGGAGGTTCAGATTGGGCATTAGGACAAGTTCTTTCCTGAGAGACTGGCTGGGCACTGGTGGCTGCCCAGGGAGGTGGGGGAGTCATCATTCCTGTAGGTGTTTAAAAAACGAGTAGCTAGAGCCCTTGAGGCCATGGTGTAGGGGTTAGGGAGATGTTTGGATCAGGGCTGAGGTAGATCACAGAATCACAGAATCAAAGAACATTAGGGATTGGAAGGGTCCTCGAAAGATCATGCAGTCCAATCCCCCTGCCACAGCAGGATCACCTAGATCAAGTTGCATGGGAACATGTCCAGGCAGGTTTTAAACATCTCTAGAGAAGGACACTCCACAACCCCCCTGGGCAGCCTGTTCCAGTGCTCCATCATGACCCTGGAGGTCCTTTCCAGCAATAATGTTTCTATGATTCTATGTGGAGAGGCGTGTAGGTGTCCAAGCTGGGGGCTTCTCTTTGGGCAGGGATATTCAGCTGACGACACATTGCATGGCATTTGGGGGAAAAAGGACTTGACCCTGAACCACTCAAGCCCTGCCACAACAGCTAGACAAGCCCTCTTGTCTTCTGTCTCTGCTCTATTTAATATTAGCAATCAGAGTAACCCTCTTCACAAGTGATGTAGATCACTTCATTTATTACCTCCATTATCACCCAGAAACTAAAAAAACAAACCAAAAATGTTACCTAACTGCATGAAGCCCACAAATGTTGCAGATGGGTTCATTCTAAGTTCTGGGCAAATGGTCAAACAGAACATATCCCTCTTTTAACAGCTCTATACTTACTCTGACCAAAGCTTTAGTCTTGATGGGTTTTTTTCTTCTCTCCAGTGTTTCATGGCACTCACAGGCGAATGTCACGCAAGCACGCCGAAGGACTCTTATTTATCTATTAGCCTTGATGTGACTGCAATCGTCTGTATCTTCGTGCATTATTTTCTGGTCTAGTTTACAGTTCCTCCTGTTATAATTCATCTCATATCGCTTCTTTTCTTTGTTTTCTCATTCCTCATCATTAATTTCTGAGCCAATGTTTTTACTTATTCCATGACTCCTGTGCCTGAAACATTATTATTAACCTTGGATATGGAACTTGGTCAAAAATCCTCACTGAAGGGTAAACAAACATTACAAAATTCACCATTTCGTTCCAAAACACTCCTTACTGTAAACTTTAGGGTCACTTGTGTCTTCCCCCGTAACCGTTTCAGCTCCAGGTGGAGCCTCATCCATCGTGCCAAAGCCAGGACAGGGAGATGTTGAAACCACAGGAGTCAGCACTTCAGAAATCACACCCGGCTTTACAGTTTGGCAACAGAGCTTCATTCGAGGAAACGCGGAGCGGGATTTCCACATCGAGCTGCTGAATAGGAACAAGAAAAGGGCAAGTGCCATTTTTGGGTCAGATGGTTGTCTTTCGTCCTTCAAGGCTTTCCAAGGGCCATGCAGGGGTTCCACATGAGTTTGAGGGATAGGCAGATAGAGAAAGGAGACACGTGTCTCTGAATGCCTGTGTTGGAGAGACCTGATGCAAATCCAAGGCCCAAGGCTGAGGGCAGGACACCGTATGTTGGGGTAAAGCCCTCCCGTGACCGGCCACACACTCTGCAAGCTTCACCCTCTGCTTATGGCACAATGGTGAGACAGCTCCTTCGTGCCTTCTCTGCCCTCACATCTGGTTGAGCCACAGCCAAAGCAAAATAGTCTTTGGCTCTTTTTGAAGCTCCCCTTGAGCTTTTCCATGCATTGGTTGATTGATAGCCTTATTATTCAGCACGTCTTTATATCTACAGTGACTGTAGCAATCAGCAGACAACTGTATTAACTGCGACTGGGGAAAAGTGAAAATAACACCTGGCATTTAACGCAGTTCGTCAGAGGATCTCAAAATGCTCAGCAAACTTTAATAAAGACACATGACACCCAGCGAGTCTGGAAATATTGTGACAGACACATTAAACTCATCCAAACTGATATATCAAGGCATGCTGGAGCGGCTCTGGAACAGCAGTGAGGCTGAGGCATCACCACTTCAGCCGCCTGCCACGGCTCCCAGAGAAGCCAAAATCTACTCAACCCTGCCCTCTGGATCTTCTGGATGCTGGGCCAGATCGAGCACTTGCCTGCCTGCAGGCATCCCACCGGCATTTACCTGGAAGCATTGGGATATCCACATACCTTTATCCTACTGGATCCCTGCTCTTTCTTTCTGTGGTGTGATGGATAGGCCAACAGGAGATCAGGACTGACGATGGTCCTGTTCAGCCTTTCTTTACACTCTTGATTCGTTCTGCTTTTGTGTTTTAGACATTTCTCTATTTAGATGATGTGTGAATTCCATGTACACTTTTTTTTCCTCAGAGTCATGCAGTGAGTGTTTGTTTGTGCATCTGTATTGTGCTCTACTTTTCCTCATGTTCACAGATTTTTATTAAAATATTTCCATAAAACAGGTTGCTACCAAAAATAAATGAACACATACAAATTAATACATAAAAACAGATGAGTTATATAGAATATTTACAAACAATGGGATGGAATTCAAAACTTCTCACAAACACAGCATATAAATAAGCGTATACATACCCCGTGTTTACTACCGTTTATTTTAAGAGTTACTTAGTAGATCTGAGGTAGGCTGAGGCTGACAGACAGGATTTTTCTTCCCATTGCAGCTTGTGGGTGCAGCAAAAAGGATCTCGTTTGAGAGCCAAAAGAGAAAGATCTGCTCTTATACTCAGTTTGCGTTTCCTCAGCCTGCAGAAATAAACACACATGGTGTAAAAACTGGGTTCAAGAGTCCAATAGGACCAAGCCTAGGTCTTCATGTCTGGTAAACAAAGCACAGAGCTTTAAGTCATCTGTCCAAGGTTAGGCAGCAGGTTAGAGGGTTGTCATCTTGTCTCTTTGTTATCTAAAGCATTCAGAAGAGAGAACTGTTGTTATGAGTAAGAAATCCTCACAGCAGCAGTGGGCTGAGCATTTGGGCAGAGAGTGGCTACTCCATCAAGCTCTGCAAAGGCAGAAAAACACAAACCCTTCAGTTTAAAATAAGAGTTTAAAAAGTAATAAAAATAGTAATATTGATGTTGAGGGCTCTTCCATGCAAATCTTCTTCTATTAAATTGGATCCACCAAAGGTAGTGGCACTAATCAACCAATTCAAGTTCCTAGACTATTTGTGCAGAGCCATGCTCTGCCCCACATCTCAGTGTCAAGGGAACTGGTGGCACTGAGGGCTGATCCAAGGTGGATGAGTTCAGGTGGCACAGAGCTCCCAGCACCACAGCTCAGCAATTGCCCTGGGGCAGACCTGAGGCTGGCAGGATCGTGCCAAGGCACCATGTCCTGAAGCCAAGGCCTGGAGACCTACAGCCAGAAATGGTTGGACTGGTGCTGACCAGAGCCCTCTTGTGTTAAGAGGGCTCCTCACTAGAGGATGGTGTTTTGACAATCCTGTAACCCAGTCCAAGGAGCACGGCCATCAGCTGAAAGCACAATTTATTGTTAGTTTTTACACAGTGTAAGGATAAGGTTGCATAACCCACCACCATAAAAATAAAGGAGAACACCTCTGGCCATAAATATCCTGATAGAAAACCCAAAGGTAGTGAGAAAGTCCTAACAAAAGAAAAATACACCCAAACCTATCACAGAAAATGTCCATTAAACTTACAGTCCACGTCACTAGCCAAATTAGGTCCGTTCCGTCGGCAGCAGCCTGTCTGCAGAGTGGGAGAAAGAGAGTCCCACAGAGAGAGACAACACTACTCTATCTCCCTGGGAGGTGTCTGCAAGAAACCTCCCTTTTATACTCTGGTGCTGCTTCAACAACTTTCCCCCCTGAAGGAGAAACCTGCCAACATCCAATCCAGACTCTCTCTCTCTCTCTCTCTCAAAGTTGCCTGCCTCTGGGAAAGCAACCCAGGGGAGCATTTTTCTCCACACTCCCCAACGAGAACCTGGATATTCATGGTTTCTCACAGGAAAAAGGAATCATCCATGTGTCAACCTCAGCTCTCAGCACTTCAGAAGGAAAAGTTGGATGGGACTCATGAGTTTCCTGCTGGGTCCAAGTTATGTGCTCAGCCAATCCTGCACTGCCAGGCTGCTCAGGGGTCAGGTGCACAGCGTGATGCTGGCATACAAGCTGACACGATCTTCTCTACAGACTGGTGCAAACAAATATTTGCTTTTACATTCTCAAGCTGCAGAGGCAGAACTGGACACATCTTACTGGTGGTCTCTGGTTGCTGCAGCACAAGACAACTTTCTGCACCCTTTGACAGAGAGGAGGCTTCTTACAAGTGAGCAAGTGCAGGCCTGGCCTCTCCGTTCCTGAGAGGAGGGTGTTTAGCTAACGTTTTGCTAGAACCTAGGAGTGTGAAATCGGCTGTTCATGTGCAGCCTGCGCAAGTACTGCAGTTTGAAAGTGAAGGCAATTAATTTCAGTTGTTGACTTAAACTGCTGTTGAGAGGTACTTCATTTCCCAATTCTTCCTCCTATAAATAGATTAAGGGTTACATGAAAGTCAAGTTGTGCTCGTTTGTCCTCCCTCTAGATAGATTTCCCATGACTGCTTATCTATCAGCCCACCCCACCCCCCCCTTAACACAATTTGTTTCTCAAATTAATTTAGCTCGCTCACTTCCATTGGTCCCCAGCCAAAAACTTGTCTCCTGCTCCTTTTTCTTCCTCTTTTTTTTCTTCTTTCCATGAAAAAATGAAACAAAACAAACCACTTTGGAATTAATATTTTCTGGAAGGGAGATTGAGCAATGTGTGTCTTGAACTCGTGACTGAGAGAGCTAAAGAAAATGTATCTTTTGGAGGGATAAATATTTGTGTTAGCAGCCTGGAAGGGCTACCAGTGCTGGAGAGTGGCAGCTCTGCGTACAGCTCTGCAATGGCTCCACGCATGACTTTCTCATCAGTACTCATGGAAGCTGCATGTGCTCAGCAGCTCCAGCGTTGAATACCTCTGCTTATAACTCAGCTGTTATTTGGCAAATTTTCTCTTTATTATGTATTCATCTATCAGAGGCAATTTTTTTCCAGCTTCCTGGTATGATCCATGAAGTCAAGTGTGGTAGCTACAAAAGTAAAGCATAATTTTGCTTCCTGCCTAAGCTTGTTTGCAAGAAGAAACCAGTGCTGAGGATATTTAACGTGTCCAACTTCAATACACACACACACTACAGAAACAAAGCTGATTATCGCACACTGATGTGCCTGGAGAAGTTCAAGCTCCATCCTGTTGTTTAACACAAATTAATTGGAGTATTTGTGCATGGGCTACCTCATCTCTGCAGCACTAGTCACAGGACCCAGGCCATAAAACACATGCAGCAAATAGATAAAACACATGCAGCAAATAGCTAGTGCAAGGGTTGAAGGATGGTGATATTTTCTGATGCTGATAAGGACATCTGGATAAGTATGAATCATCGCTCTGAGGGCAGTGTTTGTGTTTTTCATAGAGTGTATTTAAAGAAAAAGAATTCCTCAATCTAAAGATTTGATTGTTGTCTTAGTGCTGCTCATCTGATCTCCGATCTGGAGCTGCAAAATGAATTTACCCCTCGCCATGTAAGACATTGCTGCAAAGAATTAGGAAAGGTCTGTGTTTTATCACTGGAGATGCCAAATCTTTATCTGCTAATGCTGCACTACAGAGCTCTTGCCAAAAGGAGAGGAGAAGCTTAAGTTATTTAAAAATAATAGTGGGTATTTGGAGATATTTAGAGATGCTTATCTTTCTAAAAATGGTATTTTGGGGTGTAGGAATCTGTGCTTATTCAAGGTGCCTAAAACGTTTTGATACCTTGGACTCAAGGCTTTTCATTTGTGATGGGACTGTGCCATACTGTTCAAAGCTATCACACAGGTGTGCTTCCTGGTCACAATGCTTGGTTTTGATTGGATATTTGTGATGCTAGAATTGGAGGGTTTAGTGTGTCTGTCCATCTCCTTGGCTTGAACAGCTGTTCCCACCGCACTGCTGGTTATTCAGATGCCCCAGATGTGTGGGGTCTCCCTGCTGCATCTCTCCAGCAAGCTGGGCACTTCCTGAGAAGTAACAGACTTGGTGCTGCTACCGTGTGGTGCAAGTTTGATGCCCAACAGACTCACTAAAATTGATGTACTGGGACAGACAACTTGGTGTACCAGAGCAGTGAGCCCGACACATCCCAGGAATACTAGCCTCATTGTACGTGTTTCCATCCAGAAACGAAAGTGAAATACACATTTGTCGCATTTCATAGAATCATAGTCTTATTAATGGATGAGACCTCCAAGATCATCAAGTCCAACCATCAACCCAACATCACCATGCCCACTGAATCATGTTTCTGAGTGCCAGATCCACATGTTTTTTCAGCACGTCCAGCAATGCTGACTCCATCACTTACCCGGGCAGCCTGTTGACCTCTCCTTCAGTGAATAAATGTTTCCTAATTTTTCTAAACCTTCCCTGGCACAACTCGAGGCCATTTCCTCTTGTCCTATCACTTGGGAGAAGAGACTGACACCCACCTCTCTACAGCCTTGTTTCAGATCGTTCTAAAGGTCAGCAAGGTCTCCCCTCCGCCTCCTTTTCTTGAGGCTAAACAACCTCAGCTCCCTCAGCCATACCTCATAGAGATCCATGCAGGGTTCCTTCCATGGACATCTGGAGTCAGGATGCTTGTATGGTTTTCAAGAACAATGATGTTCTGGGACCACAGCAAAAGTAGTGGAGGTTACCTGTGAGCTGAAATAAAATACAAGTGTTAGTTAAATACTCTTGAGGCAGATACATAGAAGGTGTAAAAGGTGGGAAGGCACGGATTTAGGCTATTCCATTTCTCAAAATATTTAGAGAGAACAGTAGGAGAATATCAAGCAGGTGGAAGTTAATCAGTGAGCTGTGTACCCACATACATACCGGTAATCTTATGTTTCACATGTGAGTTTAAACATTTGGTGGGGAAGCCACCCAGCAAAGATATCTGTGAACAAAAATTACAAGACAAGGTTTCACCACCATAACAACAGATTAAGACCAACGTCCATTTCAAGTGCAGCGACATGTCAGATGCGTCAGGCAGCCACCACACAGCCAAACATCCAGGTCAAAGTGTGAATCTGAGTGGGTGCTGAGTGTCACGACTGCTCTATGCAGAAAGATGGGGAAAGCCTCTTCTTTCAATAAAGACTCTTCAAGATAATAAACAAAGAAAACTACCATTTAGCTGTCATGCTGCATCATTTTCTGTCTCACCCAGTGCTCCTGTAATTGTTGCTAGTGATTCCACGCATGAATTGCATAGTGGGGCACATCAAATTATGAAGGTAAAAGGTCAGGTTACATCATTGCCACCACAGCTTTTCAGGAGCTCTCAAACTCCGTTTAGCACCAGTCTGCATTTCAATCAGCTTGTTGTAGAATTTCAGGAAAGCCTACTCAACTACTGCGAGCTCAAGACGTGCAACGCAGAAGCAGTACTAGGGACAAAGTTTAACGAGGTTTGTAAAGGAGATTTAGGTTGTTTCCACCCTCTTCAGAGTTTTGTGGGCAAAGTTTCATATCATATCATAGAATGGCCTGGGTTTGGAAGGACGTCCGTAGGTCATCTAGTCCAGTGAGCAGGGACATTCTCAACTGGATCAGGTTGCCCAGAGCCTTGTCCAGTCTCACCCTGAATGTCTCCAGGGATGGGGCCTCAAACACCTCCCTGGCAATGTGTTCCAGTGTTCAACCACCCTTCTGCTAAAGATCTTCTCTTAACATCCCATTTCAATCTGCCCTTCTCTAATGTGGGACCACTGCCCCTCGTCCTATTGCTACAGGCCTTCATAAACCATCCCTCTTCAGCCTTCTTGTGGTCCCCTTCAAGTACTGGAAGGTTGCAATCACATCCCCCTGGAGTCTTCTCTTCTGCAGGCTGAACAACCTCATCTCCCTCAGCCTGTCCTCATAGCAGAAGTGCTCCAGCCACCTGATTGGTTTTGTGGCCTCCTCTGGACCCATTCCATCAGGTCCATGTCCTTCCTGTATTGAGGGCTCCAGAGCTGGATGTAGGCGTCCCAATGAGGTCTTACCCTCTGCCCATTGCTTCTGAGACTATAATCATTATTTTCCTGCATTTGAATTTAGGAATATAAGTATTAAAACATTTTTACTTTAAAAAGATGAAAAAACAGAAGATGGTTGTTCCTTCTTGCTTTTTAAATTATACTTGCAGTGATAAACTGAGTTTCCCTGCAGAGGTGAGACTTTGGAGTCTACCTCTGACCCTTGTGACCTTTGCTCTTCACAGAAGTACGCAGTGGCAACCCAACTTTCACGTCTTCCTCCTTGCCCCTTCCTGCTTCTCCAGCACTCAGCTTTAAAAAGACAACAGTACTAGGTTGCTGCCTTCCTATTAAGCTTAGTCTCTGCTCATTTCTTGCCCTAGGTTGAACCTGTCCTGGCTGAGCTTCAATGCAAAGATAATTGTTACAGTGCTCAATTTTTATCTGATGGGTTGAAGACTCTGCTAATGACTGCACCTGATCCAGCTTTTAAGTCCTTCAGGTTTTCTTCTTCCAGTCTGTGGCACAGTAAGTGCAGCTGCAGCTTGCAGTCAGACTTTTCTCAGATGTACCTGATGAGAAATTTTCTAATTGAACCTTGTTGTCCTTCTCTGCTGTTCATCAAAGGGAGGCTAAATCCTCTTATAGAATAATTTTGGCTGGAAGAGACCTCCAAGGTCAAGCCCAACCTTTTCCTAGCCCTATCATTACCATAACCCATGTTCCCCAGTGCAACACCTATTCTCTTCAGCACTCCAAGGAATGTCAACTCAACCCCCTCCCTGAGCAGGTCTTCCCTCATCCTATCACTCACCACTAGGGAGAACAGACCAACCTTCACCTTTCCACGACCTCCTTTCACTAGCTTTAGAGAGCAACAAGGTCTTCCCTCAGTCTTCTCCAGGCTAAACAGCCCCAGATCGCTTAGCTGTGCCCCATACAACACATATTCCGAATCCTACATCAGCTTGGTATCCACAAACACATGAAGGGTGGGTGTCAGGAGGATGGGGCCAGGCTCTTCTCAGTGTTATCTAGTGACAGGACAAGGGGCAATGGGTGTAAACTGAAACATAGGAGGTTCTGCATCAATATGAGAAGGAACTTCTTCCCAGTGAGGGTGATAGAACACTGGAACAGGCTGCCCATGGGGTTGTGGGTTGTGGAGTCTCCATCTCTGGAGACATTTAAAACCTGCCTAGACATGTGTGACTTGGTGGGGGGATTGGACTAGGTGATCTTTTGAGGTCCCTTCCAATCCCTAATATTCTGTGATTCTGTGACCCCTCTTCAGCCCTTCAATGTCCCTCTTGTAGTGAGGGACACAAAACTCAGCATCTTACTGGGTGTTAGGGAGTCATTCCAAACTCTCAGTGACTGTTATTGTCCCAGATCTGAGGAAGAGCAGGACAGAGCCAATGGACATGCAGATCACAGATCTCACCTGGATTTAAACTAGGTCTTTGGGGAAACAATATCACAGGAGCTGCAAAAGCATCCCATCCAGAATGGAGATGATGTCTGTGCATTTTACAGCCTTTCAGAGAGTTTTGCAGCCTATGCTGAGCACAAAATTTGCAGCAGTTATGCTGGCAAGATTAAATGTGAATTGGCCAGATGTGTGTTGCACGTATATACACGTGTGTGTGTGTGTGTGTGTGTGCATACACGTGCATGACACGCACATACTGACTGGTGTACATCTAGGATACTTCTACAGACACGCTGTATACATTCTACATAGTTGTGTTCATATGCAAATGGGTGACACCAAGTTGAGGGGGAGTGTTGACAGACTGGAGGGTAGGAAGATGTTGCAGAGAGACCTTGACAGGCTGGGTCAGTGGGCAGAGGCCAACAAGATGAGGTTTAACAGGCCCAAGTGCAGGGTCCTACATTTTGGCCATAATAACCCCCTGCAGCTACAGACTGAGGGATGAGAAGGACCTGGCAGTACTGGTTGACAACCGGCTGAACAGGAGCCAGCAGGGTGCCCAGGTAGCACAAAAGGCCAATGGCATCCTGGCTTGTATCAGCCATAGTGTGGCCAGCAGGACTAGGGGTGTAATTCTCCCCCTGTACTGGGCACTGGTAAGGCCTCACCTCAAGCACTGGGGCCAGTTCTGGGCCCCTCACTTCAAGA
>JAOXOE010000001.1:41151580-41188766 GCA_028565055.1 Phoeniculus purpureus
GAGGTGGATCATGAACTGGCTGCAGGATAGAAGCCAGAGAGTAGTGGTCAATGGGACAGAGTCTAGTTGGAGGCCTGGATGTAGTGGAGTGCCCCAATGGTCGGTGCTGGGACCAGTCCTATTCAATCTATTCATTAATGACTTGGATGAGGGATTAAGGCGCACTGTCAGCAAGTTTGCTGATGACACAAAGCTGAGAGGTGTTGCCAACACCCCAACAGACTGTGCTTCCATTCATTGAGACTTGGACAGGCTGGAGAGCTGGGCAGAGAGAAATCTAATGAAATATAACAAGGATAAGTGTAGAGTCTTGCATCTGGGCAAGAACAGCTCCAGATACCAGTATAGGTTGGGGACTGACCTGTTGGAGAGCAATGTAGGAGAAAGTGACCTGGGGGTCCTAGTGGACAGCAGGATGGCCATGTGCCAGCAATGTGCTCTTGTGGCCAAGAGGTCCAACAGCATCCTAGGGTGGATCAGAAGGAGGATGGTTAGCAGATTGAGAGAGGTTCTTCTCCCCCTTTGTTGTGCCCTGGTGAGACCACATCTGAACTATTGTGTCCAGTTCTGGGCCCCTCAGTTCAAGAGGGATGTGGAGTTGCTGGAGGGAGTCCAGCGTAGAGCAACAAGGATGATGAAGGAAGTGGAACATCTCCCTTATCAGGACAGGCTGCGGTAGCTGGGTCTCTTTAGCTTGCAGAAGAGGAGACTGAGGAGGGACCTCATTAACGTTTATAAATGCGTGAAGGGTGGGTGTCAGGAGGATGGAGCCAGGCTCTTCTCAATGTCATCTAGTGATAGGATGACGGGCAGTGGGTGCAAGATGGAACATAGGAGGTTCCACATAAATATGAGAAGGAACTTCTTCACGATGAGGGTAACAGAGCACTGGAACAGGCTGCCTAGGGGAGTTGTGGAGTCTCCTTCTCTGGAGATGTTTAAAACCTGCCTGAATATGTTCCTTTGCAACTTGGTCTAGGTGATCCTGCTGTGGTAGGGGGATTGGACTTTCTATGATCTTTTGTCGTCTCTCCCAATCCCTAATGTTCTGTGATTCTGTAACATCAAATGTGACTGTCTTAGAGGCAGCTGTCAAGATCAGCTCTTGTTGAGTTGTCCCTTGTATTTTACTGCTTTTTCATATTTGTAGGTGTTCAGTGCCTTTGGCTTGCAGTTCTGTAGGACACAAACAAAACTTGCAAGTTGCAATTAAAAAAAAAAGAGGGCCAAAAGGAAAGGAAGGGGACTCCAAAAGGCTGTAAAATTGTGCAGCATGAGCCCTGTGATGCATGCTGTTTTCAATCTGCTGTGTGCCAGTTGGAGGCTCGGGGAGAGAGAGAGAGAAAGAGAAGGGATAATACGGAGAAATGATAGAGTGGCTGTGACCTCCAAGCTCAGCCTCGAAATCCAAGACACTGATTTCACTTAGCATTCCTGCTGAGAAATCCGGCGGAGTTCAGTTGTAATAAAAGAACAAGATTCTGTTCTAATGGTAATGGTGTATGACAGACGTATCACTTTGTCTGTCCTCAGCACCAGAGAGAGGAGGATTGGAGAGAGGGCACCTGACCTGCCTGTGCTGTTGTGCGAATGCTAGACTGAGCTTTGAACTCCGGCCTGGAAGCACAATTACTTTTAATACTAAATGATATAAAGAAACCTTTATAGAGCCTACAGTAATTAGAATAAAGCTTATACAACAGTGCAGTGGCCTGGCTCAGAGAACATGCTGGCAAATCCATCACAGTGGCATGAGCGGAAGCCTGTGTGTTGAAACTAAACACCTTCATTTGTGTCTGTGTGGACTTCCCTTCGCGTTTTCAAAGCTTTTTTGTGTCCAACAGCTCCAAAAGTCTATTGTGTTTGCTGGTTTGTCTTTTTAATTTAACTTATTTATCTGTTTCTGGGACTGTCTGGGTTTTTTTGGTTTTTTTTAAATGTTTTTAATCCCCAGCAGCAATTTGGTTCGTGAAGTGAGGTTGTGGTGGTCTGTGGGTTTGTACATCAAACCTCTGCAGATGAACAGTTAATGCTTTAGACAGGGATTCAGTAGATGCTGTTTGCTGAATCTGTGTTCTCAGCCCACAGTTTACACTGGCGCAGCTTTGGTAATGCGCTCAAGTGTTTGGAGACAAGGAGACAGCCTTACCTGAGAGTGTGTTTGCCTACTGGCAAGCATCTAGGTCACTTCTGAAAAGCTGTGGGGTTTTTTTCTCTTTTATAGTGTTAAAGTTAGTGTGCTGCTCTTTGCAAGGATTCTTCAAAGTCGGCCTCAGCAGCAGATGGAACAACTGTTGGCTCTAGAAATGCTGAGAAGCATCAGGGGGAGTTTGCCAAGGATCATCCTTTAAATCTAGTAAGACTTGAACACATCCCTGAAACTCCTCTAAGACCTTGGCAACTCCCGTCTTGGCAAACCTTTTATCAGTGGCCCCCACCAGTATTTGAACATTGTGCTGGGGAGACTACCTTGGCATCTTGTGTTTTCTTGCTTGCCTTTTAACAGATGTGACCTGGAAGAGTTGAATTCACTTCCTAGGTTTCTGTACTGTAACTTTTAGGAAGCCATGAAGGAGAGATGCCATTATGCTGTGCTGCACACATTCTGTCAAGTTTTGGTTAGGAAACTGAGCTGGTGTCGTACATTCTTCCAAGAAGAAATCTGTGCCAGAAAAACTGATTTAAGAAACAGAGCTAGTGGAGCCTGTCCAAAAGAAAATGCGTGTGTCTTGCGGAAATGGATTTTGAGACAGCTTCTTCTTGAGCAGTTTTAAAAACAGCCGGTATGCTAATCATACCATTCAAATTTACCAAGGCCTCCTCCACAACCCATTTGAAAGGCAACTATCTTTGAAGTTTGCCAAATTGTGCTGGATTTCCAAAGTCTGTCTTAAGCACATTTTGCCTTCGATCATGTAAACACTCTCATGCTGCTCTGCTGGGTGTTCAAGGTGCTTACGTGTTCCCAAGTAAGTAGGAGAGAACAGACAAAGGTACAGATATGGGCTGGGTACAGTAACCTGCCCAGTCTGTCTTATGATTAGCTTCAAGCCTCCTGCTTGTACAGGACCATGAAGGAGATGGAAAAAAAAAAGCAATGCTCTAGAAAACATTTTTATGTAATCAGTGACCTTTACCGTGAAGCTGCAGTCTTCACTGCCTTCAGATGGGGTGCACTACACTCTTGCACAAGGGCAGAAACATAACCTCCACATGTAAGCAGGCAGGGCCCTGGTCATTCCTGTCTTTGTCCCTTGTTTTTTATGTTGCCCATGTAAATACAGTATCTAGTGCCTGCGTGATGCCATATCCTAGCCCTTTCCATATAACCTTTCAAGTACAGTAATTCTGGAGTGAATTTTCAGTGTAGCTTGTAAATGCAGCTAAATGATTCCCCATATTTAATGGAGCACAGTGCATTGTCTGTATCATCTGCTGAAAAACAGGAGCAATTCAGCGTGAAATGTGGCAGGAGAGAATTCCTGGGCACTTTTCTTTTAACCTTGTTACAGCCTCAGCCCTAACCCTACTGGCATTTGTGTCTCCATCAGTGGCAACAGCACACAGATTGTTCTTTTAAAATACTTCTGGCAATGATGTTACTATTTGCTCAGCAGTAGCACCTGGGAGTTGTGACAAGCAAAGGAAATGTGTTTCAGACAAGCCAGAAACAGCACTAAGCAGTTGTATATACACAATCAGATTCTCCTCAACTGCAATATCCAGACAAATATCAGTGTCAATCCTTAACTGAAGATGATGCTTTATTTTCACATCATCTGATCCTCTGATCACCAAGTAAACACTGGATTGAAAGTTTTTCATGTCATCTGTAGTCAGCAGACTCCTCTTCCATTTTTGAGGAATATTTGATGATGAGGCTACAGTTGCTGCCACATGCACCAGCTGTGTCTTACGTCTTGTTTATAGTATACGAAGGATAGAGAAGAACCAACAGTGTGCTTTCCCCATTCTCATCCAGGCAGGGTACGCCTGGATATGAAATGACAGCTGAGTAGTTGTAGTTGACTACTACAACTGTTGACTTTCTTACGAAGTACAGCTGATACCAGAGTACATGAGTCCTTGGGAATGTTAATTCAGATACATCTCAGGCTGTGTTTCTGGGAACTGTTTGGGGATTTTCCCATCCCAGACAGAACTACACTACCCAGTTTCAATAGGAAAGCTTTCTTGACTCATGAGGGAAGAAAAAAAATACAAATAAAAAAATGAAAGCATTGAAGGGATGGAGAAAGGAAAAGGAAATGGTCTGGAAATCTGCTAATAAATAAAACCGCTCACCTAGATGATATTGTTGACTTGAACTTCATTTTAGGTGAAAATTTGTCCTAGGGAGATAGTGAGGAACACATTAAGCTCCATGATACCTTGCTTGTCATATCAAGCCAGAAGCCTGTTGGTAAGTACACATACAGATTTCTAGTACCCTCAGAGCTGCCATTTCTTAACATATTAGAGTATTTAATAAGTTTCATCTCTGTGGAGGATAGGTGCATTGATACTCAAATACAGAAGGATATGGATGCTTTGTCTTCATGACACTTCTTTTGATTTAGTGACATGAATTACATTTGGAAACATGAGCTGATTGTTCCACACAGTCCTGTGAAGTACTTCAGCTCTAAGGAGAACAGCTGTGTGATAAAGAAGACACCATGGCTGTGTAAAGCTGATCAAGGGGGCATGGCTGCTTGTGTTACATGGGCCCAAAGTCTTTTCCCTGAAAAGCAGAGAAGAGGATCCTGCCTGAAACTAACCCATTGCATGTGTTAAGCCTTATATTACTAGTGGCAGTCACTGTCCTCATTCTCGGTTGAAGATCTCAGCAGCTGCTCAATGCCTATCCAAGCAGCAGGTAACGAAGGAATTTTTACTTCCATTAAAGTGAGTACTAAGATATTTTTAAAGTGAAGAACAAGATTTGTCATTAGCATTAAAGTGATTTAACATGCACCGTCCTTTCTAGGACATCAAGGCTATGATTAACAGAAGGTTTCTGTCCCAGGATTCTTTCATAGATTAGGAGATGACTTGAAATGTAGTGAGGACTCCCACTCAACGAGATCCTTCTAGAAGGGAACCAGGTACTTCTATTCAGGAGTTAAATCTTTCTTCTTGCAGCTTCATCTGAAGGGTCTGGGCATTTTGTTTGGCTCTGTGTGTGAAAAAATGGAGTGCATAGTCTTTTGATCTGTAGTCTATGGTAGCTTCGTATAGCTGGAAAGAAGTGACATTTAGGAGCAGAATGGAGAAGAAATCTATTTCATTTTCAGATTCAAAGAGACAGTTTCATATAGGTTAGCATTAACTCTAGAGTTATGTGAATTGCTACTTAACTGAAGTTTCTTAGAACCACACATTTGTTGTACAGAATGCAGCTTGAACTGTTTAGTATAAAATTAACCGGTGCTAAAGATGGTTTCAGAGAAATTATGTGGAAATCGTTAGAGAATTCATATTTGTAAAAACAGTGTGGCTGCTTCCTCTGATTTTTTTTTTTTTAATGGATAGCTTCCTTAAAGTCCCAGCTCCTGAAGGCATGTGAATATGTAAGAATCTTATTTAAACAAAAAGCTTCAGGTTGTCATGGCTGAAACTTATAGACTGGTATATAGATGTATCTCAAAGGATTAGAAAGCAGTTCAGAAAATGAATCTAGGGGTTAGTGTTTTAATCAGATGAGAGAAACTTTCAGTCTCAAGTCACAGAAGGCTTCGTATGGGCAATTCTGCTAAGGCAAAAATGTTTCTCAGTAGTGTTAGATGTTATACTCCAGTATCTTCCAGTACAAGTGCTTCAGTAATATCAGGAGGGAACATTCTAGAACACACAAAGAACATCAGAGGCAGGCAGGCTGATACAACAAATCATTTCGGTTTGTGAAGAAATTTAATATGTAAAACCAGTTTAAAATGTTGATCTTGATCATATGCCTTTAACCACCAACACTGCGAGACCATGAATTCAAATGTGTTGGTTTAGTACTATTGAATGAGTTTAGGTTTTGTTTGTTTCATTTCAGCTGCTGCATTCTTCCCTGCTGCTTTTAAAGGAAAAATAAGCTAATGCCATGACTGGTGCCTCTAGGGAAAAGAATTATTGAGAAGAATGTGTTTGATAAAGGTTGCTCAGTTTCTTGTCATGCAGAGTGCATGGAGGAGAAGACCTTGGCACTGGCTGGAAGACTGGAAAGAAGTCTTTCAATTTCCAGTCATCACAATACAGAAAGAATAGAACTTCAAGTATTTCATAAGTTACTCATGTTTCTTAAACTTTTTTGGGTGGATGCGCCAGCACCTGCTAGTAGATTTAAAACAAGGGCCGTTTCAAAGAGGTGTGTGGAGCTGTGTATGGAGATGTGGCACATAGGCTCGTACATGGCTTTCAGCTGACATGCCAAGCAGTGACATGTCACATCATGGATCAGCCACATCATGTTACGTGATTTCAAGCTAACAGAACACAATAGGAATGACATAGTGACAAACACAACCCAACATGACATATCCTTGGGAAAACTGGCACAAAAAGCTTCATAAAGTTGACTTTCAGGGGTAGGTACAGTTATTTGTCTCCGAAATACTCCAGAAAAAACCCTATGAAGCAGTGTACCAACAAAAGAGGTAAAGTAGTGCCAGAATTACTAAAGCAGCTTAAACTCACAGTAAAATTAGGAAGGAAACATATTTATACAGCAGATCTGGACAGGATTTTTGTGGTGCTGGGTTCTTTGAATTTCTTTGGTTTTGAAGTTAGATCTCTCAGGGCTGCAGTCATTGCAGGTCAGTGATTATTTTCATCTTCAGCCATTCTAAGAGCTGTATAGGCTTTAGTTAGCAGCTGTAAGTTAATGTGTTTTGAATTTCGCTGTTGATTGCTGTAGTAAATCTTGAGTCCTTCTAGTCTAAATTCTGCAGTTCTTCCTGCTTTGCCTGCCGATCAAAGTGACTGTCTTTTGTGCCTCCTTTCAATATTCTTAGTCTTTGAAATTATCTCCTTCCCTATTCTGGGAACCCCTGTATTCTAGTTTATAATGTCCATCAAAAATAGAGCCTGCAATTAAAACTCGGTGATAATTATTATTGCCTATTATTCATCATAAATGTGCAGATAGCCTGGACTTCCTTTGTAAAAGGCACAGAACTCATTTGGGGTCAGGGAAATTCAATACATACTTTGGTTGAGAAATACATGTTGAGTAGCGTTTTGTTCATGATATCAGCATTTAAAATGGCACCACATGACTGCTCACTGCGTTTCATGTCTGGGTTTACAGTTCTTAATTTCACAGACTTCTAACTAATCAATTTCTCTGCACAAAACTAGAGTTCCCGGTGAACTGCAGCATACAGGCAGAGTGATGTGGTAGTCTACTACCTGGGAGATTTCACTGCTGTACCAAACGATTAAAGTTTATTTTGGTGAAGAAGACAGCCACATTGTTTTGGGTAGCCTAATTGAGAAATTCAGAGGCCTGCAGAGCAGAACAAGCTGAATACATTCTTTCTCATCTGCCTTCATTTTAAAATGAGCAAGATGCATCAAGAGTGTCAGAAGTGGTGAAGCCAAGTTTCATGTGTTTCTCATAGTATTTGAATTCTCACTGGAAATGTAGGAAACCTTTCTCTGGGGGATCCCATGGTGTATGTTAAAGTGGGGTTAAGCACTAAAGCTTTCTTCTGAAAAGAGCGGTGTAGAGATTTCCACTACTCTACTGGCCCTCTATAAATGATGTGGGACCGTGAGGGCTTTATCACACCTGATGCAGGTTGGCCAGCGCTCTCAAAATGTCTGTAAAGATTGCCAAATCATGCAGGGAGACACACAGACCTCATGTGTACACTCAGACTAGGACTACTTTTGAGAGTAAAAGTAGTCTCACGTTTGAACAACTCTTGAGAGTTTTACCAGCATGACATCTTAAATTTCAAATTGTTGCAGTATGTCTTGCTACTGCTTTTCCTGCACTGTTGTTCTTCACCCCCAAATAATTACAGTTCAGTGCTGGGTGGAAGGGTTCCCGTGATGGTATCATTTGGGACTCACTTTGTAAATTGCTGTGGGCTCTAACAGAGCAAAACAGTGCAATATAAATACATGTTATTGCTGGTGAAGCGATAAAATTATCTTATGCTTACCAAGTATCCTAGTGTCTTGCTTGTCTTGATCATAATTAGCTGGTGACATACATGTTGAGTCAGCGCTCTAGGATTTGTGCCCAGAATAAGTAACAAAAAACATAGCAGCTTTAGTTTGGGAGAAAACGATGGAGGGGGCTTTTTCTTTCCCCCTCCCTTTTTTCTTCTGGATAAGATATGAAAACTGCCCAGAGTTGGCCCTGTTCAGAAACAGTGAAATCAGCCCCTTGGAATTTTTTTTTAAGATGTCAGTTTCTCTCTCATATCCTTTTGTAAAGACAAAGAATGTCTTAACATCTGTATTGAAGTCATCATCAAAATAAAAGGAGATCTGTAGACATCAGCTATAAATCATCAAGAAATAGCTTGTGGGTAACCTTTGACACAACTGAACCTACTTGAAATGAGCCAGGACTGGATTCATTGCCTTCAGTGAAGCCAGTAGGTGGACTAAAGGTCTCCTCTCTCCCTCCCCTTCTCTATCTCTTGCAGTGTTAGCTTCTGGGAGATGAATGTGTTCTAGCTGAGTGATGGAAATGCATTTGGATGTGTTCTTAAATAGACATTTGTTTTATGTCTGAAAAGAATAGGCCAATCTTAGCAGTGTGATGCTGGGGCTGTTTTAAAGGTTGGTTTTTTTCTTTAATGCAGTTATCTTCTTTCAGCTTGACAAAACTATTTTAACCAATTGTTGAGGCGTGAGGAACAGCATGCAATATCTGTTGTGTGTGGATGCGTGGATGCATGCGTGTTCTGCAGAACTAACAGGAAAATGGTAGATAAAAATCTGCCTAATTTTGCATAATAGATTTTTGGCATTCTTGTGATCCGACTTCAAATTCATGCTGAGTTTCTACAGTAGAACAGAAGTACTAGTTTGCAGTTGTTAATTTTAATTTCTAAGACGCTAGGTTTTTGAAAGGAGCTGAAAGTGCTCAGCATCTCATGGGGACAAACTATGAGTCTTACTAATGAATCCAGCAATTAGTGGTTCATTGTGCCTGCCAGCAGTTTGGCCTCGATACTGATCCTGATGGTGATTTCATTTTTGCTGGTGAGAGTCAGGAATAGGATCTGAAATCTATTCACCCAGGGGCACTCAATACTTCTTCAGCGCTGTTTCACCTGTAATCTGTGTTCAGGACTTAAAGCAGCAAATAAAAAAAAGAAGAAACTACAATGTAGTTTTATTTTAGTTATTAGTATTATGGTGGATTAATATGTTCATTAGGATAATTATATAATGTCAGTAGTACTTATTAAACTTAAAGGGTTGTAAATAGTGGTGTCCTCACGCAGTTAGATAAACTTATATACGATGTATGCCCAGTGTACTTAGAAGAAACCCTTTTCATAGATGAAATTACTCATTCTCTCAAATTTTGGAAGAGAGACTTCAGATTAAGGGGATGGCCTTTAATTCCTGTAGCATTTTGCACTTGTACAAAACACTACAATTTTTCTTTGGTCATACTTTATCATAATTTTGCCAAGATGCCTGTGACTGTGTGCAGAAGATCAGATAATAAGTGACTCTCAGATTTGCAGAGGTTTGTTGGGAAGGCTGGAACTGGATCTGAGTCTTCTCGATGTGACTTTGCCATAGGAAAAGAAACAACCCTTCCTAACAGGTGTACTCTGAGTAGTAAACTCCACATGTGTAATTATGAACAGGGCATAAATATTAACACAAATTCTTCTCCTCTGACTGCAGCACTCAGTGATGGCACGTGTGTGTGCTTTGAATGTTCCCTGCAGTATGTTAAACTCCAGTTTCTGGAACTGCTGATTAGATTTCATCTTACTGCTGAAAGAAGGTGAAATGAGAAAATATCCAGCAAGACAGAGCCGTAAAATAATTTTGATTTTAGTGATCTGGAGTGCTGTTAATAGCATGCAGGCATTAAAGACAGATGAATTTTGTGGTGATAGTTTCCCTTTGAAAAGCTATTAGTTGAAAAAAACAAATTGTCAAGCGGGTCATATCTGCAGCTACAAAACATATTTTGACATTTCTCTTACATGTATCTGTAAATAACGACAGTGCATGTTATCTTTGCACTACCTACTTGTAGTGCTGCATACACTGCTGCCTCTTTTAGTGCAAACCTCACCAGACTGCAGAGAGATACCCCAAGCCAGAGAAAGCACAGGTGCTTTTTGAAAAGGAATTTCTTAGCCCGCTGCCAGTTGTCCAAGCTGTTTGAACTCTTTTCTTTCAAGCTCTTTGGACTTGTTTTTTCTAAAGTTTTCAACAGCTAGGGGTTTTTGTTTTGTTTTGTTTCGTCTTGTCTTTTTTTTCCCTGCTCAATCTTAGAATCCATGCAGCATCTTTGCTTCTCCTGCCTGACCGCAGCAGGAGGAGGGGTCTGTTGCTAATTTGTTTTGATATGGTACTCTTTGGTCTGTATTCTTTTTGAAATTAATTCCTTTTGCAGGTGTGGGGTTAGAGGTGGTGGTGTGCTCCCAGCAAAGGTGTCATCCACCACAGAGAGGAGGTGGGAGGCTTTGATCAGTGTGGCTTCTGTTTTCTTGTTGTTCATTTAAAATGTACCAGTTTGTAATGCTGTTTGGCTTTGCAGGTCCTTGTTTTATTTTCTTCCAAGTCATTCCCTGTCCTTTCAGGTTTTGTTGTTTTCCTTGCTACTCATTCTGCTTAACATTTACCAGAGATTATTTGTTGGAAAGTGGTGACTCCCAAATTCAACTTAGGTAGCAGACAAAGCTCAGTCTAATGGCCGTTTTTTAAACAGCCCTGTTATGGGTGGGCGAGTGCGTTATTACGATCACAGCACTGCATGTCTAGCCTTCTGGGTTGTGTTGGGACAGAATTATGTAGCAAGGATTCAAAAAAAGTAGCCAAGTCCCAAGCTACAGCGCATTGTGCTTCCACTCCCGGCACGAGTTCTGGAATACATGCCACAGATCAAACTGCCTGACAACTTCCTGCTTTCTCTTGCAATTTCTTTTGAAGCAGCTGGACATCTCAGGAAGTTTGGTACAGTATCAAAAAGACCCCAAAACACCAATCTGAGTAAGAGTGGCAATTGCTCTGCTCTTCCTTATGACTCAGTGGTTTGCTCACTGTGTGAGATTAGGCAAATAATGTAGCCACTTTCTGCCTTAATTCTTCCCATTTGTAAAATAAAGCAAAAACTGACAGAGCCATTACGAGCTTTAATTAATGAATACGGTACACGGGAGAAGTGACTCTCTTCCCTCTTGCATTTTAGTACTTGTCATGGATTTTGGTGGGGGCAGTTTAGAAGTAGCACTCTTTCTAAAAAATATTTCCCCCCTCCTATCCCTTGTCACTCTCAATTTTGTATTGTGTGTAGAATTACTTTCATGGTTAAAAGAATGAAAAATCAGTTGTCTTCTCTTGAAGATTTGCAGGATCTGCATCAATCCCTACTGACCTTTGCTGAAGTCACTGTTGCTGCTTAGCAGCTGACTTGAGCCTTCTTAGAGTCGAAGTGCTTTGTTAATGGCATCATAGCAAACAAATAGCTATGGCACTTACATGAACAATACAGAATAACAGTAATTGTTAGAAGCAAAAAGCTAGCAACAGGACCCAAGTGTAGCATGCGGTATGAAAAAGCAGAATCCCCAGTTGGTGGTCTCTCTGCACTGGTTCATGTTTAACCCCTGGAGATTACCAGGAGGCTTACCAAGGATGGTGTGCAGTACAAAGCTAGCCAGAAGCTACAAGTATGGTTTGAGGAATACTTCTCAGAGGATTTGTGGAACTAAATGAATGATTTTTGGGTGAACATATACCAGTCAACTCACTTGGCTGAGCTGTAGGTCCTGTTATATTCTGTTGGCTAAACAGTTTGCCTTGTGTTCCATGAGACCCCAAAGGGCTGTGTCCCAGTACGGCACTTGTCTTTCCTAAAGCTTTTTAAAATGTAGCTTTTAGGGTTCTCTATACCAAGGGCTGAACAGTTGCTACACCAAATTAAGGCCTTTACCCCAGGTCATTGTTAGATGTGGACTTTGGAGAGGAGTTACGTAGCTCTGTCCACAGGCCACTTTTAGGCTGCCCTGCACGCTTCCATGTCTGAGCTAGCTGGAGGGCTAAAATGATCCTAGAGTTATTTGGCAATTGGTCCTTCTTACTTCAGCATCTCTGTGGCTCTTAGAACAGTGCGATACTATAGAGTAAGCGCTGTGTATCAGAGAAAAAGGTCACGGGGAATAGGGGAAGGCATTCTGCTCCTAGGGCATTCCGTGCTTATAGACAGGGCATTTTGCCTGTCCCTCTTGTTCTTCCTATATCTGTGAACCCTGTGTACAACTTTGGGAAACAGCAGTGCTGGATGCAAAGGGGAAAAAACCCAGCAGCTTTCTTATTTTACTGTGGCAACATGTGGACTAGACAAAATCAGAGCTTGGGGTTTCCAGGGCAGCAAATTAGTCTTTGTAACTGCAGACTTCTTTCCTGGCAGCTAGGCTTCCTGCAAAGAAAAATGAAAGTGGAAGATGTTAGTGATCCTGCTGAGAGGACAAAGCTCCCAGAGAATATCCTCACTGAGAGCCTCTAGTGCTGTAAAAAAGGGATTGGGGAAAGATCCTGTCTGCTCCTAGTACTACAGAACACAATGACACAGAGTACACATACAGATCATTAGGGGTTTGGAAGGGACCTCAGGAGGTCATCGAGTCCAACCCCTCTGTTCACAGAATCTAGGACAGGTCCCACAGGAATGCATTCAGACAGGTCTTGAAAGTCTCCATAGAAGGAGCCTCTACAACCTCCCTGGGCAGCCCATTCCAATGCTCTGTAACGCTCACAGTAAAGAAATTCTTCCTCATGTTGAAGTGGAACTTCCTGTGGTTCAGCTTACATCCATTACCCCTTGTCCTATCACAGGGTGCAAGAGAAAAGAGATTGACTCTTTCTTTTTGACACCCAGCCTTCATGGATTTATACACAGTGATTAAATCCCCTTGTAGTCTTCATCTCTCTGGACTAAAAAGCACCAGGTGTCTCTGTCTTTTTTCATAAGAGAGGTGCTCCAGTCCCTTAGTCATCTTCGTGGCTCTTTGTTTAGTTGGTGTCTTCCTGCAACCGCTTTTCCCCATGAACGGGAGCGTAGACTGTTCAAGAATACTCCCAGTGTATAAATCAGCATTTAGGAGTCATTTATTTCTCAAGAAGTCTTCTGAAAGAAGGACATGGGAGAACAGAAACAGTATTTGTCACAAAAACAAGGCAGCTCAGTTCCTCTCTTTGTTTCAAGTGCCACAAATAAGAGTATTTGGACAATGTCTGTGAAGTCTGCAAGCGCTAACTTTGGTAGGGTGACATGTACGGAGTCCAGAAAGCGTCCACCTTCTGAGCATAGTGCGTTCAGGAAAGGATATTCACCAAAGAAACACCACTAAAAAGTCTGGTATAGGTAGAAATCCAGGCTGAGATGTTTCTGCAGCTATCACAGAAGGAAAAACCTGTGTACTTTGTCAGATCTGAATAAAAGAAGATAGTTCTTCCTGATATTTGCCCTCTGTCTTGTCTTTGCTGCCTTTTCCTTTTTAACTAGAGTTTAGCTGTACCTTCTGCTTTTGTTACTGAAACTTGTGAGCAGAACTGGAATGAAGTTACTTCTTTGAAACTTAAGAATAATTCTGTTGCGTTTGTCGTAACCAAGATGCCTGTTTTTATGTCTCCATCTCTTTTCTGTGTAGTTAGAGAAATTTCCACCTTTGCAGGAAGGGACACATTATTCTTAATCAAAACTTGTAAGTGTGGCAGGAGGAGGTACAGCTGCAGCTGAGCATTATCTAATTCACCCATCCTGTCATGTGAACATCCCTGCTTAATTTAATACAATTATTTCATCAGTGAGGATAATATCAGCAGCATGATTCATTTACACAACATGTTTCACAACTGTCTTTACCTCTCGGCTTCTTATTATCACTACTGATAATTTCACCATGAGTGGCTCCAGAGGAAGGGGAGGGAACGTGAAGGAAGCTGCCAGCATCTTTGCATGAGTGTGTAGACAACTGTAGTCTTAAAGGACAATGATGCCAAAGGATTTTGCTTTGCCTATATGTTGTTGCACCCCAGTTCCCGATACATTTTTGTTAGATAATTCTGGATGGGTACAAGACTGAATGGATAAGCCACTGACTGGATGCATTGTTTGGTGGGCAACAATAGCATCATTTTCTTCTGCCCCAGACATGCCAGCAAGTGCTCCATATTTTGCATTTCTCTGAAATGAAGGTCTCCACAAAACAGAAACAATGTGGGGGAATGAGGCTTTGTTTCTGCTGAGGTGGCAGAGGCATTTATTTTCAAGAACCCCTCTCCGGCTTCTTATTTTGAACTCGTTTGGCTGCGGTTTGTACTGTCAAGGTCATTTAAATAGGCAGCAAGATGTGGCGCATGTGTTCCCAGAGGTCATGAAAAGCCTCTTTAGCAGAGCGTGCTAGGCTGTGCGTATGCCAGGTCATTTAAGCACATTTGTATTGCCAGCCAGATGATACCCACAGTAGTTCACAATTTTATTATAAACCACAAAAGCGGGACTTTCAGTGTCCACTGCAGCGGGATACAGCGCTTGGATTTCAGTGGCAGCACAGTAATTCAGTAACTGTATTTTAAGAGTATGCCAATCTTTAAAATTTGTGATATGGTTAGACTGTGAAACCCAAAACAATTGTCTGAGTTCTTCCCCACCCCCACCCCCCTCTTGTTTTCTTAGTTTCTCTGATGCTGGTTCATTCATCTCGGCTATCAGTCTTCAATTCAGCTCTTGGTGTTGAACCAGTGCCATTTTTAGTGAATGGTTTACGGAGATTCTCAAAATCAGATTTTATTCCCTTCTTTTTCCATATTCATTCTTCGCAGAGATAAATTAACCTTTTTATCTCAGAAGGAAGTAAATAGAGACAGTGTGGTTGAAAGATTAGAAAAAACACCATTTCAACCAACTGCTTGCACCATTGGTGACTGAGAGTCAGAATTGCTGGGTGTGTCTGAAACTCTGCCGTTACTCTTTGACTGTGATCAAATCCTTTCCCTTTCTCTCTCATTTTTTTCCTCTCATATTAATAAGTACATAGTGTATACCTGGGATTTTACCTTTTGAGAGGACCATGCAAACCTTACAAAAGCACAGTAGCTTGCCAGTCTCTTATATTTGGAGATCTTCAGTGTCTGGTGCTTTACTACAAAAGCTCAAAGTTATACAAATCCAGGTTGAATGAAGCTACTCTACAAAAATACAGTTCTTGAATATTTTGTGTGCCCTCCAAACTCTGCTGTAGATGAAAGTGTTTTTCTTTCTTCCCTTCTAAGTCTACAGCTCAGCTTGGAAAAATATCTAGAGCAAAACCAGGATTTAAAGTGCTCCAAACTCCAAAATTTTGGTGAATGACAGGCTTCCAGTCCTGGGAAGCAAACCACCAGCTTTCCCTAAAATAGTGACCATTCTGGCACTGCTGTGATATAGCAGATAGGCTTCTCTACTAGTGCTTTGCCCTTGCTGTGGCTACATCATTTTATTAGCCCTCAATCATGTGCTTTTGCTTACGTTTTATGCTCTACATTTCTTTTTCAGTATTTTGTTTTGTTAGACAAATGCACTACTTTAAAGGAAACATTTCATAACCTTTAAACAAGATCATATTTTACTTTCATCACATCTGTGTTTATATTATTATAAGCCTTTTGAGTCTTAGCGTCCTCTGGTCTAAGCATTAATTGTTTTGGCTGATCTATAAATAAATGTTCCACTTTGTTTAACTCTTTAAAAAATATTGGCTTGAAAAAAAAAAAGCCACCTTTATCAATGGCATCTTAGAATAACTTCATGTCAAAAAAAGGCAGGGACCTATCAATGCTTGGCTTTCTCTAATAAAAACTAAGTGCACTGAGAAGTTTCCACTGCATAAAACGGAATCGCCTGGCTCTTCAAATATACCTGGAGTGAGCATGCTATATCTTTTTTTGTGGTTGTTAATTACTACTCTTAGTTTACCCTAGCTGTCATGCAGCCTCGATATAGCTGAGTGAAGACTGCTGATCTTGGTAGCTGCGAGATTTTGTATTTAAAATTAAAGGTAGACCAACACCTAATTGTTCTTCTGGTTTCACATGTGCAAATTAATAATGGAGATGCTACAGTGCTTGACTTAAACTGGAGGAACAGGGAATTTTGAATTTATATCTGCAGATAGGAAAAAGAGTAAAATGACTTGGAGTACAGGAGTGAAGATCCAAACAGTCGTCTTCACACTTAACACAAATGTGTGTTATTACCTGTCTCCCAGATATCTCTTAGGCTCCCCTAGAATAAAGCAGTGTTGTTTCACTCTGGTAACGGAAATTACTTAAATTATTACCAACTCATGATCCAAAATAGGATTTCCAAGCTCTCCAACTGAATTTTTAATGTATTTGACTTTCAACATGGATTTGAGAATGCTTTTTGAAATAACAGAAATAAAGATGTTATGAAGACCAAACAGTGAAGTATTACTATTTTGTAAATACATGTAATAGCTGAAAATTGTTTACTTATCCCCCTTTATGAGACCCAAGCTTCTGTGACCTCCAATTAATTTACTATTAGCCCGAGCACACAGTGAAAGTGAATGAAGGGGCTATTTGGAATGACATTTATCAGCTCTGGAACTGTCAACTTCTATTCTTTCCACACAGCCTTATATTTCTGGGCTCCAGAGAAAGCTGTGCTGTCTTGAACGAAGAAGAGCACATATTTACTACCAAGAACAGTGAAGGTGCAGACAGCTTCACTGCTGGATGCCTACTGTGGGAAAAAACCCATCTACCTCATTTCTAAGTTGCATTAAATGAGACAAAACATACAGTTCTGTAGTGGACTTGCACAAGACTCTGCCTTCACACCAGGCTAAAGAAAGGAAACAAAACTGAGAAAAGGGAGAAGGAGCAAGAGTAAGGAAGGAAATAAACTTTAGAGGGATTGAATAGCTAAGGAATTGAGTCAAAAGGATGAGACTGACAAAAACCTTTCAGCACAAGGATATGGGTTGGAATCCAAGCTGGCTTTGCAGCAAATGAGAGCCATTCGCATCAGGGACGGGTTGCTGCTCAATTTGATTTGAAGTGCTGCTCATGGTCAGATTTCTAGTGGTCAGAGAGCATACTACAGCATTTATTACCGTATTTGAAACTAATCAGTCGCTTTTGTTGAGACTTACAACAAAGGTCAAGAATGGAATATACGTGGAAACAAACCTCTCTTGAATTGAACAGAAACAAGTCTGTGGGCAGGTTTGCTTTGCTACTGATACTGTCTTCCAAACAGATGACTTGGCTCTTCAGGGATCCTTGTCTCTACTACAGGGTCACTGTGTTTGGTTCATTCCTTGTCTAGTTTTTACTTGTACTTTAATGTGACTAATCTCAGCACTGATTGTACAACATGATAGTTGCACTATTGTGGGGTTTTAATGGTGGGGTTTTTTTAATTGAAGCCCTCTTCCATTTGGTTAGTAGGTTCATCTGTTCTGCTCTGTTACAGATGGCATGTATTTCTGTAAAGTACCTTCTTGAAATGTCAAATGCTCGTTGAATGGGGTGACATTTTGAACCCCAATGCTTAAGTCTCGTAGAAGATCAACAGAACTGTGCTTTCTAGGAGCCTTAGTCAACTCACAGAATTTTACGCATTGAGGTTTTTCTACCTTTTCTTTAAGGCACAAGGTTCATCTAGGACAGCTTAAGTATCACTTTTAGGACAGCTTTGTCCGCAGTGTATCTTATGCCTTTGTCTGCAAAGCTTTAGTTTATTTTTAGCTATGACTATCACAAAAGTATAGAAATACAACAAAGTGCTTTGCTTAGAGTATGTTTCTTTAAGGTAATGGAAAAGTCATATGACAGCACTTTGCAGAATTATGCTGTTTGGAGATGTACATCTGTATCATACTTCCACAAGTGATAGGCAACTATTAAATATCTTCTTTACAGCAGCACACTATCCTCTGTGGAAAAGAATCAGTATTATACAATAGCAGCTACAGATACCATAGTATCTCTGAAACACTCAAACATTGTGAGTTTAATTCCAGTCAGCTTTATAGAGCTGTAAGTCAGAAAAAATTCTGTAACAGAGAACGTACTTACAAGTTAAGAAGATCAGAATCAGCTTCTTCAATGCCTAGAGTCGAAACCCAGTTGTATAGCTTCCAGTAGCTAAAAGATGCCTTTCCTAAGTCACGGTGTCAGAGGAGAGCTAAGCTAATACATGATGGTTGGATGTAATAGTATATCCATTAGTTCTGATTATTTAAAAGTCAGCTAAAATCGCTTCTAAAATATCTTCCTTTTTGAAAAACGTTTCTTACTTCTCTGTTTTGTTTTGTTGGCTTTTTTTTTCCTCTTAATTTGGTGAAAGAAAAATACGTGAGCTAGAATTTCAATGTGTTTTATAGTGTTGTCTGTTACTGTGTGTAATCAAGCCAGGTTTAGGGATAATTTCAGTTACTTTGCAAAAAAAATGTCAACCAATTTTTCTATTTGCCAAAATCTTTAAGTCCTGCAGAATAACAAAATCTAAAGGCTTTTGCAGAATTATCCAGGCTTTTGTTTCAAATTGTGTGTACAGGGCACGTGCTTCCTGCTGTTATAGTTGGAAGAGAAATACTTATTTCCTATGATATTTTTGTGTTTGAAATTCTAAGCTGGGGAAGTTCAGAGGAAAGCACAATTTGAAAAAAATAAATTTAAGAAAAAGAAAACCAAAAGGCCAACAAAAACCCCCAATTGAACATCTCTCCCCATCCCATTCACTCAAAACATGATTGCCCAGTTTGGGTGTTGTTGCTTGGGTTTTTGAGTGAAAATGCGCTTCCGTTTTACTTAACCATATCAAGTGTAAAATAAAGTAACAAAAAATACAATTGTAAAAGCACTCTTCATTTGCATTATAAAACTATATCATATTGATGGGAATCATTTCTTCAGAGACAATTCCTACACACACAGAGTGCCAATGGAGCATGTTCTCCGATCATGTCATGCTAATTTTCCGGTTTATCAGTCTTTTCAGTTCCAAACTGGAATGACAAGATGATATCACATTTGATCTTAATATATATCATGCAACCTTTCGGGTTTAGCAGTTCATATGAGCTGAAAACAACTGTCTTTGCTTGAATGATGTTGTGCCAACAGCAGTTTTTTAACGGCATTCTTTTTCTCTTCTGTTCATCATAGGATGAAGTGGCCCAGCCTTTGAACCTTTCAGCCAAACCCAAGACATCTGATGGCAAGTCTCCCACATCACCCACCTCTCCTCTTATGCCAACTCTGAGAATAAATAGCGGGGCCAGTTCACTAAAGTCCTCCGTGCCAGCAACATTAGCTAGTCCTTCAGCCAGAGCAAACACAATAGGTAAACTCGGTTTCATTTCTGTCTCCTCATAACAATAGGTGTTAAGGGAGAGTGATCATTTATCAGCCAGTGCCAGACAGGGGTCTATAAGCCATCATGGATTGACTGTAATAGAACACGTATTGATGTCAGTGAAGAAACTTTGGCTTCACGAGGAGCCTTAGGACTTATCATTTCAAGAGGAGAATCTTAACTTTTACTCAGACTCAGAAAACAAAAACTTGTGTTAATTGACATACTGCTTTATCAACACAAGTTAGTAAGTTATGTCTGTTTAATGGCATACATTACAGCGACCTGCCTGATGCTGGGCATTAAAGACTCGTGATATTGTAATACGTCATCTAAAAGCAATGGGTAAACTTGTAAATGATCCCTTTGAAGTCTGCACATTCAAATACATCTTGGCAACACTACAGATTTAATCCTTAGTCCACTAAAAACTGACAAGGAGCACTATTTTACCTTAGTCTACTAAGAAAAACAATCAGCAAGTTCATTTGATGCTGTATCTTTAAAAAAAGTCTTGACTGTCTGTTTTTAACAATGTTCTGAAAAATAGTGTTTGTTATTCCTCAACGGTGATGATTTTACAAGTCTGATGGGTTAAAGGGATGGCCCTTTGTGTGTATAAGCAAAAAGTGTGTGCACCCCATTCTTCATCCTCGTAACTGAAACATTTTATTCCATAAAGTGGATTGGATATAACCCAAATTAGGATTTCAGCATGTGAATCAATCTCTACTTAGGGAACTGAGGTAGATAAGGGTACCTTCCCTACTCTTTATCTTACTGCTCCCAAAGCATCTCCTGCTGGCCACTTTCAGGGATGGCACAACATAGCTGTAGGTCAGACCTATCAGAAGCTGTTACTGTGATATTCCAGTGCTGTGCAGTAAAATCATTTTGTGTCTCTAAGGGTCTTTCCCAAGTTTATTGCAGTGTGTATTCTACCTACATAGACTCTAGGAAGACCCATTGTTAATGTCCAGAGATCAAACCAGATCGAGCGCAAACTGCATTGCCCTCCCACTGTCCATACGTTATTGCTATTGCTGACGAGTATTACATGTATCAGACGGGGAATATGCTTCAGTGCCGTTCAGAAAAGAAAGCAACTTTACTTGGTGTGACAGGTTAAAATTATATAAATATTTTGTTACTGTTATAGAACTATTTTGTTAATTCTGCGTGCATGTATTATTTTTAACTCCCCACTGTTTAGCTGTGGTAGGTAATACTGTATGTCACCTTTAATTTGCTTGGCCCTGCTGCTTTCCACGTACAGTGCATCGAGTTTAAATTTTTCCACATTAAATTTTTTGACCTTAATAGACTGAGTATCACATTTAAATACAGAGTTAAGCATCTGACCTGCATTTCGGTAGCTGGACGTCTCTTGATCTCTCACGTCCAGTCGTCTTTCTCTACACACCTCGTATTTTTTTTTAGGATTGAGACCTGTGCAACTTACTTCTTTTGAGAAAATGCAGATTTTTGAAATGCTGTACCTGTAATGAGTGATAATGTAATTGGATAAAAGCAGTGAGGATGAATGGAGCTTTAAAGGTCACTCCTGTAAGAAGAATTAATGTGTTATACCATTAATAAACCATAGAAAACTGTGGAGCAAAAGATAACATACTTAAGTTATTGTTAATGACATAGAGTTCACTGCTGTACATCTCTCAGCTACAAATATAGAAAGTGACTTTTTGAGGTTGCTGAGCAGTATCACTGTGCGTACTGTATGTATAAGATAAGCAGTCTTTAACTGGTGCAGGCGCTGGATGGGCATAGCCTACTTCTAACAAAGGCTTATCCTTTAATGGATGACTGGAAGAATGGAAGGCTTGTGAACACTTTGCAGGGTCTTTTCCTGGTAGCTGCTAGGTCAGTTACAGCAAAATAAAACTGATTCCCATGATTAAACCATTTGGTACTCTTAAAAAAGTGAGCATGAGATTTCAAGTCACCTTGTGGTAGGAATTGTATCACAAAAAATGTTGAAAGCAATTTTAGTGAAGGTACTAAAGTCCCTAAAAATGGTAGAAAAACTGGATCGCTTTTTCATCTTGAGAGACAAATCCATCTACAAAAAGCCATTGGGAACCAAGCAGACATTCACCAGACAGTTACTTCCACTGTCTCAATGACCAGAACTGTCAATGCAAGGCACAAGTCATCTGTCCTCTGTGTCTGCAGACCAGCTTGCTGGGATGAAGTTGAGCAGTGTCTTTTGACTGCCCTTCCCTTTACATTGAAAATGTTCTCTGAAAGCAGTTCTTCGTTCTTCTTGGTTCCTGTGGCATGGAGAAATGCTTGTGCATTGTTCAGTTGTCTTTGGAGGATGTAAACTTAGCGTTCTGTGACAAACAGCGTAGCTGCATTCAGGAATACAGACACACAGTCCTTTTCTAGGGCTATTCTTATAGCGTATAAATTACACTACAGACTGAGCAGTCACAAGTGTCATGGCTTCATGTATGACTTTAAATCCAAGCATTTCTTTTTGGGAACAGGCATATGTCCGTGTACTAAAAACAGAAACAACTTCTCTCTGCCCTTTGCCATTATCTGCAACATCTCTGTGCTAGTTTGGCAATTCATGTAACTCGGTGCGTTTCATGTAATGCAGTTCCCTTCTCTGTCAATAATTCACCAGCTACCCTAAACAACAATAATTTACATTCAACTCGCTTCTATATTAATCATTTCCCTGCACACCAGCATCTTGGCAGCTACTGAAAAACATAAGGAGTGCTTGCTTTTACTCACTGTCATGTGCCAAACTGTCTCAAAGATAGCAGTATTCAGGAAAAGCCAAATAGTCTGGAGAGGGGCATGAATTCCAGTTCCTGGGCAAATTCATCTGTATTGCAGATTGAAAGTATACCTACACGAATCAAGAGCGCAACCGGCAGAAACACTACTGTTTGTTTGTTTGTTTGCTTGCTTCTTTTTAATTTATTCTGGCTACACATGAGCTTTATCAGCAAGAGATGCAAAGTGGCGAAGGAGCCATGCAAGCTGATAAAATGGAGGTGAAAAAAAAAGAAGTCGACTGGTGGCACTGTGCGGGTACATATCCTTCCTTATGCTGGGAAAGCTGGAATTACTGAAGTTCCATTGGCTGGGAGTTACTGAACTGGGTCATTTGATAAATGCAACGTAGATCAAGTTATTTCATGTCAAACTCTCAGGGTTTCTGGTTTTTATCCAGAAGGTAACTGCGAGTGCAATTAACAACAGGCAAAGCACGCAGAAACTTTTCATTCTAGTTTTCATGCACCGAGGAACACGGGAATACCAGTCCCCTTCTGTCTGCGGTGTCAAAAAAAAAACAACAATAAAAACCCAAACCAAACTAAAATCCTGAGAGCAGCGCAGCACTGAACTAATCTGACATCAGCTTCTTCCTTCCCCTGAAATGTTTTAAGCTGCAAGACAATGTCCTATGTTTTTTGGCAATCGGTGGATCAGATAGAAGCGTCTAGCAATACAACAAGGATGTGTAATCTGACATGATTAGACAAGGCTCTTTAGGAACAGAACATTCATAATTGAGACAAAGAAAGAGTATTAATAACACTTTCCTAACACGGCAGTTAGCCATTTTATATTTCCTTTCTTTAATCTTAGTGTTTTTCAACAAATCATGGGATTTAATAGCGTGTTTTGGCAGATTAGAGGATTTATGGCCCAGATGTTTTTTGTTCTAAAAATGGATTAGGGTGTAAAGTTTGCTGGAATCCATGGAACATGTTGAGGCAAGCCGGTCATTTTGTGTGTGATTAGTGCCTGCCTTCTGTCTCACAGTCCCTCCATCTGTCACAATTCACCAATGGATCTGGTTAGATTTAGCCTCATGTCACAAACAGAACTCCCTTTTCTGGGCAATTTCATATTACAGATTCATTTTATGCCGTTTTTATGCCCTAGTTAAAAGACAGAAAGAAGCGTGTGCGTGCACGCGTGCGTGCGGGGATGAGGAAAGGAGGAAGGAGATTGATAGATATTAGCCTCTCCTTTAATGTTTGAAAAATAGACTGGGGCTTGGAGTCTCCCATCAGCATTCTATCCTACAAATCACACGCAGATCGTAATAAGTATAATCTACGGTACGCTAAAGGAAAAGAAAAAAATGACAAAGTGTCACATTTAAAATTAAATAGTATTAGCTGTGCTGGTGATGCTTGTAACGTTTTAAAAGGAAATAATTCAGTGACTACTAAGGCTAAGCCCTAGGCTGTGAATTTGCAGCAAAACAGTGGATGTTTGACCTACTATTAGTAGCGTGAATAGGAGTGGAAATGTAGATCCATGTAGCTGTGGTTTCTTGCACATTTCTGAATGACAGGTGGTGGTGGGGAGCACTCGGTGGATGAGGTTTCTCTCCCCAGCCATTATGCATTTCATATCTATAGCAAACCACCGCCACCTGTGGTTTATTTTAATGTATTCACAAGTTTTAACAAAGCAAAGAATAAAACAGTCTATTTTTAAGAGTTTGGGATTGCTGGCATGATCAAAGCTTCCCCTGCCTCTTATCTGGTTGCATCCTGCTGCATACAAACCATGGGGCTAACCTCTGCAGTGTCGGGGAAATATTGAAACTAATGGGAAACTAATGGGATCAAATACCACGACAATGGTTTTGGCACTAAGCTTCCTCATGCTGTTGAGGTGGCTCTACCCTGACAGTAACAGAATGACAAAGCACAGACAGCTTTCTGGGCATTACCTTTAAACTCTTTCTCATTAATATCGATAAAGTACATGTACATGTCATCAAGGAAAGCTAAAGTGTCTTGTGGTAACTTTTTTCTTTAAATTATCCTTTCTTCTATCACATCATCAGGTTATTTAAATGACCATGATGCTGTTACCAAGGCTATCCAGGAGGCCCGGCAGATGAAGGAGCAGCTCCGGAGGGAACAACAGGTGCTGGATGGGAAAGTGGCCGTTGTGAATAGCCTGGGTCTCAATAACTGCAGAACGGAAAAGGTGAGTTTCCAACAGCCCCCCTGTAAAGGACCAGAGACTGCACTAGGCTCTCCTCACAGATACATAGGGTCTTCCCCCTTTTTTTTTTAACCCCTAAGTCCTTCATCTTGCTCTATTTTCTTCTTCCCCATTTTCAAAGTAAGTGAAAAGCAAAATGAAAACCACAACCAAAAGATGACATGAAATAGAGATCTGGAGATCCTTGGGCAACAGTAGGGAGGAGGCAGAGTGAGTGTTAAAGCCCTCATGAGAACTTTGGAGGCCACTAATTCTGTGTTCTGGGCTGTCAATGTGTATTATAAGAAGGTGATCTGGGAAGTCTTTGGGTCTAAGTGAAAATCTTGCTTTATGGAAATGCTTACATGTGTTTGTGAGATGAGCTGGATTTGAAAATATCCAAGCTTCTTTAGGAACATAAGCTTTGCTGATACTCAGGCTCAGCTTCTGGGTATTTAGCCTCGCGAGGTTGTCATGTATGATATTTTGTGACCATTGCAATGTAGCGCTGTCACGTCACGTTAGATGGTTGAAAAACATTGAAAAAATGGAGAATTGACAACACAAACTGCACCAAAGACTTGCAGTGGAACTTAGAGACAGCAGAATGTATGGGCCTTGGCACCTTCTGCTTTTGAACTGTCCCACAAAGCTCTGCTTAAACAAAATTATCAGCAAAGTGCGTAGTAAAATCAGCGTGAACGGTAACTGTTGTCTGTGTCAAAGAGGTGGTGGGTTGCTGCTTTGCTCTGGAAGCACCCATTGTCTTTCCATGCATTGCCCTGGTTCATGGGGGATAAGTAGACCTGTCAGACATTGCTGACACGTTTATAGTCCCTACGATGTTGGCACCTAGGAGACAGATCCAAACTCTTGTGCACTTCTGAAGATCATATGATTAGCAACTTTCTTTTTCTCAGTTCCTCTCTTCCTCTGCAGTATTTTCTGAGGTAATACGGGCCTCGTCTTACAGTACAGACAAGATTAGTGGTGTTGCATTTGGTAGACTGGATTTTGTTGAGATAATTTCTAATGGCTTTGCACTATGAGGCCTTCTGTGAATCTCTGAGCTAGGCAGTGATAGACTGAATCATAGAATCATGGAATGGCTAGGTTTGACCTTAAAGATCACCTAGTTCCAACCCCCCTGCATAGGCAGGGACACATTCACTAGATCAGGTTTCTCAGGGCCCCATCCAACCTGGCCCTGAAGGCTTCCAGCGAACCTATTCCAGCATCTCACCACCCTCACAGGAAAGAATGTCTTCCTAATGTTCAACCTAAATCTGCCCTCTTCAAGTCTGTAACCCTTTCCCCTTGTCCTGTCACTACACTGATAAAAATGATCAACTATTTAGCAGAAAGTTGAAAGTCAGTCATCCTAGGAAGTTTGTGAGTCCAACAATATTGTCCAGAATGAGCAGATTGCTAATTTGGACATCTTTCCATTTTCCCTGTTTGTAGATGGAGTTTTGATCAATAAGCTGTGAGAAGCCAGCGACCTGGGTAATGAATGTTAAATGTACATGCGAGTATCTCACTACTGTACTTTCTTCATGTACTTTCACCTGTCCTGGGTGTAAGTGATGTAGAAATGACACCAATTTCATGCACTTCCTTGAGAGGAAGGGGAAGGAAAAAGGAGAAGCGAGGTCAGTGTAATAGGTATCTGGCAGCACATGCAGTCTCTCTTAGAAGAGTACAAGCGCTGGTGTGGGGAGAGAGGAAGAAAGAGAGGGATGGAGCATGTTTACGGCATTTCACATAGAAGAGTACCAGAAGGGAAAAGGGAAAAGCAGAGTGTCAGATATAAGAAGAAGTGATCATAAGCACAAAGGAATTTATATTCAAATATTTAAGCATTCTTGAAAGGATGCTCGGAGCAGAAATTTCTTTTCTCTGCTCCCCATGTAGAAATGACTTTAACACTCAGCCAGATGCTAATGCAAAGTGACTCAAGCTATTCCTCGCAAGCATAGCTAAATTGCCGTTATTTGTTAAGCGCATTGAATTCAGCTGTGGATACAGCAGTTGGTTGCATTCAGAAAGCATCTGTACCCTATTTTTTCCTTTTTTTTTCTTTTTTTTTCTTTTTTTTTTTTTAATCCTCCAAAGCAGACAACTCTACCTATCTCCCCCCTCTCCTCCCTTGTGCTGGCTGGGAATTGTAAAGTGACAACCGACCAAATCCTTTTGGACAGGAAGCCTTCATCCTGAGTTCTATATACTTGCAAAGCAGGCCTTGTGGTTGGATCAGGAAGCCCATTAAAAGCACTTTGATGGTATGGAAATTCATCTTCATGAAGCACCCAGGCCCCTAAGCAGCATGCTGTTTAGCTGTGGTTACAGATCAGTCATTCACATCGGAGGGCAGTAATTGTGCTGACGGCTTGTTCGGCAGTGGAAGTACATAAAATAATCCCAGGCCCTCCACCATGGCATTGCGAGTTAATCTTCTTTAATACAGATCAGCTGTTGTTCTAACACATGACTTTACGCTGGCTCTAGTGACTCTGCACAGCCTTTTGATTAAGTAACAGAAGTGGAACCATCTGCATTCACTTTATTCTGTTACTTTCCTATTGTTGGGATTCTCCTTACCACTTCTGTTTTCACTTCTCACCCTCAACCCCAGTTGAAGTTTATTTTACTCTCTAATTCATGCCTCCTGGTGGGCTTGTGGAGGGCAGAGAGGAGCTCTTTTACAAGGTAGCAGAAAGAAAAAATTGTTTGCTCAATTGAATTTATTTCTGAAGCAGCTGTAGGGTTTGCCTTTTTTGATACGATAAATGCTGACGCTTTATTGGGGTGCCTTGATTAATTTTATTTTATTTTGGTTTATTTTCATCTTAGTTTTTGATTGATTATTTTTTTCATTTTATTTGAGTGAAGGCAGGAAAGGACAGAGCCAGATCTAAGCCAAATCTCTAATGCCATTTGAGTGGCTGGGGTGACCACCTGAGCCACTGAGCACTAGTTAAGAAGCTGCAGTTTTGAACTTTTAGGGTCTCCTGAGCTGTCTCTTGCATTCAACCCAACAGAGATAAAGACATCGCCTATTACATTTGCTACTTGATCTTCTTTCCCACGTGCGCTCTGGGCCATCCAGTGGCTAGCCAGTTGAGAAGTTCAGGCCCACACAAACACCCCAGCTTCTGTGAAGTTTGTGTCTGTTTCATCTAAGACTTGAAAGTTTTCTGTATAAGAACAAAATTTTAGAAGAAGGCAAGTATTGCAATTTTGAATTAAACTTTATTCTGTTTTTCTGTTTCAAGAGAATAACAGATGTTTGGGAATGTGCATAGTGACAAATAGAGCGCTGCAGTGTTAGCACTGACAATTGCCTTTCAGAAGCTGAGGTTTAGGGACAGCTCCGTGAACTGTTGGATCCTAAAAATTGGCTCACTGGTTGATTCCTGATGGGGAGATTTTCAGGTAAAGGATGGAATTAAAAGAGGGTTAGCCTAATGTAGCTATGTGTCGATGGGCATATTTGTATTAGAAATGTACTCTATGCTACTCCATTAGTTATGTACAGAGGAAAGACTCGCCTTCCTGTAGAGTGGTCTCTATAGACAGCAAACACCTGTCTGGGGCTATTCCGTCTTTTCCTCACTTCTTTGCTGCAGTGGCTACTGTATTTGTGGGAACCTACAATTCCCTGAGAGTTGTTGGCATTTTTCTTGCATGAATTGCAGTGAAGGTAATCTCTGTGAAGTTCTGAACACACATAGAATCATAGAATGGCTAGGGTTAAAAGGGTCTTAAAGATCAACTATTTCCAACCCCCCTGCATAGGCAGGGACATCTTCACTAGATCAGGTTACTCAGGCCCCATCCAACCTGGCCTTGAAGACTTCCAGGGATGGGGCAGCCACAACTCCCTTGGCACAACCTGTTCCAGCAACATGTTCTACTCTTGCTAGGGATTCACCTGCTGCAGTATCTGGGAAGGGTCAGGACTCACAGTCATGTTTGTGAGCCTCTGTTAAAGCTTCTGGTGCTTTTCTCCACACGTGCACACGACCTGTTGTCTAACATGTACATGACATGTTCTCAGATGGACCAATCCCTGTGGACAGCCAGACCTGCCAACTGTAAGGCAGTAGTCAGGCAAGAATTCTGTAGAAACTGAATAAAAGGAGTCATAAATGAGGAGAGATTTTAAAAATATGTCTAAGATGATATGGGTGAGGCACTTCATGGGCATCCAACTCAGACTGTCTTGAGGGATTTGATTTTCAGAGGATTACAGAAAAAACTATGAGCATCATGATGAACATGGATTTGACTAAAACCTATTTTAATTGCAAATGCAATAAAACATATTTTTACATTACTGTTCTTGGAAACATTTCCATGTATAAATGAGAAATATGTGTATGTGTTTTTCTGGTATCTTGGAAACCCAGAAGCATAGTTTTATTTGCAATTGTCATCTACAGTTAATTATAGCTTGATGTATGTACTATACATAACTGATGTTACCTTTTATGCATTTACCAGATTGTCATCTAGTGCAAACACTGCAGCAGGCAACATCAGCAAGTGGACTTTGGTCTGTTTGTTTGGCCCTAAAACTGCCTGTTTCTCGAAGGAGATGTAGACACACAACCACCAAGAGTCAGCATGTGTGTGCCTGCACACAAGCCTACAGAGCACCCTTTTAGAGATACACAGCACAAACATGCACCAAGCTAGCCAGTAATTTTATGACTGTGGTTGGAGTCTCAAGGAGAATCACATAATAACAATTATTGAGGCTGGAAAAGGCCTCCAAGATCATCAAGGACCTAACATCACCACATTGGCCAGACCATGGCACTAAGTGCCAAATCCAGTCTGTCCTTAAACACCTCCAGGGACGGGGACTCTACCACTGCCCTGGGCAGTCCATTCCAATGTCTGATCACCCTTTCTGTGAGGAAGGGCTTCCTAACATCCAACCTAACCCTCCCCTGGTGCAGCTTCAGACCGTGCCCTCTTGTCCTGGCCTAGTTGACTGGGAGAAGAGCCTGCCCCCTACCTGACTGCAACCTCCCTTCAGGGAGTTGTAGAGAGGGAGAAGGTCTCCCCCTGAGACTCCTCCAGGCTAAAAACCCCCAGCTCCTTCAGCCTCTTCTCATCAGACAGTCCCTTCGCCAGCCTCATTGCTCTCTTCTGGACCCATTCTTCAAGCAATTACCAAACAGTCCAGCATAGAGCAACGAAGATGATGAAGGAAGTGGAACACCTCCCTTATGAGGTAAGGCTGAGGGAGCTGGGTCTCTTGAGCTTGGAGGAGACTGAGGGGTGACCTCATTAATGTTTATAAATATGTGGGGGGTGGGTGTCAGGAGTATGGAGCTATCCTCTGCTCAGTGTCCTCCAATGAGAGGACAAGGGGCAGTGGGTGTGAGCTGGAACATAGGAGGTTCCACATCAATCTGAGAAGGAATTTCTTCGCAGTGAGAGTGACAGAGCACTGCAATGGGTACCCAGGGGGGTTGTGGAGTCTCCTTCTCTAGAGACATTTAAATCCAACTGGACATGTTCCTGTGCAGCTTGATCTAGGGGATCCTGCTCTGGCAACTGGGTTGAACTAGATGATCTTTTGAGGTCCCTTCTAATCCCTGATGTTCTGTGATTCTGTGATTGTAAGGAATAAAATCTGTTTATGACATATGGACTGTGACAGTGTTATTGCCAGTGTAAATTTTAATTTATTATGTCAATGCTGGCCTTTCAGGTTTATTGCTAGTACACGTACATTATCATTATCAATTTTATAAATAAAAATTTGAGCTAACATCTACCACTGTTTTTTTATGGGCCTCCGATGCTGACTTCACTGCAGTTGTGCAGTACTTAGAGAAATGAAGACTAAGGGTTGCTAACGTCCTAGGAGAAAGAGGGGGAATATTCTTTTAACGTTTGGTACACTATGAAAATCGGCTCATATAAGTGTTCTCATCTTTAGAGCTAGGATTTCTCAAAAATAAATGAATGTTGGCCATAAGGATGCTGCTCAGTAGAAAAGCATGAAGAAACCAAATCACAGCCTCTGAGGAGAAAGCAAAATCACTCTCAAACCCCTCTGGTGTGCTTGTCTGTTTCTTGATTTGCCAGTAAGACTAGAAGTCTGTAACGTGTTTAGTAACCTTGAAAGATACTGGCAATAAGCTCATGCAGGGCTGGACTGATGATGGCTATTGGGCTGCGAACAACTCTTGCTGGTTTGGTGCTGCATGTTGTTCAAGCATGAAACACAAGTATTTCTTGGAAGTTAAGGAGAAGCTTTAAGACATCAGTAAGAGCACTGGTGTGCCACTGGCAATGAAAGGTGTCTAAAGAAATAAATTCGTATTTATTTCTTGCAGTGCTCTTTGTTCCTGTGCAGTGTAATGTATACAGCCTGCCAGTTGTCTGAGGAGGGGAAGTACAACCTTTTCCTTCGTGTTGGATCGTAAGATGTAGACACTTCAGCTCCAGAGTTAGTTAGGAGCATTGTTTACATGATTTTATGTGCTTAGGAGGTTTCTGGTGGCAGTTTTGAGTTTGGTTGTCAAATGGTGAGTCAGACAATTCACAGAGCCAGGCCTGTCCTGTCCTGGAAGCGGACTGCTCATTTTCACATGAAGGAGGTGTCATATGATACTTCTTAGTCAAACCTAGTCAAATCCATTCATGTCTCTCTCACAACAGTAAGCTGTAAAAACTACTGAGGTGTAGTAGAGTGGATGGGCCAGGCTGTTAGGCTGTTACTGGCTGTCCTTTGCCATCCTGCTGGGTAAAAACCTTCATTCCAGCCTGTTCAGTTGGTTTGTTGTTAGCTATAAATACTTTCCGTTCACACCATAGACATTGTCTCCTGATGCTGTTGGGTGATCTTTTTCATTGCTGCCAAATGTGTATTGACATCATGCTATGTGTAAGGGCATGCTTTGATTTTCTTTCATTTGTTGGCTAAAAGTGCACTTGGTTATGTCTGCTGGGCCTTTTTGGAGGCGGGGAGAGAGAAAGCACTATGACAGTGCAGTGGTATCTATGTGTTTTATAGTCTGGGTGTATGTCTATTGTTCGAGAGAGGGCTGGTGACCTTGTTGAGTTGACGTGCTCACTCAGTCATGTTACTCAGTATAGGAGGTGCTCACTCTAACATTAGCTTTTCTTTCCTCTGTGCTTTTTGCTAAACCTGAGCATGAAATCAATGTTTAGGTCTAATTTTTTTTTTTAATCTGAGTTTGTGTTAAGTGAGGAGAAGCTCAGTGCCAGAGGCCTTGCTTTTGATTCAGCTGAGGATGTTTGGCATCCAGATGCGTTTCCCTCATTGAAGGTGAAACCAGACTTTGTCAGAGAGCAGCCATTGTTTTTTCACTTGTCATAAACTGGCTGCTCAACATATTTAGTGTCTGGTGGTTAAGGTTTCCTCAGGTGTCTGGCAAGCGGTGTACTGGCTCTGCTTGAGCAACGAAGTTCTGTTGGCTGGTGTCACATTGTAGAACAGCTGCTGTAGCTGGCCACCAGCAAATGATCTTTTGGAGTAAGGTGAATCTTGCCTGATCTCCAGTGCTCAGGTGAGTTAGTTCTGTGCATTCCCTTTATAGGTGGTGGGAAGAAAATGGCATTTGCAGACAGTTTTTCTCATCTCAAGGTAAAAAACTGAAGTGGTGGAAGTTATTCTTTAGAAGTTATTGAAATATCGGGAGACTGCTTGCAAGGCTGTGATGGGAGATGACACTCCTTGTTGTTTCCCCTTGTCTGTCCCTGGGGACTGGTGCAGACTGTAATATCTACAGAGAACACTGCTTACAGGAACACAGTGGGCATTGATAGGTGGGTCTTCCTGTTCAGCAGCTCATGGTCCAGATCAGTTGCCTTTTATCCCATTTGTGCTTCTCAAGAGGTGATGAGATGCCTGGAGACTTGGTGCAGAGGTGGCAGAAAGTGTCTAATGCTGAAAAGGGCAATGCAGGTGGGGCCAGGGTGTGAAGTGGCAACTGCTCACAGGTACTTTTGTCTAAAAGTTTATTTCTGAGTTGAGAGAGCACAAAAACCTGCCTCCTCCAGACTTGATTTGAGCATAAATTACAAAATCAAGTAGTTCTGCTGTATGAGTAGGAATGAATATCTTACATAGCTCATCTATCTTTTCTGTTTAAAAGAGATTTTTCATAGGCAACTGAATCCTTATTCTCTGCTGGAAGTTGATGAAATTTAACTGTTTTTCACTTGACATTCTATTTCTTTCCTCACCTCCCTCTCCAAAATATCTTCCACTGTCTTCCAGTTTTTCTTTTTCTTAATTACAGTCTTTCTGGAGAGCTTTCTTTAACCTATTTTTGGAAGTATTATAATTAACACTTGGCACCGTATTATGAACAGGGTTTTATTTTTCTTTTAGCTGAACATGCTGTACTCTGGCTCTTTAAGTAGTGTCGTATATCTATTGTATCTACAGAGAGCAGTGCACTGATGATACACTCCTGCAGCTAGTGAGCAGAAATATTCAATCATCTTCGCCTGCTTATTGTTGTTCAATGCTTTTATCTGCTGAAGGCTCTTTTTATGCTGGTTTTATCTGTTTCTCATCCTTTATTGAGCATTTCACTGAGAGAGGAAATAAAGCCTGTCAAAACAAACTGAAATGGCTTTATTTCTTATGTTTTTTTCTTCCTGTAATCTGTAATTGACATGCATTTTAGAAGGCTTATCTCTGCAGTGTTTTGTCTAAACATTTCATGTTTGTGAAACACCCTAAGCTCATTTCTTTAGAACGGTACAAACAAAGTTCAGAATGGTTTGGGGAAGGCGCACATGCACACACTTATCTGCACTGAATGGTTTGGAGGTTCTAAACTGAAAAATTCCTTTTGCAGGCCCAGATCGCCTTCCTTCAAGGTGAAAGGAAAGGACAAGAAAATCTGAAGAAAGATCTAGTGCGAAGAATCAAAATGTTGGAATATGCGCTTAAACAGGAAAGGTACACTGCTTTACTGATGGGTTTTGGTGAAGATGTTATCTTGCCTTTCTGTTTCCTCTGTGTGTGGTCAGGTCTCTGTGTGTAGTCAGGCTGCAGTGTACTTGCTTCATTTTTTGGGGGGTTCTCAGAGAAGTGCTTAGGGTACATCCCCTTTCTGCCCAGAACTTGTTATGGTACTGATCTTATAGAGTGTATCGGGTTGGAAGTGACCTCCAAAGGTCATCTAGTCCAACCCCACTACAACAAGCAGAGACATCTCTCACCAGAACAGATTGCCCAGAGCCCCATCCAGCCTGACCTGAAACGGCTCCAGGGATGGACTCTACCACCTCTCTAGGAAACCTGTTCCAAGAATATCCAGCCTCGGATTTAAGAAGTTTTTCCTCATGTCCAGCCTTAATCTGCCCTTTTCAGTTTCAAACCATTACCCCTCACCCTGTTGTTCCCTGCCCTTGTGAACAGTCTTCCCCAGCCTTCTGACAGGCCCCTTTCAGTTATGAGAATGTCACCCTGTAATGTTTTCTTCAGACTGAAGAACCCCAACTCTCTCAGCTTGTCTCCGTAAGAGTGGTGCTCCAGCCCTCTCAGCATTTTCATGGCCCTTAATGTATCAAATAGCACAAAAGCGTATCAAATATATAGTGGACTTGATGATATTTGGGGATTCCTTCCAACACCTGACATTCTGTGACGCTGTAATATCAAATGGTGTGGGAAAGTGTATCTTTGAGGCATTGTGAAGATGAAGAAGGCAGTGGAGAACATTCCTGTGCAGTTGAAGATAGGGTATAAGGTATATAAATCACAGAATCACAGAATTGTTGAGGCTGGAAAGGACCTCAGAGCTCATCCAGCCCAGATCAACCAGACCAGGGCACTAAGGGCCGCAGCCGGTCTCCTTAAAACACCTCCAGGAATTGCAACTCCACCACTGCCCTGGGCAGTCCATTCCAGGGTCTGATCGCCCTTTCCATGAGGAAGGGCTTCCTAACATCCAACCTAACCTTCCCCTGGCAGTGTCAGGCCCTGCCCTCTCATCCTGGTGCTGGTTGCCTGGGAGAAGAGCCTGACTCCCCCTGACTGCAACCTCCCTTCAGGGAGTTGGAGAGAGTGAGAAGGTCTCCCCCTTAGTCTCCTCCAGACTAAACAGCCTGAACTCCCTCAGACTTTCCCTCCAGTCCCTTTCCCAGCCTCATTGCTCCTCTGGACCTGTTCCAGCCCCTGAATCTCTTTCTTGAAGCGAGAGGCCCAACACTGCTCCCAGTACTTGAGGGGAGGCCTCCCCGGTGCCCAGTACAGGGGCAGAATTACATCCCTAGTCCTGCTGGCTGCACTATTGCTGATACAACCCAGGATTTCACTGACCTTCCAGGCCACCTGGGCACCCTGCTAGCTCCTGTTCAGCCGGTTGTCAACCAGTACTGCCAGGTCCCTGTCTCCCAGGCCGCTCTCCAGCCTCTCATCCCCCAGTATGTAGCTGCAGGGGGTTACTGTGGCCAAAACGCAGCAAGTTTTCTTGTATTTCAAAACTGAGGTAGCTGTTCCTGCTAAGTTAGGGGTATCTCTAATACTTTGTGTTCATAACCCTGATAAATGAGCAGTTTATCTAAAGTTATCAGGTGCTGTGAATACATTTCTCAGTGCTATCAGAGAAGCTTTGCAAGAAAAGTAAATTTCCAACTTTGTGATGTATAGCAGAAATGGCTCCCAAATGCATTTACCTAAATTAAGACATATAAATCCTAATGCACTGTCAGGCTTAGGAAAAAAACACCTGATGGTTCTTACTGCCAGTTTTTACTGTTGTTTTTTTTTTTCCCTGCAGTGTGTGGGTTTTTTCCCTATGGTTCCTTAGGTCAATGGGCTTCAGTTGGCTGATCTGATGCAGTCAGGCAGTTTCAGTATGGGTGTGCAATGGTTTTAAACTAAATGTGATTCTTGTGAATGGTGTGTGCTCGAGATGGCCATTTATAAGAGTTTGGAGTTTTAAACAGCAGTCGTATTTGCCAGTTTCTGAAGAAAGAGGCTTGTATTCCTGCTGGAAATGTTTTGCAGCAAATGTTCCTGCTTGATACTTGAAAGAATGGCAGCATACTGAGATTGGAAGTGCTGCTCCCATTCCCAGTGCTTTTCTGAGACAGCTGCAGGCCAGGTCAGGCAGTTTTCAGCTGGGATGCTGGATTTTTCCACGAGGATCTCTGAGCTAGAAAATAGGAAACACTTCTGGTCAAGTTAGGGGAAGGTCAGTGTGGGTGGGAAGGGCAGGCGAACATTTTTGTGTTCCTTTCTGGTCTTGCCTTGCAGTGGACTAAATGTTTCTTAGCAAAATGAATTAAGTTTTGAGTAATGGGACAAAATATAAGACAGTGTCCCAGGTTAGTCTGTGTTCACAGTGCCCTCAGGAAACCAGGAGCAAGAAATGAGTGACATCAGTTTTCTCAGATCTGTGCTGTAGTGTATAGGGGCTGTGAGCATTTTTTTTATCAGACAGGGGATTTCATAGTACACTATAGATAAATTTAAAAGCATTGCCATTGTTCTCTGTTTGATGGCACTTAGTTAATTTTATACTGGCTGAGGTAGAAAATGGGTTTTACCTACAGATTGTTAGGTTTATCTGACAAAATTAGTTTACTGTTCACTCTTTATGTTGGTTATTGTAAGATTATCTTCTTGTGTGTATAGGAATCCCAATTATTACTGCTCGAGAGTCTTAATTCAGTGAACAGCAAAGAGCTTCGAGGGAGGTAACTAACAGTTAAGCACTGTCATTTGTTCAGCAGTGCTGTAGTTTTGCCAATATCCCTGAGATTGCGGTGTGAGACTGTTCACAGTCGAGGGTAACTTTTTCAACTCTATCAATACTTGCTCCACCACCAGGAAATGGCTTTATTTTCCCTAGGCTTTCAGAAGCTAGCTGAAATGCAGTACTGTTTCTCTGAAGTACACGTCCTTTTTCATCTCATCTGCCTCATTTCCTACCTTTACATATTTCAACCAAAGAGCTAGACTCCTGAGCCATGCCTCTAGAAATGTTGGATTGAATTTTATGTTGTTTTCTGCACTGGTGTGTCTCATCAACATAAGGTTGGCACCTTCTCCTCTGGGTGCTGCGCTATTCCTGGCAGCAGTTCTTGTTTATGTCTCTTGGTTTGGAGGCAGCTCCCAGGTCTTCTGTGGATGTTTGGCAGACTTCCTCAGCACAGCTGGATCAGATACTTCAGGTTGGGTGATAGATATTTCCAGGAAACAGTCACCTTTTTTTGATTGGGATCAAAATGGTTTCTGTGTGAAGTATTCAGAGAAGTTTCACTGTTCTCAGTCTTTGGAAATTTAGGAGGAGAAAAGCTTTTAGCCGACTCCTGAAGTCTTGTGGTGGTCAGGCTGAATGTCTCCAAGCACCGTTTGCCTAGAAGATAGAAATGTAAAGGAAACACTGCTAATCAAAAAACAATTGAGTAATGATGTGCAAAGGCCAGAGCAGTGGTAATATTCATGTAAGAGCATCTGCCTGGTAGCACAGTTTCACAAACCCCAAAATAGCTTTCTTCCAAACAACTTGAAGACTAATTTTCAGATGGAATCACAGAATCACTCTGGTTGGAAAAGACCCCTGGGATCATTGAGTCCAACCATCTACCCTACCTTACAAGTTC
>JAOXOE010000001.1:41188866-41208067 GCA_028565055.1 Phoeniculus purpureus
GAGTTGAAGAGGGGAGACTTAGATTGGACATGAGGAACAAGTTCTTCCCTGTGAGGGTGCTAAGGTGCTGGAATGGGTGGCCCAAGGCAGTTGTGGCTGCTCCATTCCTGGAAGTGTTGAAGGCCAGCTTGGATGGGGCCCTGAGTGACCTGATCTAGTGAAGGTGTCCCTGCCTATGCAGGGGGCTTGTAACTAGACGATCTTTAAGGTCTCATTCCAATGCTGGCCATTCTATGATTCTACAATTCTCAGCCAGCATTCCTTACCCCTGCCATTTGTTACTAGATACTGTTAGTTCAGCTCCATTCGTGGTACATGGTGGATAATATAAATACACAACTCACAGCATTTCAGCAATGGAGAGTGAAATGCCAGTTCTGCTGGGGTCTGAGGAACTGTTGCTGTTGACTTCACTGAAGTCAGATTTCACACCAGATGATACAGATCTGCTAGGGCCACTCTTAGAAATAATTAGAATTTATTTAGAGCTAATTAATATTTGTGAAGTGCTTTGAAAGTATAAAAAAAGTGTAAGTAGTAGAAGTTTTGTATTGTGCTCTTTAAAATCTGCATGTAGTTCCACCTCAGAGGAGACTGCCCTTGAGTCATAGGTAGCATGATCCTTTTATTCAAATGTATATATGTATGGATTTGTATGTGGAATATTGAGGCGTGGTTTTCCCTACTGTGTGAGAGATAATAAATGGAACGAAATACAGATTTGGCAGGGCAAAAGGGTCTGCTTCTGGAGACCTACTTGCAGTAAAGGCAGAAGTTAGACTGAAAACAGCAGTAGATTGGGTGTTCTGCTTCAAATGCAGGTAGTAGAAGGCACCAGGACAAAATGCATCCCAGCAGTTTCCAATTAGGTTTCCACTAAAAGACAAACTACTGGGGCGATTGCCCAAACTTTGTAAAGAAGATGGGTCCTCCAGAATTGATGGTGCTAAGTAAGATTCATTTTGGAAACTGCACAGCGTCACTTCTCTAAGCATTTGACAATCACGTTAAAAAGGAGGTAGCGTGATCACTAGCCACGTACTACAGCAGCATGATGTGTTGTGTCAGTCTTGAGGTTTTTCACTATGGGTGAAACTGTTCATTTCCAGGTTGTTTTTCCTCTGGAGAGTGATGAACATCATGCTTCATTTTCTAAACTGAGGTGTACAAGATGCTGAATTCTATGGATATTTTTACAATTTCTTTTCCTTTCTCAGGAAACAATGGTTATTAAGTCTGCATTTCTGGAAGTGGGATTTAACCAAAACCCATTTGTCAGGTTATTCAGAAATTCTCAGGGCATCTTCTGGGTAGCCTTTTATTTACTCATATCCATGTTATTTTTATGGAAATATGCCAAAATTTGGAAAGTAGAATTGGTTTTCATTGCCCGTTTCTCCATTCCTCTCCCATGTGGATAATTTATTGTAACAAATCATATTGTGTACCCAGTCAGATGTCATCGACACGAGGTTTTCTGAAAGTGCTTTAATCACTATTTCAACCATATCCAATTAGGGGGGCAAATCTGAATATACAATAGGTACATTGTGTGTATCTTACATATCAGCTTGTTGCTGCTGCGAGTGTTCTAAGTAAAATAATGCACTCGCAGTTATTGAAAGTATCTTATTACCTTTTAAAATTGGCAAAAATGTGTAGGATGAAGAAACCAAGCCTAATAAAATTAAAATATGCTGCATTTGCTGTTCATCTGTATTCTGGATAATAATCCCGATGTCCAATAAAAATGAAACTCTCTGTTAATCGGTTCCTCATACAGTACAATAAAATTAATGTTTAGGAGTTAAATACCATAAACCTCCTCAGGGAGATTTGCTGATGTATCTGTGTCTTTTAGTCAGTCACATGCTTCATTGTTGAATGGAGTGTCATGTGAACTGTCTTCTAATTCTTTTTGTGCTCGCTGTCCATGTGTTTGGCTTCTAAAGATACTGAGCGCTAATTTCTGATTTAACTGTGTCAGCTGACATACAGGTTACTGACAATCACTAAATCACAAGAAAATAAAAGATTGACATTGCTATGCTTTTATCAGAATGGCAAAAAATAGGAACCATGTGTTGTTAGGACCACATACTGTAGCTTCTTTATAAAGATGCTAGTAATCTTTCAGGGATACTGTTTGAGCCTTGGAAAAGAATGAGCATATGACTAAACCCTCATGTTCCCCCCCAGGATAAGAAAAGAGTAATAGCATTGTGGATAGAAACAGCAAGAAGGAGGAATTTTTGATAACAACTTTGCCTTTTAGCATCCGTGTGAATGTGTCACTTCTGTAAGGCTGCAGATGCAATGGAAGGCAGCAAGACTTCATGAAGTAGGAAGGCAGAAAATAACAGTGCAACAGAAGATTATTACTAACTGAAAGAATCTCATAGCCTCTAATCTTAAGCGTGGCTTCTCACAGTAATACTACAAAAACCTGAAGAGATAAGCAAAATCACTGTCCTGTTAAAACATGCTGATACTTCTAGGCCATCAAAGATGTCTGGTGTCATGGCACTATTATCCATAGTTGGGCAAACAAATACAATTCCCAATTTTTAAAATTCATGGCTGTGTACAAACCTTTGTGGAAATACACTGACTTTCCTCATTACTCAGAGCTTTTGAATAACAGTCATTTGTTCTATAGATATGTATAAATAAAATACATCAAAAAACCCCAGAAGAGCACTCTGGAAATCACAGGATTTTTCTGGTTAGAAGGGATCTCAGAAGGTCTGCATTCCAACCAAGACCAAGACCGAGTTACTCTGGGCTTTATTCAGTCAGGGCTTAAAAACCTCCAAGGACAGAGAGTGCCCAACTATGTTTTGACAGCCTGTTTTGGCATCTGTCTGCTATCACAGGGAAACTCTAGTCATCTCTTGACTCACTTTATGCCCATTGGCTCTTGTCCTCCAACTAAACACTGCCGTGAGAAGCCTGGCCCTGTCTAGTTGATGACCTCCTCTTAGGAACTGGAAGCCCGCAAAGCCATCCTTTGTGTAGATTGAATTGTTTCTCTAAAACATAAATAGGCTAATCGCTTGCAGGCAGCACTTGGGCAATGCTGTCGGGAACTATCCTTAGAGGAACTCGGAACCAGTTTGGATTTCTTGTTGGAAGCCGCTGCTGTTATATTCTTCATACCCTTTTTTGTGTCTATCTAAATCCCTGATGCCTAGAGCCAGAAGTCAGGCAACTCTGCTTGTGTCTTTTACAGCCTCTCACTGCTCTAATTACATGTCCACCGTCACACCCAAAACCTGAAGGAGTATGAGCATGTGAATGAATGGGTGGTGAGAAGAGATGCAGTGGTTTACCTGTCGGTTAGCCCTCAGTTGTGATTATTCATTATGAATTATTCACTGGTAAATGGAGTATAAAATTATTGTGGCTTGTTCTACAGCTTGTCAAAAGTGGGGGGAACAGAATGTAGAATTTTTTTTCATTCCACTGAATCTACTATAAGGAAATGTTTACCCCAGTATTTTTCTTGGAATTTAGTTTAAAGTACTGGTTTGGAAAATTATAATTTAGGAATTTGATTTTGGTTCCTACTCTTTATGTTCTTTACACCATTTTGCTCTATTTTTCTTTCTTTTTGTTCTCTCCATGACCTCCAACTTTTTTCGCTTACTGTCCCTGAAAGACCGGTATGAGGAAAACAAGAAGTTAAAAAAAGTCATGGGAAATAAAACCACTACTTCTCGTTCTCTGGTATAATTTTCTTCTAAAGAAGAAAATTTCAGAAAAAAAAATATCAGTGTTCCATTGTTTCATATAATCAGGTTCAACTTAAATATCTTGTCAAAACAGTACAATTTAACATTAGCATGTAACTTGGTTTATATAGCAAGTAAGACAATTGTGCCTGCTCTGAAGAGCTTGCAGCCTGTCAGGAGACAAGACAAGAGACTAGCAGGGATTACACCATGAAGGAGAATAAATGAGATGAGTGACAGAAAAATGAATTAAAGTAAAATGAGTTGAGGTGAATAGTGCAACACACATAATGTCAGCTCCTGTGCTTTCTTTTCTCTTTTGAAAAAAAGTCCCATGTTTTTTAACTTGCTAAACTCTTTTGATAAAATTTTTCAAAACCTGTTAATGGTTTAAGAGCCAGTATTGTATTTCCACAAGTATGCAATCATTTAATATCCTCGAGTCTGTGCCTAAACACCGGGCTGTTGCTTTGCCTTTTGGGACAGTGTGTCCACTTGGCTCTGCACCACAACGTACTGTCGCAGAAAAATGTTTTCAGTGGAGGATGATAGGGAGAGTTCATAGAAGAGTGGTTTGAAAGTGAATGTACTTCATGAAAAATCGTCTTGTAAGCAAGATCCTGGAAGATTATTTTTGGGCAAGGATGAAGGTGTTATTTGAAATTGAAAGAAGTTGCAGTGCATAAATTATCAGGAAAGAGGTTCTGAGTATGTTTGTAGGAGATGGACCAAAAGAAGGGTAGAGAAATAAAGAACTGGTGGAGTAGTGAGAGTTCAGTCTCTCTTCCCTGAGCCATTGGTGGTCTTCATTCATGATGTGCATCAATACCTCTGATAGACCCCATCAGCATCCCGAGGCTGATATATCCCATTCACTTCTTTAGGTGCTGTATCACCAGTGCATATGTCCTGCTGTATTCTCCTTTTCATGTAGGCAGTCTTGAATAATTCTTTTCTTCACTGTGATGTCACCAAGCAGCTGGGAAATAGTTAGATATTAGAGAAGAATATGCCAGCTAATTAAATATTTCTTAAACTTGTCCTCTTAATAAAAATCTCAGCCCTTGACCTGCTCCAGATTTTGCCATATAGTGCATTGAAAAAAAACCAACTCGTGAAAAGCAACAAAACGTCTCTCTGAGAAGTCCACAAGTAAGGAGGGACATTTTGGGACATAAAAAGACTTTATTGGGGTTTTCACTGATGCAAATTTGTCAATATCTTGAGAAATATCTACTTCTAATAACTGTATATTCTGCCTCATGTTTCTGAAATATGCACAGAGGTTGGGAAAAAAAATGCAGTGATGTTTTTACATCTAAGAAGACAGTTACTGCAGAAGTATCGAAACAGTTAAGGCATGCATTTCCCAAACTAAAGAATTAACTAAGTCTGGGCAGGTTTGCTCGGGCAAACCTTTTAGTCTGATATGGGAATAAATTTAAGGACGATTGAATAATGTGTCATGGTTCAGAGTAACATCAGAGAATGAGCAGGTATATATTTATCAGAGGAGACTTGAGGTCTCTGTTAGTGGGATGTGAGTATTTAAGTGCATGGACTCCTCACTGAAGTAGAGCCTGGACCCTTCCGTGGGAAGGGCACTGTCTAAAAACTTGTCTGAGGGTTTTAATCTTGGCTCTTCCACTGGTCTGCTGAGTGACCCAGGGACTAGCACAGAATCATTTGTGTTTTGTGTCCTCGGGACAGTAAGCTGCTCCAGCCAGAAGCAGTCTTTTGTTAGACCTTTGTGGCAGGGTAAACACAGTGGACCACTAACCCTGAAAGTTATTCCGTTGATTGTTGTACCTTCCTCCAGCTTCACTGATACTGTGTCTGTACCTTGGGAACTTTAATATGAGTATTCTACACAATGAGTAGCACATGTGAAAGAATCATAGCACAGGCAGGATGCACTTTTCTTCATAAAATTCCTGAACCCCTATGATAAGCAGAAGATTACCAAAGCATAACAGCACTGAGATTGATGATTGATTATAGCAACCTTTCAGTTTGGTGGTTTTGATTGTGGTAAATATTTTGTAGCACTGCAAAAACATAAAACACTTTGAAGAGAGAACTAACGAGAGAAAAACCTGAGAGCCTAGCTCTGCACATCTAGAACATGCTTTTAGGATTAATTTGATTTTTTTTCCTTGAAAAACTACAGTGCTGTACCACTATATTGGTGTAGTAGTTGCTTTCTAGTGTGGTCTCCTAACGAGGACCAGCAACATTACCCACACGACTAAATCCAGTTTTTGTGACCATGCACATGCACAAACGTCTCCATATGGCTACCAACTGAACCATAAAGGATAGGAATTAGTACAATAGATGAGAGAATGAGTCACAGAATCACAGAATTATTGAGGCTGGAAAAGACCTCTAAGACCGTCAAACCCAGCCTATGACCTGATACCATCACATCAGCTAGACCATGGCACTAAGGGCCACAGCCAATCTGTCCTTAAACACCTCCAGCAATGGGGACTCCATCACCTCACTGGGCAATCTATTCCAATGTCTGATCACCCTTTCTGTGAGGAAGGGCTTCCTAATATCCAACCTAATCCTCCCCTAGCACAGCTTCACTAGTCACTAGTTGTGTGGAAGAATAGCCCAACCCTCACCTGACTACAACCTCGCTTCAGGGAGTTGTAGACAGAGAGAAGGTCCCCCCTGAGTCTCCTCTTCTCCAGGCTAAACAACCGCACCTCCATCACCCTCTCCCCATCAGACCTTCACTCCAGTTCCTTCCCCAGCCTTGTTGCTCCTCTGCACCTGCTTCAGCCCCTCAATCTCTTTCTTGAAGGAAGGAGCCCGGAACTGGCCTCAGTTCTCGGGAGGCCTCAGCAGTGCCCAGTACAGGGGGAGAGGCAGCCTGGCTGTTTAGGAAGGTGAGAACAGTGACATTTGTGAAATAGCATCAGCTTATGGGAAGATGAGCTGAGGCTTGTACGTACATATGGAGAAAAGGGGAATGCGAGATGTTTTAATAGAAAAAGTTCATAACTATAAATTCTAACAGGCTTTAAAGTCAACATTCAAGCGAGAGACTTTCCTTTAGTTCTTTTCTTTGCAGTTGAGAAATTAATTTTATATTCTTTCATGGCTGGTGCTTGAAAATGTCCTTTTCTAGAGAGCAGCCTTCCAGAAAAATACTGGGATTAGTCTTTGAGCTACTAGTAGTATGGAAGCGGCTAAACACCACTGACTCTGAGTCTTTGACCGCTGTCTCTTTCTTCTCCATGTTTTCACATGTTTAAGGCCCACTGCTTGGGTCACAAGATAATTCTTCACAAAATTTCAAGTCAGAGAAATTTTTAATTCTATCCATGATATGAAACAGAAAGTGGATGCCTCAGTTAAAGCAAATTTGGAAAATATGAAACAGTGGAATTCTCTGGGTAAAAAAAAAAAGTTTAGGACATGTATTACCCATTAACAATAAATAAATAAAGAAATAGAAAAGTTGTGACTTGATGCTTTTGCAAAGACATTTGTGAATGGGGATCCCTGAATGGACCTTTGGATTCCCTTTGATTTGCTGGCTGACCTTGAAAGACCACGAGGCTTCTGTCACAGAATATCTTAAGTTGGAAGAGACCTTTAAGATCATCAAATCCAGCCTCTGACCCAGCACTGCCAGGTCACCACTAGCAAACGTCCCTAAGACCAGGACATTTACATACCTCCAGAGATGGCGAATCCACCTCTTTCCTGGGCAGCCGGTCCCAGCGCTTTACCAAGTAATTATTTAAGATGTTCTTAAATGCGAGCAGTTACGCTTACTGAAGTTAAATACGTGTTACAATGCTTTGCCAGACCAATTTTTTTTCTAGCCCTCAATTTCTAGAAGCTACGGTGTTTAATTCATAACAGGAGATCAAAACGCTTGAATGAAAAGATCTCTGTAAAGCAGGTTTCATTATAAAGGGAAAGATAAACATGAGCGGTTTTCCTGAGTGTGTGTGCACCTACCCAGCTCACTGCTAACCTTTCAAAACCATGAGATAAATTTCTCTCCCTTTGTTTTTGTTTCCTGTAATGTAGGCTGGATACCGTCATAAACTTTAATTCAATAATAACTACTAGTAATTATGCAGTACAGCCTGAATTACCATCTTTATTTCTCTCTTTTTTTTTCCTTCTGATCACTCAAAAAAGCTCAATAAAGAAGGCAAACTTTTAATCTACCTCTCTAAGGAAACGTGCAAGAATATCTGGTAGTTTTTCCTGACAAAAGTGTTCTGCCTTTCCTGTAGTCTCATGTTAGGCTGGACTTGATGATCTTACAGGTCTTTTCCAGCCTCAACCATTCTGTGATTCAAGTGGCTGGCTTAATGCTAGAAAAGTCATTCATACTACCAGAACACAGGGACACGCATAAATGCTCCAGTGTCACTTATTTACTTAATTTGGTGGAAAGTGCTTCACCAATTTATCATTTAGAGAAGCAGCATAATGCATATAACATTTTGTATTATTTCAGTCATTTTTCTTAACAGTGTTGTTGATGGGCTAATATGAAGTTTATTTTAACAAATCAGATGTGTAAAGAGTGATCAACAGTGAGCAGTCCCTCCCATTAAAACATGCCCGTCTCCATCGCAGGTAATTTTCATTTATAAACACCTGCAACTTTATCTTAAGTCTTTATTGGTTCCCTTTATCTTATTCAGCACAACAAAGTTCTTAGTCAAACTGAAGTAGTTTTCTCTCAGAAGCAAAATTGAATCCCAAGTCATGCACTGAAGTTGGCACAGGGCTTTCAGAGGCTTGTTGTATCCGATTTACTTAACTTCACATGCTTTTTCCTGTTGTAGTATCAAACCCTGAAACTAAGGCAATATTTTTTTTCTCTCATCTAGAAGAAAACACAGTAGTCAAGGGAGTGCCTTTTCTGATCTGTGTGAAGCTCAGTTTACTAACAGTGAGCAGAGTTTGGTTAACTTCATATTCTGGACAAGCTTGTAAATTTGTCCCCTGTGATCTTATCAAGGTTGTACTGTTTTCCTTTTCTTCTCTTCCACCCCCATCTTCTTTCTTTTTCTATTTTTTTTTTTTTTGAAGTGCAGCCTTCTGATCAATGTGCACTTTTATTTTCCATTTCCCTAAATACATCATGAAAAAGGATGAGGTTTCCGCCTTAATTGCTTGTGCCTTTTATTCACATTCCTCTCTCAGCCAGAATTGTGAAAAGAGTGTTAGTAAAAAGCTGCACAATAGAGCTTTTCATTAGGCCTCAACAAGGCACACAAAAGAAGGCTTTTGGAAAGAGTGAATGCAGGACTTTAATTTGCAGGTGGAGAGTAGATAAAAGGTGCTGACGCCTCTATTATTCTCTTACTTAGGTGACCCTTACCCCGTTCAGCTGATCCCAACTACCATGGCAGCTGCTGCCGCAGCAACACCAGGCTTAGGTCCACTCCAACTGCAGGTAAGTCTGAAAACAATGCAGAAGAGGCAAAGGTTAAGTAAATATGAAAAACAGCTTTCTCTTCCATTGGAACACAATGCAATTAACAGGGGTTGTGCTCTGGTCTCTTCCATAAGATTTGCAAAATAATCATCACATCATACGTGTTTTCCTTTCACCTCGAAGGAACTTTTTGTTGTGTGTTTGTGGTTTTTTATTGTCAATTTCACTTTTTTCAGGCTAGCACTTTAAATTTCCACAGAGCATAGGTGGAAATTTGCTATTAGGTAGTTGAGGTGCAGGCTGCAAGGGCTGCCTAGGTGTAGAACAGCAAAAGGAAACTCATCACCAGGCAGAAAAGGTCTGTCCTGACAAGCACTTTTAAATTGCTTGAAAGTCGCTTAACATGATTATGTCCTGTTAGGCTATAAGCTCTTCAGAGCAATGACTGGCCCCTCCTACAGTGTTTTATGGTACCCGGCATATTTTAGGCACTGCTGTAGTGCAGACAATTAGTGATTATACGAGTTCAACATAGGCAATTAGAAAACAGGTGAAAGGATACGAAAGAATTTTTTTTTGAGCTGTGTTAAAGTGTTGCTCTGATAGCCAGATGTATCTGATCAAAAAGGTCCAGTAACATTTTAAATTTTAGAGGTATTGGAGCGGTATGGTAGCTCTGGTATTCCCAGTCAGCCCCACGCTTGTCAAGTCATGAGAATTATGCAAATGTGATGATGGCTATCTCTGTTGAATTTTGATACCTGCCGTGTATGCTTTGCTGCTAGGATGAAGCCGGGTAAAATTTGGCACTAAAATGAAACAAAGATCCAAATCATGTCTAGTTCTGCAGAATCTGGATTGACACTGTTTTGTGTTCATACCCTCCACTGCTAATTTGTCTCCTTGCTCATTCTGATTTGCCAAGTCATGTGGCACAGCAGAGCTTTATACCTGCTTGGAAAAGCTCATCATTGTAAACAGAACATGTACAATGTATTCTCAAACTCACTTTGGCTAGCATCAGTATGAAATTGACTGAAACATCAGATATTTCAGTTGTGGCCAGCATGCAGGAGCGTGGGTCATAGGTCTGGGGAAGAATGATTTTTCTTTAACACAGCCAGCGGAAGTTAGCTCGGTTTCTCAGAAATAGCTGCCAGTGTGTAAGCTGACACATTCCATGCACCACAGAGGTTAATACATTCATTCCTATTGTGCCTTTGTATGAAAAGCTACACTGTCGGTGTGTTAGCTTCTGATTCTGCATGTTACGAATACCGTAGGCGGCTTCCGAATCATGAGAGTCATAAAAGTCATCCCTCTGAAATAAATTTTGAAGAGTAATGTCAGCGTTGATAAAGTGCTTATAATAGCCAAACACACATGAACACACATATGGAAGAAAGAGGAAGGGAAAAAACAGACAAGTAAAAGTGGAGCTAGCTAGCAATGAGAAAATAGAGGTCTGAGCCTAGCTCCTTATTTCTGTGGTAATCCAAGCTAGTCTTAAAATAATGCATCAGGGCTCCAGTAAGTTTAGAGGATGGTTTAATTTCATTTCAGGACCAGCTTTGAGCTGTATCTCTGCATGAGGTGGGCTGAAGTATTCTGATTAAAATAGGCTTTATCACATTGACAGTTTCCTTGTAACAAAGTGGGCTTTGTGCAAATGTGACTGACTTCATAAATATCTTAAGATGAGTTTAGGTTGTGGAAAATTTGAAAACCTCAAAGACCTCTTGTTTCTGAGCAAAGAACAACATTAAAATGAAAGTATTGACCAAATTCACCTATGTTCTTTTGCTACATGTTACTTAGTTTGGAATTAAAAGGAGAGTTTGACACCCAGTCAGTAGAAGAGATTCAAATTATTAACTCTGTAGATTCCTTCAGGTCATTCAGACTTCATCTTTAAGGGTATACATCTACTGGAAAAATTTAAAAATCCTTTTTCACATCTTAACAGTGATTTTTTAGCTATCAGTGCAACCTGTCTAGTAGGAATTGGATGTGCTTTCTAATTTCTGGTGCCACTTGAAAGAGTCAAATATGTAGAAGTACTTTGAGAAAGGTCTTGTGATATTGAGAATGGACTCATCATGCTGACATGACCGCAGCTGAATCTAGTGTAACTGTCAGTCCAGAAGGGTTGTGCATTCCAAACTGTGCAAATCTAGTGTTAGCTCAGTGGTGATTGTTTCTTCAGTCATGAGAAAGCATTTTTGATGTTTGTCACAAAGAACTCATCACAAACCACCTTTAAATGGCATGAGTCAATGTGCAGCCATTACTGCCTCATTCAAGGAGGGACTCTTCTTACCTCAGACGTTCCCCTACATTACACACAGGCATAGTGTTCTAAAACCCTCTGTCATCTGGTCATTAGACAGTGGAAGACCAGAAAAGTACTATGTACATTCTTTTCTTCTTTTTCTGTCCTCCCTATCGCTCATCTTTTAGGCTTTGTGTACTAAAAGCAGTGGTTTTCAGGGGAGATCAAAGAACACAATGCTCAGTTTATTGCTCCCAGCAGAACTGGTGCACAACATTGTCTTAGTGAAAACAAAGCCAAGGAATTTTTCTTGTTTGCTTGTTTAGGGACAAACATGTCTTTGTTATTTCATTAAAGCCAAGACATGGCTTTGGTGGTGTACTGCGAGATCAACAGGAAGTATCTTTTTTTAATCCCTGGTTTTCAAAATTGAATTTCCTTTGTGTAAACAAAATGCTGACTGCGTTTATAGAAGAACAACTAACACCTGGTTGTTTTCCTGTGGCAAAGGTACTCTTTTTCACTGAAAATGTAACCTCTCATTTTGAAATGTTCTGTTAATTCCTACTGAATATAATCTGAAGCTTCCATTTCTTTCCCTGCCTTTGAGTCTCCACTGGAGTATACAGATTCTGCCATCTGATATCTGCCACCATTAGTCATTACTTTTATTTCCAGTATCCACAGAGAGACTAATGACTCAATAAGAATGAAAACTAAACCTTACATCATTAGGTGTTGCAAAAGGAGTAGATGGATGGGGCTGTGTTGGAGAAGCTCGAGCTAACATGATGCATGCTTGAACCTGTCCTCTGATAAAGAGCTATCTCTCAGCTCTGTGCTATTTATGTGTCTGATATCCGTATTTCGTGACATGTATATGCCATTTGAGAAAAAGTTTCTAGCTTTCCTCTGTTAATGAGAACATTCAGTCTCAATCATAGTGTGAAAATACACCTTCACTGCAGTAAAGTCACTCTTGGCTAACAGGCATGTTTCTTAAGTTGGTTTTCTTCCCCCTGTAAATTTCATATGGTCTTGTTCTTCAAGAATGCTGCTGCACAGTGACTCTGTTTCAAATGAATAAGAACAAAACCGAACATAGCCTTGCAACTTACTCAATAAGGCTGATGAATCGTTAAGTACTGCTGTACAGCTTCTATGAACATGATGTTTTCCTGTATGGTTCAGCAGATGAGGAAATTAAATCCCTCCATCTCGAAGATCAGCATTCAAAGCTGTAAGCATAGACATGATGTAAAGAGTTTTGCACACAGTAAACTGCAGTGCTTATTCTAATATGTTTAGGTACATCTTGGGTGTACCTCATACGACATAGTTGTATCCACAAGTCTGAGCAAATTCAGGTATCTAGTGGTGGGTTTTTTGGACAAAAAGTAATCCCTGAGTGCTTTCTGAGCATTAGGAAACAAAGGACCCAATTGCCTAGTCTGAAAATTGAGAGGAATCTGCACCATTGGGAGTGCAAATAGTTCAGATTTCCCAGATTTTTTTGCTTGATAACCAGATAGTGACAACAACTGATTAATTGGCAGTAGTACAAGCGCCGTATATACCCATAACTGTATTGAAAGATAATGTTGGCTGTGTAATGACAGCTGCCCGGGTAGAGTTACTAGATGGACATTTTGAGTCCTGTCAAAACAGTGTAGCAGCCTGTTGTAGTACAGACTTCCTGCAAACATCTGCTCTTGGAAAAACACCCCCAAAACTTATAAGTGCCCATGCTCAAACTTTCTCCCATCTTCATCTTAGCACAAAGCAGGACACCATGGTTGTGTTCAACAGCATGACCAAACCTGTCATGAGTGGATCAAGAGAACCTCATGTTAGCATATGAGTGGCGAAAGCATTTTAGCTGGGTCTCGGTTCTGAAGAACAGCCAGTGTCATCCTAATTGATTCTCTTCAGCTACTTGTATAAAGATGATGAGCAGGTTTAGACCTCAGATGTATCTGGAAAAACAATTTGGCCAAGTTTTTATTTAACTATTTGTCTCACTTATTTTGGTTTTTTTCTTATTACTAAGCCATTCTTCTCAGTGATGTGGGGAAAATGCATACCAAAGGCTAAATTGCAATGGACTCTACCATACCTTGTCTGGAGCACATTTCAGATGAATTTATGCCACAAGCAGGCACTGACATAAGTGGTTATATTTTGAGAAAAGTTAAACCTGTTTGGAATTTGAGTGCTTCTTGAAATTGTCTGACTCATTACAAATCTTCCTTTAGAAAGCCTTGCTTCTCGATATCTTCATGGCCTCATCATCATCTGTGAGCTCTGTGTTTGTTTTACTTGAAGGACATGGAAAGGATAGATCTGCTTAACAAGTGTACAGTGACTGATTAGAAGATAGAATATTCTAGTGGTTAGATGACTATTACACACAACATCTGTTGCTTATGAAACAAAAATAAAGCATGAGTGCTGCCTACTCAGCTAGATATCTTTTTTTTCCTTCCATATGGACAGGCTGGAGTGAGGGGCTGAGGCCAGTGGGATGAGGCTTGACACAGCCAAGTTCCGGGTCGTGCACTTTGGTCACAACCCTCAGCAGTGCTACAAGCTTGGGGAAGAGTGGCTGGAGAGCTGCCTGGCAGAAAAGGACCTGGGGGTGTTCTTGACAGCCGGCTCAACATGAGCCAGCAGTGTGCCCAGGTGGCCGAGAAGGCCAACGGCATCCGGGCCTGTGCAAGGATTGGTGTAACCAGCAGGAGCAGGGAGGCGATGGTGCCCCTGGACTCTGCACTTGTGAGAACGCACCTTAAGTATGGGGTCCAGTAGTAGGCAACACAGTATAAGAAGGACATTGAGGTGCTGGAGCAGGTCCAGAGAAGGGCAACAAGGCTGCAAAGAGGTCTGGAAAACAGGCCCTGTGAAGAGTGGCTGAGGGAACTGGCGTTATTTAGTCTAGAGAAGAGGAGGCTGAGAGGAGACCTTATTGCTCTCTACAGCTACCTAAAAGGAAGTTGAAGTGAGGCTGGTGCTGTTCTCTTCTCCCAAATTACTAATGATCGGACAAGGGGAAATGGCCTCACGTTTCATCAGAGGAAGCTTAGGTTGGATATTAGGTAGAAGTTCTTTCCTGAGAGAGTGGTTGGGCACTGGAGCAGGCTGCCCAGGAAGGTGGTGGAGTCACCATCCGTAGAAGTGTTTAAAAAACAAGTAGGTCTAGCACTTGAGGCCATGCTGTAAGGGTTAGGGAGATGTTGGGTTGAGGGCTGAATGTGATGAACCTGGAGGTCCTTTTCAGCCATAATGATTCTATGATTCTATATTCTCTACCTTTTGGCTTCTGCACCATCACAGGGATGAGCTACATCACTGCACTAGCAACTTCAGATTATTTATCTGAAGTATCCTCTTAGTTTCATTTAAAATGTTGCTAATGATAGAGCTTCCCCTCTCTCCTCAAAGAGTTTATTGTGCATTAGTTGTTAGGGTTGTTTATTTTTAATTTTCTTTTTCATGCCTGTATTTGATTTCTTAGTATTATGTAGTCATAACCACTTTTTACTAGATTAAGCAGTTGGCCTCCCAGTGTTACAGCACCTCAGATTTGTGAAAGATGACCCAGAAAAAAATGCATGAAGACCAAATACTGAAAGTGTGAGTCTTTCCTTGTATTGGGTTCCTAACTTGCCAATGCTGCAAAGACACATGAATTATTTCTGACCAAGAAGAATAGTCTGATGCCCTATTATTGTCTCTACAGAATGTAGCCATGACATGGCAATACATTATTCATTATTAATTTACTATGCCATCTACATTCATTACCTCTTTGAAATATTGCTGTAGCCAGTTCCTTGTGTTCAAGAACTTCAAGCATTTCTTTGCAATCATTTTTTCTTATTCCTTTTATTTACTGGACAGTATCTATTTGAAATAGCATCTAAGCTGGCTTTTCAATGTAATGTGTCAGTATCCACATTTTCTGCTTTACTTACTCTCGTTGGCAGAGTTAAATTGTAGGGAGTGAATCAGTAGTGTACAGTTTAATTGCAATATTACAATGCTCATGCAAACCATGTAAGTATAAAAAAGTAGAATTAGTGTTTTACTGTGAGCACACACGTTTGGGGAAGACCAGAGCTAAGTTCATGAAAAGTAACATTTCTCAACCAAAAGGTGTTAGTTGTCCATCTGACATTAGTATTGCTATGATCATAGAATCATAGAATCATTACGACTGGAAAGGACCTCCAGGATCATCAGGTCCAGCCCTCATCTCAACATGAGCCTAACCCCTAGACCATGGCTTTAAGTGCTATATCTGCTCATTTTTTTAAACACCTCCAGGGATGGTGACTCCACCACCTTCCAGGGCAGCCTGTTCCAGTGCCCAAATCATGTTTCTCATGGCCATCACAAATAACCACAATAATAGGAGTCATAAAGCAATGTAACTGTATGCATTGTTGTTGGATGCCCTCTTAAATACTTAAATATTACAGGCATTCAGCTTCTTTATTCCCTACTTTAGGCCACCAGTTGTTTCTGGCTTTGAAAGCAAATGTGTTGGCCACTATGTATTTGCCACTTGTTCTGCAAATGAGTAATGGCCATGTTAAGAGAGTTCACTGAAGACTGAGGTGCAGTTCTTCAGCTAGACAAATACTGATCTTCACATAAATGAAGCTACAAACATCTGAACAAGGTGAATATCTCTATACAGGTATGGGGTAAGTTGTTTCCAAAACTTGAATTTTCAAATATTTCTTTATTATTATGATGTTTTAGTTAAATACTCGTTGAACTGTATAAATAAGGCAAGAGGTGAGTAGGTATTGATTGACGAGAGCATTCTGGAGCAATCCCTATGCTTTTAAATGGAAAAGGTTCTTTGCAATTAACTCAAAAGCAACCTTTACAACACCAGGGTGTGACTTGTCTTCACTGTCCAGACAACCACTGAGAGCTAGATATAGTGATAGGTTATGTAAAAGCATGAACCACAGAACATACCAGCTCAAATAAGTCTTGTTCATGGTGAGCAAATGTCTTTTGTAGATGGCATCTGAGTAGTCCATGCTTGCCTTTGAAATAATCGTATATGATGTTACGGGTAGATCGAATATACTCCATAAAAATAGACTTAAATGAAAAGCTTGATCGCAATATTTTATTGGAATCAAATCAATTTGTATTTGGTCATAATGATTGTTTCTCATGTATAAGCTCTTTGTGTTTTATTGAGCACTGTGAACGTCAGAACCTATGCACAGTGGATGTTTACAGGCAGTGAGTACACATGGCAGAGCAGTATCATGGCTACTCTGTTGGTCACAGAATCACAGAATTATTGAGGCTAGAAGAGATCTCTAAGATCATCAAGTCCAGCATATGACCTAACATCCCTCCAGGGATAAAAATTAACAATGTTATCATATTCCTTTTGTCTAGATTAACAGTTCTTTTCAGCATAACTTTCAGATTCCATCCATATCTATGAAAAATGGAAGACTGAAAAAGGGCCAGCCTTTTTTCCATCCAGTTGTAAGTCAGGCCTGCTGTTTGCTAGCAGACCTCTGTCTGCATGAGTGAGTTTTCTTGTAGAGTAAAGATACTGAATTCCCTCTTCCCCCTCCCTGCGACCGTGCGCCTGCGGGGCAGACAGACAGAAGCACACATATGATTAATACAGCACAGCTGCACTACAGACTCATTTGCATATGTATTAATAGAGGCAAAAACAACAATTCAATTACGTACAGAGACATTCTGCATACTAAAGAACATATGCAAATAGCCTGGAAAAAGTGCAGCCAGCATTTTCTCTGACTTTCCTGGGCCCATATGGGCTACCATCAGAGCCTAGCTGTTTTCAAGAAATCCCCTTTAGGAAGAACCTGTTACAAGATGCTTACACAGCTATTACTCCTCCTCCCCACCACCCCAGCCTCCCCAGGTTCCCAGAAGGCGTTTGACAGTTGGACAATGGAAGTAGCACAAGCAATGTCTTTTCCGTGTTACTTTGGATTTGCCAGCCTTCAGCTTCATATTGTTGTCTCTTTACATACAAGCCCCAGCATGAAGAAACTCAGTCCTTCGCTTTGTCTTCCATATGCACACATTTATTCTGTTTTTCCTTTACCTCATCTCTTGTGTTGCTTCCATTTTCCTTTGTCTTTCTCTGCCTCAGGCTTTCTCTTCTTCACTTCTGTGAATTGGCAAAAGATGGCCATTTTGGTGCCTTTTTCTTGTAACAACCTTAAATGTCTCAGTAATTTTTCTGCTGGAGGGCCATTAATACTTTTCACAGGTTTAAAAGGTGTTTCAGAAAAGTTAACCTATTGTATGTAGACTTTTATTTCATCATACAATGGTCTTTGTCTCTACTGAGATGGTCATGAAGTTCTCCAACCAAAAAGGTTGAAAATCACAGGTATTAAATAGTTTATACTACAGGTAATGTGGGTCTTCATAACTGGCACAGAATCCAATTCTAGTAGTAGAAGCAGATGTTCTCTGAATCTCCCAGGAATTTAATAGGTGATAGTTTTGTGCATCTTTCAAAAGAAGGTTGAAAGTACTCCAGCATTGGAATTTAAGGTGTGGAAAGGTTAAGCTATAAAAATGCTTCTCTAATTATTCCTTTATGTTTGTGTTACAACCAAAGCACCAAGCTACTACAGATGTGTAGTTCTTCACATGGCTCATTCACGTACTGTGATACACAACAAAATATTAGGCCATGATTCATACCCAGTGCACTAATTTCTGGGAAAGCATGGCATCTGACATTGTTCTGTATGGACTAGATAAATAGAGCTATATTTCAACTTGAAAAGAGATAACAAGTCACTAAAACCATTTGGAAACCTGACAAAGCCATTAAGATGCCTGACTGTCTTGTTTGGGTGGCAATGTTCTGTGTTTCAAACAGTCTAAATTACTGGCCATTTGTTTTGGAACGTCTCTGCGGTGTGAGCAGGGAAAAATAGGTCATGCAAGAAAGAGTGTGTAACTGTCTGGCAAGCGTACTTGCGAGGTCGGGTCATCCTTAATTTCTTTTCTCTCACAAAAAATGTTACACTTCTTTCTTTTTGGGGTTAGCCTGACAGACGGAAGCAGATTCCTCCTTGATTATTTATAAGGCATTAATTTTAGATGAATATTACTAAAGTAGCTGACATCATAAGTCGTTTTAGCAGCTAGCAGAAGAGCCTGTTTGCAGATTGGAATATGACAGTCTTCACTTACACAATGTCCTGTCTAGGACAAAGTCTGAAGTGTATGAAAGAAGAGCAAACTGGAGGCATATCTATATCTCTATTTATCTTTCTGTCTGTCTGTCTACCTATCTGTCTACCTGTCTATTAATCTATCTGTCTATCAGCTAAGATTTTATTTATTCTTCTGCAGGGTATAATTGGGACTTAAGATGGGTGGAATGCTGGTATCAATGTTATGACTTCAAGCAGGATGAAACCTGTGTCAAAACAGCTGTGGCAACACCTGTCTGTCAGCCTTAAACCAAGGGAGAAAAGAAAGCTTGAGAATTGTCTTATACTGCCCCAAAGTAGCTTCTGTTGAAAACGGAAGTAAATAGCCACCTTTGCACCTCCAACTCGAGATAACAGAAGTGATGCCTCCCCTCCCACCACTGGCATCAAGAGCAAATCTCTGAAAGTGTTTGTGTTTCACAGAACACAGTATTTTGTGGGCGGTGACATGTATTGCAGGTTAACTCCTGAACGAAAGGTGGCACATACAAATTGGTGATTGCAGATTGAAGGGCTT
>JAOXOE010000001.1:41208167-41261662 GCA_028565055.1 Phoeniculus purpureus
CTGTAAGCGCAAGCACGGTTGCTGTCGGAAAACGGGAGATAATTTTACCTATAAGTGCATAGTGAGGTCTGAAATCATATCCCCATTCTGATAAACAGTGTGCTTCATCTAATACGATCATACCGATAGTTAAATTTTTAATTAATTTGAAGAGGGGAATAAAATGATACTTTGTATAACTGCGAATCCTGCTATTGATGTGATTTACGAAATGGATGAGCTGGATACTAATGGAGTAAATGTAGTTGATGATGCGTACAAAACGCCTGGAGGAAAAGGGATAAATGTGTCCAAAGTTTTGGATTTGTTGAGGGCAGATTTCATGGTTACAGGCTTTATTGGAGGAAGTAATGGAGATTATGTAATCGACAAGTTAGACGATGTGAATATCAAGCACGATTTTATTTTTACAAATGTCGACACAAGAAACTGCATTAGAGTGATTCATGGCGATAAGCAATTTGAAATCTTTGAAAAAATTCTATATAATGTTATTTTAAACCGTTAACGTACAGTATTTCAACAGGGGAAGCACTGATTAGATCACCGCAATCTATTTTACACCGTCAGGATTGCTGAGGGGCTTATAATTGCCTTAAATTTTCATATTACTCATATTCGCACATTAACGAGCAGATGCGTTGTTACGATTGGGATTCTGCCATTTGGCCTTTCACATCTCTAATCCACGATTTCCTACTGAGATCTTCTACCATTCCCGCAGAAATGCAGTCACTGATACACACGCACGGCCTTCGCCTTCTCATCCCCTCTCCGATGCTTCCCCGCAGCTCTCCCCCCGCGATAAGGGAACCCCGGGGCCGTCCGAAGGGACTGCGGGGTTGGGTAGGGGAGCTTGGCGGGGGCAGGGCAGCCCCGGGAGGGGGGCAGTGGCTGCTCTTGCTTTAGGTTCCCTACAGTATTCCTTCTTCTTTCCGAACTCGCCACGGCGAGTATTTTGTCTGGCTGCGGGGGAAAAGCTTTGTGGCGGTGCCCGCTGACAATAGACTTTAAAAGTAGAGCCGGGGCCGCTTTCGATGCCTCGAGGTTGCGGAGCCCATTGTCAGCTCACAATGGGCTCCTCTGGCCGCATTCCTGCTTTGCAAAGGTTTGTTAGCCCTAATGACTGACTGACTGGAAGCCCCTCTGCTGCGCCGGCCCCGACCTGAAAACACCATCCGGGAGAATTTGTAGGAAAGAGAAGGGGGGGGAAAATACATCCACAAAAAACCCGAGAACACCCAAACGGCGCCTTTTCCGTGCCCGAATGAGATGGCTTTGGAAGAAGGTTTTCCTTTGGGGAACCTACAAACTTAACAAGTAGCTCTGCAAGTGTCCGGAGCTTGGCGGCATCTCGGCGTCGCCCGGGCCGGCGCGGTGCTTCGCGTCGTTCCGCAGCTTTCCCTCTCCGTCCTGTTAGGCTTCAGTCGCGGGTTTCAGCCTTCCCGACAGAAAAAACCCTTACCCACACAGCCCCTGCGGGTAGCCCACGGAGCCACACACGCCCTTACCTCGTAGGAAAACTGAGTATCGCAACGTTACGGGGGAAAAAAATTAAAATTAATAACAATACTCCCTGCTGCCACAGGGTCCGGCCAGGCGCCGGCGGCTGGCTGCACTGAGGGATGGGTGTTGGAAAGCAGCCGTGTGCCCATGTCACTGCAGGTATTTATGCCTTAATATCAACCGGCCGATGCTTTGGCTTAACGGGACTCTGACGGCCTGTTGCCCCTAGGGTTGGGAAAGGAGCAGTCGGACTCTGCGTTCGGGCTGTTCCCCCTAGGGAGGGAAAGGGGCAGTGGGTCTCTGGACTCGGGCTGCCACCCGTAGGGGAGAGAAGGGGGCAGCGCGACTCTGCCCTCGGGCTGTTCCCCGTAGGGGGAGGGAAAGAAGCAGCGCCGCGGAGCTGGCCCGAGGATGCGCAGCGCTGTTTCCAGTTTCAAGTTGTGGCTTTGAGAAAGGAGGCAGAATTAGCCAAACAAGATAATGAAGGTTGCTCGTAATGGTGATGTGTTGTGGTTTTTTTTTTTTTTACTGTGGAGAAAATTAACCAGTTGCTAATAATGGGATGGTCTCTAGGCCAGACGGTCCCTTTGATAAGTTAACATGTACTCCCTTTATGCTCCTGGTAGGGGGTAAACAAATGCCTGAACAAATACAAATACACATAAACACGAATGTGGGAGAATAGCAGTATATGTCTTAGATCCAGATAATAAGTGTGGGTATTGTTATTTAGATGGCGCATACTGGGACACTTATCTTTTAGTACACTCCATTTTCGAACTGAATGCAGCGCTAATCGTGGGATTGAAAGCTATTGTAATTGTGTACCCATCTAAATGCTGACAAGAATATACAATTACATTGTTTGGAATGGAGTTTAATGTTCTCTGAATTTTATTAGCATTTATATTTACTTATGCATTAAAATTCAACACAAAAAGAGGTCAGAGCACAAGAGTTACAGACATAAATATCAGACCCATCCACACCCTCGCTGCATTTTTTTTCTGAAAATACTGAACAAATATGTTTTATTTTAGTTTATTTTTAAAGGAAGTGATAGAATCTGAAATGAACAAATAATGGGTTTCCATTCTAAGAAATGCCTTTTCTCTCCCTATGGATTTTGCAATCTTTTAAAGCTTTTTTTTTTTCCCCCATTCCCCAACTTTTTATTATTATTATTTATAATGTGCATGTTACCGGAAAATCTTTCCACAGTATGCTCACCACCACACGATGTTTAAACACACATTATAAAGTGGATGTAATTGTAAACACTCAGAGGGAAATAATTACATGTAGCAGATTTAGGAGCTAATTCTTTGCTTCTCTCTCCTTTTTTTTCTCTCCTCTCTCTCTCACTCTTTACTGTGCATTTTATCAACATAATTATTTTTTGACTGCAGACTAACACCCAGAACTGACAGGCATCCATTATAGGCACCAACTTGTTCACCAAATTGAAAAACAATAAACTGTAGGTTTATATGTGCCCATTGTCATACAGAATTACCGGGGCTTTGTTCCACAAGAGGAAAAAGCTAATGGTTTTGAAACAGCAGGTGACAAAACACTTTCTTCCCCCTCCCCGTCCCGTTTTTTCCCCTCCCCTCTTATCAGTTTGTTGATGAAGTCATTACAAACTGGGGCCCCGAATAGGGTTGGCCTTATTTTTAGCAGATAGACTTTTAATGAGTTCTATTGTGGAGACAGTCATGTTGATTTGCTTACATTTTTTTTTTTATCCTTCACTTAGAAACTCCCAGTATTGAAAAGCTACTATCAAAGGACTGGAAAGACAAGCTTCTTGCCATGGGATCAGGGAACTTTGGAGAAATAAAAGGTAATGATGTTTCTGTGTTAAAGCAAATTGAGAATGAGTGCACAGATACCAGTTGATTTATGGAACGTGTTTTGTTTGCTCCTCTTCCTCATCCCTTGAAACATCATTTGGAGTTTAGATGAAATGTGTGCTTACCATCTGTGATAATATAAATTAATGAAATGGTATAATGCCCTAAGTGAATGAACTTTATGTAAAGCTTGTGTTGCATATAGTGGCCTGTGTTACTAGAGGACACATCCTGTTGCTGGCTTGGTAAAAAACAAAGTTCGTGTATCAAACACAGGCTTACAGGGTACTAGAATATAGCATAGCTCAGCCCCTGAAATCACAATTCCTTGTTAATTTTTGGACAGATTTTGATGATACAGATTTGATTTGATTCAATTTTTACTTTCCTGTGTATAGGAAAAAAAAAAAAGGAGCAAACTTGATGTAACGATTCCTCTAGGTACTGAAATTAGCCAGTGCAGATTTTAAAAGACAGTGTACAACATCTGTGCGCTAAAGCATGTTCTTCTAAAGCTGTGCTCCAGAAGGAAAATGACAAAATTTGACCACTCTCCAGCAGCAGTAGCTTCTGCCTTGCCAAGATATTTCCCCATTTTATACATGTGAGGTCATTTTAGGGAACCTGTAGTTGTTTGTTTTCATGTAATTTGGTATTTTTATAATTCTTCCCCAATGCTTGTGATGAGGAACCGACCTAAAATACATGTGTGTAAAAAAACGTCAGTTTTCAGAGCAGCCATCATGACTCTGAAAAGAGGCGGTGACTCAGATTCTTCTCCCACTTATATCAGTGTGCATCTGGAATAGCAAAATTCAAGCCAATGTTGGTTTGGAAAAGTGAAAGTAGAATGAGATTAAAATTAAACCGTTCTTATGTTTTAAAAAATAGGTTTCATTTCTCTCTATTATTTTTGGTTTGTTTGCTTACTAATTTTGTCCCCCATACAGAGGTCCTCATTCAGGCAGGCTCCCAAACCTCATGTCTGACAGGTTTAAGGACCTTCTGCTTAAGAGGTGGGCAGCGTTCAGTGGAGAATACATGATGTGCTCTCAGAGGTTAATGTATTGGTACATGTGCAAAAATAGTGTTATTTTAATTACATGTGCCTTCCAGCCTGTCACCGATAAGCCACCACATTGGTTTGTGCTAGCCCACTGACTTACACAAGTAGGAAAGTATTTCGCTTGCTTCCCCTAGCTTCTCCCTGAGAGGTTGTAATTCAAAAGTATATACTTGTTGCATATGTAGAATAACTTTATAACAGAATACAGTGCTTCAGACCCCAATAGGCTGAGATATTATTATTATAACAGAGGGCCAAGCCCTGGCTTCTTCATTCCTGCTGAGCACAGTTTCTCTATGCACATAAAGCAACAGGTCACAAAGAAGTAGAGTAGCCACTGGGCTTTTCTGTGATTTCTGGTTTTTAAAATCTTATTGTTTTAAAATAACATTGACCTCTGCCATGAACTGATGAATCTGTAACATGTTTCAGGTCCAAAGTAAAGAAGGGACTTTTATACCCACTTTTATGGGTGTGTTTCAGCAGTTCTTGCATGTTGTCTGGAGCCTCTTTAACACTTGATATGCTAGAGCCTTTTAGAAGGACTCCTCGTGATTCTCTTCTGCCTTTGGACTCCGTGAAGCTGCTCTGAGGAGTGCTGTGCACTGAGAAGGCAGTCTGTTCCCAGTCCCTATGATCTTGTTCTGTTGGAGGGCAATCTTTTTTATCCCTTCCTCTCTGTCTCTTTCACAAGCTAAACTTGAAAGCGTCAGCAGCATCTATATGCTAGCACGAAAGAAATTCAACAGTCCTTTCAGTCTTGCCTGGGGGGAAGATGGGGAAGCAACAGCACAGCCTCAAAGAATAGTTTGCTTTGCTTTAATTTTTGTTTTTTAGCTTCATATTTTGAGCACAAGTTGAGTTATTGTTCTGTAGCTGTGTTCAAAAGCCTCACATCTGAGGCTTTTCAGTGCATCTGTGGTTCTATGGTTGGGGGCATGGTTGTTAGGTGTTTGGATCTAGGTTTGGCAGTAAGCTGTGAAAACAAGCGCTGGTTTATTTTTCCTACTGACTGCCGTGACAGTTGCAATTATTGTCCATTGTTCCTAGGTGGCTAGAAAGGAGAGAGGATACAATAGAGCATTGCCCTCTGGGGGTAAATGAATTTGACTTACAGGTTCTTGGGGGGTCAGGCAGGCTGATTATTTAGTGCCCAGGAATGCAGTTTTCATGGCACCGCCAGCCATGAGTAGCCAACAAACAATGGCTCAGCTGTACTGCAGCTGTATTTAGTGGGGCAACATGAAAGGTGTGCAAGTTGAGCTGCTTTATACTCACGTACGTGCGTACAAACACACGTACGTTACGCTAGAAAATGGGCTTGTTCTTCTGCAAGAATGTTAGAGTTATTGAATTTTCCAGTTATTTTTTAATTAAATTCTCTCTATATTTGGCCTGGCAGCTGTATTTTTTTTTCCTCATTTCTCTATTAGTGATATTTGGAAACCTTGCACAAGTAACGTCTCCGTTATTAATGCACTCTGGAATGTGGACAGCACTTAGAAGCTGTACTACCCGACTGTCTTAAGCACTGAACAGTTTTTTCCATCTAACTGTTCAAACTTTCATTGTGTTTTTCATTAGATCTGGGGGAGTTTTAGTATGTCATGTGCTACAGTCTCTGCACTAGGCTACATATTGTTAATGCCCGACTCTGTGTTACTACCATTAGGTTTTATTCTCTGGGAGAGATTAAAAGAAAGGGAGATGAGGTGGAAGACTTTATTTTCTGTTATTGTTATTTCTTTTTAAGTTGGAAAACAGTGATATTTTATTAAAGCTGGGGAGCTAGTGGATGGCTGGAAATCACCAGACTCCCATGTTTTGTATTCAGTTGTTCCTCTTAGTTGCCTTTGTTACTGTTGACAGCTACTTTAAGCACCCCTTTCTTCATCTGCATGCCTGTAAAATGGGAAAACCAAGTGTCTGCAGAGATCCAGCTGTAGACTTTAAGGCCACAGTTAGAAAGATCTGCATGCATTACTAACAGAAATGTAGTATTTCAGTCCAGACTCTGACTGGAAGACACTGCAAGGGAATGTTCTTATACTTAACAATGTGGCAGAATCTAGAACCCTTTGTATCTGTTGAAATCTTTACTCAAATGCCCCTGCTCATTTAGAGTGTTATTTTGGAGCTAAATAAATTGTACAAGTTTGGCACTGGAGATTTCTTAAGAAATCTTTTTTCCGAACTCTGTGCGACTTTTACTCTTTTCAAAACAAGTCAGTCTGTAGTAAAGCCCACAAAACACACCACTAAATTGAGAGATTTTAAAATAAAGCTGTAAAACTGAGATTTGACATGATTGAAGCCTGTCAAACTTTCTTATACCCGTCATATTCAAGAACGGGGCTCAAAGACCTCTGGATTATTCATGGATAATCCAGTTTATTTGGTTCAGTGGAGCAGAGAGAACTTAAGGTCTCAAACTGATCATCGACAGGAAGGAAAAGCCTACCTGCTTTCTACTTTCAGTGTAGCTGCCTGATACCTGTGCATCGTAGGGTTAAAACAGTTCATTTCCTCTACAAAAGCATTGGCAACTGTAGCCCATAGGGTGGGCCATTGACAGGAAAAGGGGTAAGAAGTGTGTTTCGGTACTCTTCCATGTCAGTGGCTACCTCTATGCTTAGAAAATTAACATGAAACTAATGTTTCACTGGTATTGGGCCTCCACTGAGTGGACTTGAGGGTAAGATGCTGGCCCTCAGGTTCCGCTGAAGTGCATAGCCTTGCTAACACTGATGTGCCCGAGGCAGCCTTAACCACAAAGAGAGCTCCTTTTAAAGCTTGCTTCCCCGGTGTACACAAAGCCTTCCTGCTAATCTTGTCCATCTCTTGCTTATCACGAGTTGTCAGGACATAATAATATATATTTTATATGTTCTCCACTTAGCTAATTTTGAATAGAGTGTGGAACAAAAGGCTAAACTGACTTTTGTTTCCAGTCTTTCTGAGTTGATATTGTGTTGAAGTGAGGGAATTGTTAACAGTGATTGTGCCTGAATCTGTCAAGAATGGCTGGGCAAGCCTGAACCTGATATTTTATTTATTGTTGGAAAATCCTTTTCTATAGCACAGGTTACTTCCTAAACAACTCAGGCAAAGTGTTTTCTGCACTTACTGTGGAAGGGCTCAACATAAGGTTAAAAATCAGCTCTTCACTGTATCCACTTGAATCTGTGGATACCCTAAAGACCATTTCTGGAGTAACCACAGATTTCTGAGCATACTTGAAAGTCAGATTAGCCTAGCAATTCTAATCTTTAATGTGTGATAATGTAGGCATTTGTTTTTGTGTGAGAAACTGGGTTCCAAGTTAAATGAAGTATTAGTGCAGGTATTAAATCAAGCTATGTTTGATGTGTGATAGAGCTGTGTTTGCTGAAGACTCACATTTTGCTTGTACATTCAGAAGATGGGACACGGAGAGAGTATATGGCAAATGGTCTTAACGACTGCCAATAATGGATAAAGAGAAATAATCCATTCAGTGATACTATAGCTCATCAGAGGCGATGAATTAAAGACATATGTTATGTAGATTCAATGTATGGATTAAAACGGATAATCTGGTAGGTGACACACAGAATCTTGAGATAAGTGCGCTATGCAGATTCAGTATATGGATTGTGATGGATAATTCCATTTAAGCGATGCTGGAGAAGTTGAAGACAAGTAAGCTTTGAGTAGTGCTCAGGTTATGTGCAGTAATCCACTGAATGACATTTTGCATCACATAATCTGAAAACTGAAGACAAGGAAGATGGGAATTCTGCATTCAGATGGAGGCAGGAGGAAGGAGGGGGAATGGGAGACAGAATATTCACGGGGAATACACTGGGTTTAAATCTTCAACTAATAAAGTGCAGATCCCCAGGAGATGTGTGAAAGCTGCATGCTTTCTTAGGAGCTGTGTGAATATTGCATTTGCAAATTAGTGATTGAAAAATGTTTGCAAACTTTTGTCAGATGCGGATAGTTAGCATTATTTTTGTGGGTAGTATTGTATTTGGAGTGGGGGGAGAAGGAGGCTGAGAGAGTCGTAAGTGGAGGAGGTAAGATACATCTGGTTGTCGGCTTTTAACTGTGATAAATTCAGTATTTATTGCAACCCACTTTGTATCTTCTTCTCTGTGTTTATTTTTTGGGGGTGTTTAATAGTAGCAAATTGCTGGCAGTGAGCCTTGGTCCTTTGTTAATATTTCAGAAGTGCTGGGGGTGTGTGAACCTGTGGCACACAGGGGAACCTGAGTTCTGAGAGGAAATTTGGCAACTGCTGAAATAGTGGAGGTTGGTCACAATGCAACATGATACTCTCGGGCTGCAGAACTGGAGACAGTGCCAACTGAGCCACACCAACGCACAACTTCTTTCAGGCCAAATGAAAGCCTGAAATAGAGACTGTGACTAGAGGGAGCTGCCTGTATTTGACCCTAGAATGGAGTTAGTTGAGGGTAGTATCTGAGAGTTAGAGGAATCATTTTAAAAACATCTAAAATGCAAAAAAAAAAAAAAAATAAATCCCAAACCAAATGTATTTGTGGCAAAGCAGCCAATTTGGGCTGCTCCCACATTGATTTGTTGCTTTATGAAGGTAATTAATTTGATCAGAAAAAATCAGGTTCCGTTTAAATCAAACATAAGTTTTATTTTTAAGAAGTGATTATTCATAGAGAAAAGATAATAAAATTGAACCAATTAAAGTAGAGAATGCCAACGGCTTTATTTTGTTGGAACATAACAAAGGCCAAACCACTATATTTAAAAATCACACGGAGGATGGGTTGGATGACAAAAGGGACCTAAAGCAGTTTTTCCTTGTACTAAAATTACCTGAAAGATGTGCTGATGGAGATGAATGTTGCTGAGCTACAAGGACTAGTTTGTCAAAACAAAGCAAATAGACAGACACACACATATTTTTACTGTTTTTCCTCCTGCTGCATAAAATTCCAGCAGCAAGTGGTATTTCTCTAGCCTAGTTCTATCTTGTTGTCTAGACAGTAAAACAATGAATAACCTCTGAGAAATAGTCTCAATACAAATATTGTCGATTCCTTTTGTAACCTTGACAGTAAGTTACTAACCTGGTTGAATACCAAGCTTTGTTTGCAGTCTACTGTACCAAAACATTTTCTGACAGCAAATAAAGAGTACTCAGTGACAACTTCTTTCCAGCATTGCGAAACAGTAATGTCCTGGTCTGTTACAGAGCAGACAGCAAAGTTTTTTTGTCCCCACAGAATATTAGTTCTTGAGGGTAGTAATGGCAAAATACGGAAATTGTTCATCGTTCCTTTTTATTCATTCTGCAGTGTCTTCCACTGAAACCTAGAAGATTAAGGCTGTCTGTATACTGAAATAGTTAACTCACTTCTAGCTTGCTGTTGTGAACAGGGAAGGTTTGTTCCATGAATTTGTAGGTACAGACAAATCAATCTGAATTCTGATCCTTTGCTTTCCTTGTTTCTTTTTCTGGTGCCTGTGGCTTGCCAAGTTAAAAAGCAGTCAGAAAGTTGTCTTTTATTATGCTCACTTCCCGTATCAATCAGATGAAGTAATTTAATTTAGCTAGGTAGGTACTTGTAAGTGATGGCAGTCATTGTGTAGTAAAGTTGGCTTAAGTACTTAATGAAAAATTCCAGTTTTTAGATGTTTATGTCCTCACAGCTCCAAGATTTACTGGTCTGAAAAACTGTGTGCCAGTCCATAATAAAACACTCTCTGAAGCATTGATTGGGGAAGTATCAAAGGAGTTTGCACACGTGCACAAGACTGTGTTCACATCCACCCACCAGTACATACCAGCAAGTACAGAATTGCACATATAGACTCATTGCCTTGTCATAAACATTTGACATTTCTGTTCAAAGACAGAGGAAAGAAGAATTTAAATTCTTTACTTACCTCAGCCTGTTTGTGACACGACATTTCCTGAAGGAACGTAATGTCAGCTCCCCATTGCCTCACATACAGAACTTGGTGACATCAGCAGCATCAAGAGGAGAGTACTCCTTGTTAAAATTGTGCTATTCCAAACACATGTTTTAGTGGGAGCATGACAAAGATGCATTTAAATAGGAGAAGACTAGGTGGCCTATTTTCCTTTCCTGATTTGCTTACTGAGCAGAGTCACGTTGGGTTTGGATTTCTAATGTGGCAAAGTTAAAACTAGGGGTAAGGAGTGGAGAAGGAGAAAGAGATGACAGGAAGATGGGAATGGAAATCTCAAGAAAAGATTCTGAAATGAAAAAACTTGAAAGAAAAGGTGCTTACTTTAAGAACTGCTGATATTTGTACTTATTCTTTGGGTAGGATAATGTTAGTGCTAGTAGAGCTTTAATTCTTCTGAGCACAGCTTAGTTAATAGGCTGTAAACCTCCGTGGTTCTCTTTCAGTTTTGCACCAGAACTGTTACATCCCTAGCTTAAAATTCATGCTGAAGAAACACTCCGCTGAAGGAGATGACTCAGTTTGGAGTGATGTATGAGTTGTAGGTATGTTCTTGTCGTCGTGATATTACATCAGAGTGGACCGACACAGGAACCGTGTTATGGCATGGTTCCATTGGGTGCGTAGTTGGAATGTGTCAGTAATTACGTCATTCGTAAGGGTTGCTTTGTCTAGAACCCCACCTGGTATCAAACTGGATCAACCAGAGATTTAATTAGCTACTTACCATGTATCCTCATTAAAGTCAGTGGAGAAGTTCTTGGACTTGCTAAAATAATTCTGCTGGTGACTTCAGCGAGGCCAGCAATAAAATGGCTTACAGCATGCCAAGTTTAGCCAAGTTTCTGAAAACTTCACGCCTCACTTTTCTCTTAAGAAAATTAATGCATATCGTTGCCTTTCTACCTGTTCACAGTCCTAAAGATCAATTAGCTAATGCTTTGAAATCTAAAAACGCTGTATACTGCATGCTCTAATTATTATTACACATCTTAACATTATTTGAATACAGACTACTTCAAATTATTCTTATTCCCATTTAATGGGGTGGTTTTTTTACCCTACAAAGCTTTGTAGATACTGGAGGATTTTTTTCTTCTTCTTCTTTTGTAACCACAGTTAATGATAAGAACGCAATACAATATTATTGTGTCTTCCAGGCTTTGTACTCGCACACCGTTTTCTTTGATTTTTCTTTGAAAGACAGATGCTGACAGTTCAAAAGCAGCTGTTTACGTAATTACTTTGATACTAAACTGACTTGGGCAATACGTTTCCCTGTATGCATGGGTATGAGTGAGTGTGCACATGAGCACCCCTGACTGATAGCAGTCCTAGCAGTTTAATTGAGACATGTCAGAGGAGAACCTCGGTGCATCTATGCCCCTTGCAGAATGCACTGGGTGCTTCATGGCTGTGAGTGGATCTGTAGACTGGCTGCAAGCAAACATTCTCATCACTTGAGCATTCACAGCAAAAGCTTAAAATGCCTGTTAAAGAAAATATTGGCTTTTCTAATTTCTCATTTACATTCTCATTCTGTCTAATAAATTATAATAAAGTATTTACTGTTTTGATCGCAAAAGCGGTTTCTCTGCCTTTTTTTTTTTGCTTTGATTCTGTTTTGGGTGGATATGCCAAGGTTTCTCCTGTTCGTTTTCTCACTTGAAGTGTGTCATTTGGTCATATTGGTGTCTTCATTCTAATGTTTATTAAAATGTTACTGTCACTGCCAGTCTGAGACTGTGAATCAGAACTAAGAATGTGTAATAGTTTATTTCACATTTGAGTAAATTTCTTTTACTACTTAAACACTATTATGGGTAGTGTTGATCTGAGATGAAGTTTGGATTTGGCGATACAGAATGCCACTAATTTGAGTCTTCTTTTATTGCCATCTGCTGTGGGTGTTGCATCCACAAACATGTTTTTTTTCCTTTCTGAATCTCTTTTTGTGATGATAGAGAATAAGCTGATGCATCTGGAAAGCATCTTTTCTTGAGCCATTCAATGCCTCAGCCCATAGCGTGCACTCTGATGCTCTCTTGCCTTAGTTGTTTTGATAAGTCGTGAAAAATCCACATTTTGCCATTGCACTGCCAGAGTACAGAGAGAACGTTTTGAGCACCTACAGAAATCCCTTGAAAGGCAGGTGGCCTGGTAGTTGAAAGCTTTGTTAAACATGAAATGTGCAATGTCTATTTGTTGTAGATCTGACTGCAATTAAGAGTAATTTTGAAACAAGCATTGATGTAATCTGCTGTCCTTTTACTCCTCACTCAGGTACCTCTGTGAAGTGGTCTAGCTTGCTGTCAAGTTGTGCACTACAATGATTGGCACTTGTTTTTAATCCCAGCCATGCCACATGGCTAAAGTGAAAGCATCGGAACTGTGTGGCTAGTGTGTGTAGAGTACAGCTTAACTCTAGAATCACTTCCAACTCTCCTACCTAGAGCAACTCAGCGTGAGTTTAGTAATAAAGCGTTTGAAGGTAGCTGCTGGGCTTATCCTCACTGAGATCTGTGCCACCTCCCAAGTTCTAGCCATGGGGGATATGCCATGGGGTTCTAGCCCTGGTTTAGCAGCCATGGGGATTGGTCAGTAATTACTGAGTAGCATATTGTCTTTAAACATTTAGTCTTGTAGTCACTGAAAATACTGACATGTTTTGCCCTATAAGCTACAGAATTCTTAAACTGGAAATCCCTTTGCTGCCAAGATACGTGCTGATAAAAGTTTGGATCTCATGTGGGTTAACAGAGAGAAAATTATGGCAATAGCACAGAAGTCCACCATCCTTACCCACCCATAATCTACAGCATCTAGAAAGGGGTCCAAAATGGCAACTGATGCTCTAACTGTGAAGCGAGTCTTAATGCACCACAAAAAATTCCATTGCCGAATGTTGTTAGCTCACCATTAAATATGTTATGCAAACAAAGTCATTTATGAATGGCAACTGTAAAATAGCAGTTTTGTTAGCCATTTCCATGAAAGAAACTGTAGAAAGAGTGTGCTAGCTAATAATTGTGACATAAAAAATACCGAACTTAAACTCAGTGCAAACACTTCACATTATGAACAAGCCAGTCTCATTCAAATAGTTCATCCTGATTTTCACACTTTAATAAGCCTCCAGTTGTCTGCAAGGAACCTCAAAAGCTGTATGTGATTCAGTGTCAGTGTGGCTTCTATAGAGATGTGTGGGTAAGGCAAGCAGCAATCCACACCAGAACTCACTGTCTCCCAGTAGACCCACACATCTGCTCTCTCCTGCCTCTTGTTTTGCTTGCAGGTCACAGGAGAGTGTGGCTGTGTGAGTACTTATTTCTGCAAGGAATGATACCTTAAAGAATTGAATTTATTATTCAAGTTCATGGAAGGAGGGACTACTCATGCAAGTAAGCCCACTCATATGAGTAGGCTACTCACAAGTGCCCACTAAGCCAAGGTTTGCAGAAAGTATTCTCCAACAAAAGATTTTTTAAAGATGGCACTAATAAGATACTCTTTTATCCATTTATTAGCAAACCAAAATTGCTCAAGAGGTCTAACACAAGAAGGCTGCCTTTTGTCTTACTGCTCCTGTTGCAGTTTATAAGCCAAAAGAATTGTATTGTACTTACTAAGCTAGTACATAAAGCACCCCTATTGGGCATCTCAGAGCATTTGAGAGGGCATTTCTTTAAAAACTGAGTAATAACAAAGAGACAGAGCTTGGTGGGTTTGTCCCCAGCTGCAGAGCTGCAGTGTGCCTGCAACTCTGGTGTATGTACCCTTGCCTTCACTGCTTGCTCTTGGTTCATCCAGATGTTCCTCTTGTTCCTGCCATTTAAATAAAGCTGTTGTTTTCCTGTGGAAGAAAGTTTATTCTCCTGTCTAGGTAAATCAGGTGAAAGAAGGAAGCACGGTCAGTGGATGGCCTCGCTTTGTGCAGTTGTTTGGGTGTTGCGGTCAGGGCGGTGGCGCATGGAGCATTCTACGTTCTCTCTTGGGGAGCACAGCCTGAGCTCTGGAGCACACGGCTGGGTATCAATGTTTATTTTTCTGCCGCTGTCGGTAACTAACTCTGTGACCTCTCTGTCTGTCAGTTTACACATATGGAAACATTTTTCCACCTCTAAAAGGTGTGGTGGGGATTAATTTAACTTTACAAAGTGCTTTTTGATTCCGAACTGAAAGCTACTGTAGGAGCTCAAAATACACTGATGAACTAGCACTGGCTGAAGATCCTTGATGTGTGTCAGTGTATTTGTCAAACAGTTTATTTGGCAATGATTTCTTTTTGCTTACCCTAACTTTAGGATGAAGCTATTTCTTCCCTCTAGCTTTTTCCCCCTCTTGCATACACCAACCATGCTTGGAATAAAAGATCTGCTGAATAAACAATTAAAATACTTCGTTTTCAAATGTTTGAGTGTGCCTAGTGTGTATTACTGCTAGCATCAGTATACTACGGTCTCCATTAGATAAGCATTAATAGAAAACAAATGTGCTAGTGGTGGGTAGGACACAGAAGGAGCTTCTTTCTAGAATAATTCTTCTGTGCCACTGGGAAACACTGCACTCTTTTTCCAAATGAAGGATGGAAGAGTGGAAATACACATTTCCGATCAGTCTTGAGGCCATGTGGCAAATGTTTTAATTGTAGCAGTTCTCTGCTACCTTCTCTCCAATGTTTGAAATAAGAAATTGTAAGTTAAATGTCTTCAGCACTGTTAGTATTGTAGCACTGCTTTCCATTCTTTTTTACCCACAGCTTTTAGCAGAACACATTTAAAGACCTATGGTTTCTGTTTCAGTGTTTCTCAAGTTTCCAGCTTGTACCACAGGTTCCTTTTTGGAGAGACTGTGTTTGAGAATATTCTGCTGTAGCTCTTAGTTATGTGCTGACAGTATTTTTATGTAAATCTCTAGCCTCTAGCATCTTAATAAGAAGTTAATCAAGTTACATTTCCTTTTTATGAAACTGTTGATTCTTGTGTTTTCCAACTGGCATACAGCTGTCTCCAAATACAAATACATTTCAGGGCTGATGTAGAAAATGCAGTGTTGCTTGGGAGCACAAGGTTGAAATTATGTCAACGTAAGTTAAACTAATTGTCAAGCAAAGAGCCCTAACAGCGACACCTCTAAGGCTGTGGTACCATGGAAGCAGTAGATGAGTCACTGTCTCAGACATTTCAATCCAATCTAGAAAGCCGTAGCAAATATATTGCAGGGAGCATTCCTGCACTGGCATGGGGATAGACTAAATGAGCTATTACCAATAGCTCTTTTCCATGTGTGAGTGATGGTTGGCTAGGAATATGTTTGGGGTAGTGGCCAATTATTGTTACTGTTTTTCGCTCGCAGCGCTCTGGTGACATTGGCAGAAGAAGGCTTCCCATGTTTGAGAAAGGTTTGTGTGGCAGGGTTGTCCTCAAAGCAAGCTATTTTCAGAGAAGGCATGAACACTGATAGCCTTAATCCTTTCCTAAAGCTTTTTTGAGAAACAGTTTTATAGTATCTGACTCAAGTGAGAGGGTGTGGTGGTTCTGGAGATATCTGTGGATTAGCTGCTACACATATTTTTCTGGTCTTTTAAATTCAGAGCCAAATGATCCTGCATACACTAATAGTGCCATTTTTGGTGTTAGTGTGTGATTCATAGCATTTGATTTTTCCTGTTTTTTTTTTTTCTTCCTTATAACCACTGTCCTTCTGGGTAGAAGGAGAATTTTATAGAATGACTATGAGAGAAAGGTAGTGAGTTCCTCTGTCTGTGTCTGCTGAACTCTCCTGCAAAAAAAAAATCTAACCACAGCATGAATGAGAGAGGAGGTGGGTTGTGTTTAACTCAGCTTTTCTAAAATGTCTATGCAAGACTTTTTCCTTTAAAAACACTCATTGGTGGCAGCAACAGCGATAGTGATTTGTGACAGTTTAAATACTGTGTAACTTCATCAAAATCAGGGCAGCTGTAGATGATCGAACAGGTAGCAGCATCCTGACAGCTGTTGTATGCTGAGTGAGAGAGCACTCAGGTATCGCTGCTTACCCCTTGATTACAGAGGATGTTAATACACACCATACAGGTGTCAAAAGCATTAATGTGTCTTCATCATCAATTTCTGACAAAAATGGAGTTGTCATTCAGAACTGGAAGCGTCAATTTTGGTCTCTATGAAATGTAAACAGTGTTTAAAATTTGAAGCTCTATCAAAACAGGCAGAACTTTTCCCCCAATTAATCTGATAAAAAAGGCAACAAAACGGATGAAAGGGCAAGGAGGGGTTGAAGGAGGGTGCCAGATCAAAGCCTGTGTACAGAGTTGTCCTCTATGGATTTTTTTTTCTGTAGAGAAGCAGGTCTTAATCTGCCGTATATTGTAATGTGCTGATGCTCTTTGGTTCCGCTAAAACTTTGCTTACAGTGAAGCTGCAAAATAAAAACCTGGCTAGCTCTAAATTTTCTGTCTTCCCTTTACCTTTTTTTCCCCACCATATGATGCCCAGGGACCCCAGAAAGCCTTGCTGAGAAAGAAAGGCAGCTCATGGGTATGATCAATCAGCTGACCAGTTTGCGAGAACAGCTGCTCGCAGCTCATGATGAACAGAAGAAACTGGCTGCATCACAGATTGAGAAACAACGCCAGCAAATGGAGCTGGCTAAGCAGCAACAGGAACAGGTGAGTGATTATCATAGTGACTTTCAGTGTAAATAATTCTTTAGAAGGACTTTCCCGTAGTTTAGCTTTTAGGGTTAATAGTCTCATGTCTGATCTCCACCCAAAATTTTTTTCCATTTACTTTCCCAAGTGAAGAAGTCTGAACAAAAACATGTGACAAGAATGCTGTAGTTTGCAATATATAAAACAATGTCCTTTGTCTTATACAGATACAGCTTCCACTTTGGAGGCATTTTCTTCCAGTTGTGAGGTGTTTTTACAAATAAGTCTGAATGAGTATGCAGATCCAGCCCTCCTGAGTAGTCTTCCAATGCTGCTTGAATTGGCTGATGCTGAATAGGTATAAAAGGAACAAAATACAGCACTTGGACTGTAAAGTGAGAAATGAAAAGGTTAGGTTTGCCAACTATGGAAAAAAGTGGGAGAGAAGAATATCAAGTAAGTGAACAATTGTGACTTTTGCTCTCAAAAAGTTTCTTCTTTAGCCCTGGCATCTATGTCTCTCTAGAAGTGCAAACCTGTTTTCACATGTGAACAGCTCTAATGTGCCACTGGGACTTAAAACATTCTGTGCAAGAACACAACTTTTCTAATGTATTTGCACTGTGAGCAAGTTTTAACAGAAACAAATGGTCCATTTTTGTACCTGAATATGAGCAAAGAAAACCTCGACTTCTGTTTTAAAGCTGTATCCGAGGTCCATCCTGGTAACTCCTACAGAAAAGCGTTTTGGTCTGCCTGACTATTTGTTTCAGCCTGTAATGACATTGGAGTTAATATCCTAGAATTGCAGATACACAAATTTTATGAAGTTCACAACATTCTTTGCAATCTGTCATAGTCGTCATAATTCAATATTTGGATAGTACCAAACAAGTCTTGTGGTTCTAAACACTGCTGATATCTTCAGACTTCTTAGCCTTGGTTTTCCTTCATTTTTATTATTAAAAAAACTTAAATACTGTGGGTTTTGGCCTCAACACCTAGAATCCCACACTAGGGGATCAGAAGTGACTTATCTATTGAACTAGAGAATTTGTTTTATCAAACTGTTGTTTACTTGGAGAAAGTAGATGATGGTGTGACAGTGTAATTGGCAAGATTCTTAGAATCACAGAATGGCCAGGGTTGGAAGGGACCTCAAAGATCATCTAGTTCCAACCTCCTTGTATAGGCAGGGACACCTTCCCTACAGCAGGTTACTCAGGGCTCCGTCCAACCTGGCCTTCAACACTTCTAGGGATAGCGCAGCCACAACTGCCTTGGGCAACCTGTCCCAGCATCTCACCACCCTCACAGGAAAGAACGTTTTCCTAATGTCCAACCAAAATCTCCCCTCTTCACGTCTGAAACCCTTTGCTCCCATGTAAAAACCCCTACTCCAGCTTTCTTGTAGCCCCCTTCAGGTATTGGAAAGCTGCTAGAAAGTCACCTCTCCAGGCTGAACAACTCCAGCTTGCTCAGCTTGTCCTCATAGGGAAGGTGCTCCAGCCCTCTGATCATTTGAGTTGCTGTCCTCTGGACATGTTCCAGGAGCTCTATGTCCTTCTTATATTGAGGACTCCAGAACTGGACACAGTACTCCATGTGAGGTCTCACAAGTGCAGAGTAAAGGGGGAGAATCACCTCTCTTGACCAAATGTCACTGCTTCTTTCACAAGAAGACATCCTGCAGGAGCTATTTCCTTTGACCTGTGTCTTAAAGACACTACTCCTCCAGCATGACTGAGTGATCTGAAAGTGTAAAAGAAAATTGAGGGAGTGAAAAAGTTAATGAGAAATTCTGCAGGATTAGTAGTAGAATAACAAGAATTTATTTTAATTTAAGAAATTGTGTATAGTTTTGTGTTTTATAGAAATGAAGATAACCAAGCTTTCAAAAAACATGTATTGGTAAAAATGATTGTGGTTGCTTAAAGGGAGGCTCTAGAAAGAAAATATTTAATGTTTTAGATGTGAGGTTAACTGTGAGTCAGTGTTTCTTATGCTAATAGTTTAATAATAGAAATGAAAGAAAATACCAAAGGGGAAGACTGGACTAAATACCTCCCAGTAAGTATGTATAAGTTCCCATCTGACCCTGAGATGTGTACACATACTACAGGGGAAGAGCAATATTCTGCATGTTTGCACTGCTGTGCTAGCTATTCATGACAGCAGAGCTTTTGTGGTGACTCTGATAGGAGTTTTTCAAGTTTGCTCTTTAGTTTTGAGATTTATCTCCATCAGTCCTCTGAGAACTGTAATTTGTTCCTGTCTTATTTTTCCTTCACTATATGTATGTAAAAATGTGTCTACAATAAAGTTCCTAATAATTTAATCAATCAAGAGAGAGAGTGGAACTCCTTATGGAAAATGCATATGACTGTGGCAGGAGACCTATGATGACTCCATCAACTTCTGTGAGACAGTTTCAATGTTCCGCTGTGCAGCCTCCCACTGCCCCCTTACTTCCTTGCATACTGAAGGGTCAGTGATTTTTCCAAAATCCAGTTCCAGTCTTTTTGTGTCTGTTTCTGCATCAGGGAAATACACACACTAACTACTTCCTGATGAGTGTCACAATTCCTTTTGCAGGGAGGATTTTTGAATAGATAGTGCCAAACATTAATAGAATATTATTGCCCATCCTACTTTTTTGCCTTTCCTGCCCTCTCCTACTATTTTCCAGTTTCTCTGCCACTATTGTTCTTCCTCCAGCAAGTTGCAGAAAACGAGGGCTCACTTTTGTGGGATTTTAGCACTGTCATTTCACATAAAGATGAGAGATTTTTGTATCGTCTTTTACTTGAGATGCAGCACCACTTTTTCCATAGCATTCCCTGTCACACTAGTGTCGGGTATGAATTGTTCCTGAATCTGAGCCCTCTGCTTCAGTGGCGGTCCCAGCTGCTGCCATCAGCACTCAAAGTTTTCTTCACTTAATTGTTTAAAGAACTAGGCAGGGTTGAAGTTTCCTGTGTGCTAACTCCAGGAACAGTGATGTATATCTCACATTTCTTCTGTTCACAGATTGCAAGACAACAGCAGCAGCTTCTGCAGCAGCAACACAAAATTAACCTTCTTCAGCAGCAGATCCAGGTCAGAGACTGCGTCTCCATTCATACCCGTTTATCTCTCTTTAATCCTTTCCATTTTCCCACACTTTCCCTCAGCAATTATTGTTATAGTTTCTTTAAGAGTCTCTGCATATGACTTCAATGTTATTTGTGAAGACACATCAGGATGATGTTGTTAAGCAAAAAGTGTCGATTTCTGGAGGGCCTTATATGGTTAGGATGGCTCCTACAGGATAAGGAAGCAGATGTGAGAGGAGGTGATTATGTGAGCAAGGCGTTGCAGTACCAAATCCTCTTTCAGCTGTCGATCACAAGTGGCAAAAGTGTTACCAGAATGAGGTGGCTTGGAGAGGGTCTCCTCCAACTCTATTTTTGAGGCTTTGCAGAAGGAGTTCTCTTCAGTGATCAGTAATTAAATTTCTGTCCTTCCCTCTGCCCCAAGTGTGGAAAATCTGGACATGAATGAAGTATTGCCTGAATGCAAAACTAGTCAAAAGGTTGGTTAGATTCGGTACAACAACTGTGTAGGTCATAAGGATATACAGACTTAGTCCTACTAGAAGAAAAATGTTGATCCAGCGAAACCAGTAAACTTCATTCAAACATTTTTTTTCCCTAAAAGTTTTCAAAAGTTAATTTTCATGCCATTGACTGTACGTCATTACTTTTCATCCACGTGCATATAAGCATGCCCCTGCTTTGGGTGGAATGAAAACAATTTTGCCCCTGGAGGTTTTCACGGAATAACAAAGGAGGGGGATTGACATTTTACAGGTATCTAGAATGATGGTAAAATCTTTGTCTGTTTAAGTAAGCAATCATGTGTAAAGCACTGCAGGTTGCTGTGGAATTGGGTGCTGTGTTCTGTTTGTTCAAATACATTTTTCCTTCCAAAATTTGTCTTCAGTGTTGCAGAATTAGTTGCCTAAAATTATGGGCCATATCTATACTCATCTAAGAAAACTTAATTCCAGCAAAATCAGAGGATTTTTATAGCTTCACACTAGAAGAAAAACTGTCTCTGTTGTTCAAAGGGTATTCTGTCAATAGTATCAGGACTTGAGTAACTTCTGGAGAAGATCCATCCCTCTGTTATAAGGGAATCTCTATACAAGATGTCATTTGCTGCAAATAATTTTGAGATTGTTGAGGAGTGGCTTGGCCTTGCCCGTTATTTTGTTGTTCTATTCTACTTTACATCTGTGTGTTTCTTTATTGCTGTGTCTTTAATAAGACTTTAAAAGAAAAACAATAGTAGAAGCTCTACAATGGCAAGGAAAGTATTTACATTTTTAGTATTTAGCTGTGGCAGTGAGAGAGGAAGTTGTTTTATAAGCAGTGACTAAAAGTAAATTGAAGTAACATAATTTGACCCCAATCCTTTTAAGTTTTAAGGCCCTGTAGATAAGAATGAAATATGTTGTTTTTAGGGTAGTGGAGAACACTGATTATTGATAATGAGATATAGAGCCTTTCATCTCTTGATCCATGGTCCAAGTTTGACCTAAGTCAGTAGAAAATGAAAATCAGCTAGCTACCATCTGATACAAGCTGCAACCCTTGCATAGGAAATTATTTGGAGGTCTGTCTCAAAGGATTTTAGATGAAATATTGACCCTTCTGAGGTCAGAATTTCACCTCCCAGGTCCACTAACACAAAACCCAGCAGATTTGGGGCAACCTCCTTTTGGATGGTTACATGATAAAGGTCAAGAATTGAACAGGCAGAGAGACAATACTGTCCTATCATTCCCACAGATATGATCTGTTTAGTGAAATTTTGATCATGCTGCTGCTGCCTTCTTGCCAGTTCCACAGACAGGTCCTGGAGTCTCATGAACTGTGGCTGCAGTCTAATTACTTGGAGATCACTGATAGGAAAAACATCTAAAGATTAAAAAAAAAGTCCTTATTGACAGTGAATAAAAACAGAACATTTCTTCTCAGTTGTGTTCTTAGTTGACTGTTAAGAGAGAAGAAACAACTCCTGAAGAAGTTTTCATTTGTATATAAATGGAGACAGTGAGGTCACCCTAACATGCCCATGTTTAAAATGGCCTGTGAGTTTATAATCAGGTTATGGTAGGTGGAACAAAACTGTGTTCTGAATGTAGCTGTGAGTTCAGCTTTTCTGACCTTGACCTAATTAATCTAACAGGCTTCTGTCACATTGGCCTGGAGTTTTTAAATAGCGTTAGATTTATTGACAGGGAAAAATTCTTATAAAGTCTGAACAACTGTTTGACTTATGTGCAATTGAATGATTAGGCTGCAGTTATGAACACTACTTATTTATGACAAAGAGTTCGTTTTACTTGAGCCAATTTTTTCTGAGCTTGTAAGGGTTGCCATAATTCCAGATAAATTATTACACAGAAAAAGCTATTGAAATATTGTATTGAAAACATAATACCCTAAGGTTAAAAAAAAGTGCCACCTGACTGACCCCATGATTTATGACTCCTTTCTCTTAAGTGCTCTAACTTGGAAACAGTTCCCTCTCCATAGCCCAATGTGCTGTCACCAAAACACAGGCAATACATAAGCAAGGAAAGACTGCGCTGTGTCTCTCCTCCCTAGAGGAGTGCAAATGCTGAGTTATAACTGCAGCTAAATTAAACTACTCACTTCTGTGATACTAGAGGAAGATGGGTTAGCTGCTTCAGCCTAGAAAAATGTGCCAGTGATAGGAGTCTCTAGTTGTCATTATGTCTTATTCAAGTCCATGTCTTCTGAATTAAGAGGAAGGAGGTGTCAGTAGCTGCAGAAGACAAACAGCTTGTCTTTGAGTAGAGAGTTAAGTAAAGAGGTAATTCCAAACTAGAAAACGTTGCAGATTAGATTAAATTGAAGAATCTGTATGAATTCAAAATACTAAAATGTGATCTAGACAGAATTTTGTGTTTTGGCAAATGTTTGTAATTGTATTTGTGCTTTTCAGGATACTTTTTTGGATCTAATTTGTAAGGAGATCTGAGTTTCTCTGAATAATTAACTGAAGTTTCCCCCATCTTATTTTAAGGCCCTTTGGAATACATCCTCCCATGCAAGCTGCTTTCTGTCCTATTTAATCTTCATGTCTATGGGAAAGGTTTTCACTTTAATGAGTTCTGTCTGCTGAGCATTGTGGATCTTCTCGTCTGCACACCTCAGTCTTGCAATTTTCCTGGAAATGAGACTGAAGTAAGGGCTATGTCATCTCTTGTCCATGAACAGCTCCAAAGATCTCAGTTTGTGTTTCAGAACAGGTCTGTAGCAATCTGCATCTGCAGAAGAGGCAGAGGAAAGAGCATGAAGACACCAAGGAAGGCTGAGCAAGTTCTTGGACTAAGTCTAGTTTTGTCCTTCAGCACCTTAGGGCAATTGTCATGGGTGACCTTCTCAGTCTACTTCCTGGTATTCTTGATCTAGAATGTGTAGAAGTCTGGGGCTCTGTAGCTGTGACATCAGGAGGGCAGAGAGAGAAAGAAACTTGAAGACTAGGTGCTCACTTTTCATGATGCTGAGCTAGTTCCCAGGACAGGCAGTGTGCAGTGCATGCCTCCAGGGGTGCACTCTCTGAAATGCAAAGTTTTGTGGGATGGTGCAGTTTAAACCTTCCACTTGCTCAGCTCAGCTGACAATTGAATAGTTTGTTTTGAAGCTGGGTGCTGAATGTCCCTTTATTTAAAGTAAAATACAATTGTTAACATTTATAAAGAAATTCATATTCAGTGGGCCACTGTTGATAAAATAGGTCAACTTTGCAGCCTAAGTTGTGATAAAACTGATGCTGCTAATCTTACAGTTTTGTAGAAAGCTTTGACAATGTTTTATGTTTTTCCCTCAAGCCCCAGCTCTTGGAGTCATGTGATGACAAAAATGCCAGCTTTCATTTCTTCAAAAATGTAAACTTCCAGCTCTCATATTTCTAGGCAAAATCTGAAACCATGAGCACTACAAGTTCCAAAATTAGAAGGCAAACAAAAAGGAGGCCAAATGTTGTTTTTTAAACTGTTCTGATTTTTAGTCAAAATTTTTCTTTTTTGGAGAGCCCAGCTCAAGATCTTGGAACACTTTGGGTTGCCAATAATGTAAAACTAAGATTGCAAAGCAGCAAGAAGCAACAGCACTGCATTATGAAGTCTCTAACATTTGGTACACAGTTTTGTTTGATTTTTTTGGTTTAATATTGCCAGTACTTGGTTACTAATTTATATTCATTTCTGGGTGACATACTTAGCCCAAGAATGGAGTGTTATCCGAAACTTGAGAGTAATTCCTGCCAGACAGCAATGATTCGACGATTCTGTGTGTTTTAATACAGGGTTTTCTTTTTCCTTCAGAGCTAGAGACTTGTCAACAGATGTTATAACGGGATTTCTGTTAGCAAGTTCAGAGCTCTGCAGAGCAAGATGATCCTAATGAAATTCTGATGGGAAGCTAGAAAGGCGTGCCTCTAGCCTGGTCTGCCTCCCAGGCAGGTTGTGGCTTCTGTTAGTGCCTGGTGGCACCTGGAAGTTGTGTTAGGCAACCCTGCTTACTGTGACCTCAATGGCCTCAAGCTTTGCAGACTCTCAGGAGCTTGTCTGGCAGGGACTGTAGGCACCACAGCCCTCAAGATTCCACCTTCCTTTGGGCTGCAGGCTTCCTGGCTTTTCCTGAATCCCTTGGCTGCCCTGGGTGTCCTTCCAGCACCAAATAAGGCTTTCATTTGTTTGTCTGGATCCAAATTTCCATCTTCCCCACCCGCTGTCATCTGGATGTGTCCCTTTCCTCATGCGTTTTAGTAGATGGAGAGACCTGGCTGCACTAAATGTGTTCCCAAATCAGAATATTCCCGTTGTCATTAAGTTCTGAGGTTTAAGGTGTTGTTCCAATTTGGAATGTAGTAAAATCTTGAACACTTGGAATTTCCTGGAGGATGATTAGTCCCTTTTGTAGCTAAATTTATTTTTCAAAATTGAGCCATTATTTTAGGGGAGGAAAGAAAGGATTTGGTTTCTGAGTTGCATAGAGGTTCAGAAAAAAGTTTCTTAAGCTTAACATGCAAAGTTTTGAAATGAAACAGTTGTTATTGTCAAAACTTTCCAAGCACCAAGAGGCTCTGGGTTGAGTCCAGACTTCCAAAACACTAGTAAAGAGACCTTGCCTCCAGAGTGCTTTACCCACACGTCTTCTATGGGTATCATTTTATGTTGTTGTTCTTGTTTAGATTTATTGTTGGGTCTGAACTCCTCCGGTGAGTGATCGTCTCTTATCCAGAACTGGCTGGTTGATGCTCAGGCCTGTTAGTGTTCGATTTGTTTGAGGAAGAAAATGGAGATTTTCTTTGACCTATTTCACATGAAGTGTAGTTTCTCATTCTTGTTGTGAGAGGACACTGACCACCTCTCACTGCATAAAGAAATGTGAAGATTTGTTCCCTGGTCCCCAGCTTCTTGCACGCCTGTAGTCCGTGGTTCTCCACAAGGCTTTAAAGGGCTTGATGATGAGTCCTTCACTTGAGATACAAAAAGCGAACAGCCACCACACAAGTGCTTGATGACATTCAGTAATGTCTCTTGCCTCTCTGTTACAATTTTCCCTGGGAATTCCGTTTTTCTGTGAAGTTGGTGCCAGCAGAGCAGCGCTTCATGGTGCCACAACCCTTTCGGCAAGGCAGAACAGTACTAGTTCTTCTGTCATTAGAGCACCGTGTGTACCAGAGAGAGGTGAGGACCAAAGGTGGACAATAAAGTTCTTGAAGTGAGGGCTTGATCCAACTCCTACTGAACCTCGTGAAAAGGCTCTTATTCTTATTAGTGGGAGTGTAAGCAGACCTTCTTTTAGTAGGAAACTGTGAGAAAGTGTCTTCCTTCTCTCGCCACAGAATGTTTTCAGAACAGGCTCCATTCACTGAGGCCGTTTGGTTTTTGTCTTTTGCCAGTGTGGATATGACAAGCTGTGACTGTGCAGTCAAACCGAACTGGCTTGTAGATTGGGGACATTTTGTCCAAATTCATCATGTGTCAGGAACAGCTGTTTTCCTGCAGCTTGTAAACACGGGCATGCTGGATTCAGGGAGACAGGCCCAACAAGGAGTCACACTGCAGCCTTTCCCATGACTTTGCAACCTCTTCCCAGACAACTGAGGTTGCCGGCAAAGAGGCTAAACAATTGTTTCTCACAAAAACTCTGTATCTGATGTCCTGTCAGTTATCAGAATAACTCGTCTGTCCCTTAGGCAGGACAAAGTCCCTGGCAAATTAATTATTTTCTAAAAATACAAAAAAACCTCCTGACCTCACACACAAAATTACAAGGTTGGGGGAGGAAATAAGGAAGGGTAAAAAGAAAAATCTAGGCTAGCGGTCAGAATGAGCTAATTGCTTGCTGGCCTCTCAAGTTCAACAAATAAGAGATGTGCTTGGCTGAAGGCTATGATGTGTGAACTTTAGAGTAACCTGTGGGCCTCCACTTGTTGCCGTTGCTATAAAATTTAAGTTACGTGAAAAACTGCGGAGTTGTTTATCTACATTTTGCACCAATATACCCCATTTTTGCTTTCAGCAATCAGCTGTAGAGCTAGCACCTATAGGTAGCTTGGTTTCAGATGTTTCCTGTGCTCTCATGCAATCTGGATTTGCTGACTGGTGTAGCTGCACCGGTGTAGACAAGGAGAATTTGCTTGAGATTTGTGCAACTTGAATTTATTGAGATTGCAAGTATTTGCTTTCATTAGACAAATCAGCTTTTTGGCCTGTGCTGGGCTACACGATTGCAGCAGCACTTGCTGACAATGAAGCTTACTCCAGTGTTACTCGTCTAAAATTATGATATTCTTTTGAACTTTGTGACTTTTTGTTTCCTCTTGTAAATTTAGCATCTTTTCTTAATTTTCTTTTTGTTACTGAGCTTTCAGCATTCCCAGTTTCCTTTTGTCTCACACAATCACAAGGGAAAGCCAGAAGCTTATTTTTATTAAAAAAAACAGACCACTCAAACTCCCAAAATAATCCAGCAGCTAGGACTGTATGAAAAATGCCATCAGTCAAACACAGTCATCACAGCTGGCAGCAGTGGACGCCAAGACCTCATCTCCCCTCAGTGAGTGTTTTCTCAGAGACCTCTCTTTCCAGGGCCCTGTCTTGCTTTTTGTTTTTGGATTCCCCTCTCCAATTCCAGCATCCATATGAGGCACTAAGTGAGTCTGACCTCTCCTTTCCACTTCCTGCTCGCTGACATTACGGTACTGAGCAATCTTCTTCTGCCCACTCTCTCCCACATCAGCTCTTCCTTTCTTTTTCCTCCTCATCATTATTTCAATGGTCTTTTTAATGGTTTGGTTGGCATTTTATAGGCCAGCGGCACATATGTGGTTCAGTGAATGTTTGTGTACCAGCTGGCGTGGGGTGGGGTGGGTACCTGTGTGCACGTGAGCTGTGTTTGCATTTGTGTGCCCGTGCAGGTATTTATGCAGCAGGCAGCAGAGGCAGAGGAACAGAAGGCAGTTCCATGTGTAAGTGGCTTGAGAAGCTGAGCGTGAACTCTTTGTGGCTGCGAGCTTGTCTGTATGAACTGTGTGTAGTCATGAGCACTTCTGTTGTGCAGCCAAAAAAGGCTGCTACTGCTACCTCTGCAGTAAGGTAAAGTGGGAGATAACAATAAATTTTTTACTGCTGGCTGGGGGAGGTGTTTAGGATGTGTTTTCTTTATATCTTCATCCACCCCTAATTGAAGATGCTTTAAAATTGAATGACTAGCAGTCAAAACGTGTTTGCTTCAAGCTGAGAAGAAAAATGCTGGTGTCTCTGCTTCCAAACTGATTGCGCTTTGTACACAACTGACAGCCACAGTCACTTTGAGTGACTGATAAGTGGGAAGCTTTGCCACTTATCAAGGAATGCACGCTGAAAAGAAAGGACTGGAGCCGTTCAGATGCTTTGGCATGTTCAAAATAACATTTCACATCAGTCAGACTCAGAGGCACTAGAAGACATTTCAAAATAAACTTTATATCTATCCATCTATCTATCTAGAGGCAAAGACTCAATTTAACAGACAAATCACTGTGTAGCATCACGTTGGCTCTGAAAATGAGAACATCATTATAAGGTTCACCAGTTGCAAAATTACTCAGCTGCATAATTTGAGAGCATTTATTGTAGGGTCTCACCTCCTAGAACAAAACTAAATTTGAGAATTCATGACTGCATATCGTTCTGGTGTATTCTTTAGAATGGGGGATTTAATCCATTTTGGCCAAATAGTATCTGGTTTTCTGTAGCACATGACTCCTAGAAGAATCCTAAAGAGAAGGAAACTCTTAAGCCGAATTGAGATCCCCTTGATTTCCCCTTTAGTATTATGTAATATCTTAGTGATTGCCTGGCATTACCTAAACTCAGAAAACGGATTCTAGGGTTCTTTAGGAGTTACTTTGCTTTTAGTGACACATAGCATGAGTGGAAGGTGGAACTCTTTTTGATGCATATTTGTTGGTGATACTGTGTAGTGATATCGTACAATTCTTACGGAGCACTTTCTTCTACTGACTTTGTAATGGCAGCAGTAACTGCCGGTGTAGGGCTAGGTTTGTCCACAGGAGGTGGTACTGTTACACCCTGCCTTAGCAAGCTTCAGAGCAGTTAATCTGATAGAGCTCTCCCAGCAAATACCGTGTAGAAATACAAGCTCACATACCCAGAGCTGAGCTGACACATGGATTGTTGCATAAAATGGGATATCAAGGAGTGTCAATGACCATTCCTTTTGTTATTATTCTAAGCACGGCATCCTGGCTTCTAATTCTGCCTAGCTTGTTCTGTCTAAAATGGTGGCTGTTCTAACCAAGGTGGCTATATACACAGGTCATAAGTAGCATTCTGAACTTGCTATCAGTACCCATGCCTATATCAAGAGGGAAACATTTGAGGATCATTTCATTTTACTGGCATTGACTTGTTTTTCTGATTCATCACTTGTCATGTTAAGTGATCATGGCTTCATTTTGATGGCTCATTCAAAATAAAGTACTTCCAGCTCCCCTCCCAGCTGGAATAATGGCTTAAAATGCTTCCAAGGGAAAAGTGTCGTTCCACCTACTGAATCAACACTACCTTGGATTTTCCTTAGCCATCTGGCATTACCCTCCCTGTCTCAAGAGACAGAACGAGCTCACCAGTGGCAGTAATAGGGCAAGGGGAACAGTTTTGTTGTCCACTTTCTGTTGCTTATTTGCTGCTGAATCCCATCATATAAATTAAAATGGAAGGCAATTACTTACACTTGGCAGTTGTAAGAAGAGTAAATGAAACAGTTTGATCTCTTGAAGGTAGTGATTAAAGGGGCAATGCCAGTAAAGCCTGACTTAGGAGTTTGGAGGAAAAGAGGGGACGATACAGTTGTCTCAGGGAAGTCTGCTGAGCAATGAACATGAATATCAGGTCAGCAGTCTTTATAGTGTATCCATGTAAACTTAACTTTCGCATATGAAAGTTGAATAAAATATGCAGAAGGTAAATAAAATTAAGGAATATTTTCAGATTTGTGTTCTAATTGTTGTTAAATGTGCTTTAAATTTGCTAAGAAGTGTAAGTCAGACTTAACTGTATTTGAAAGTTGAAGAATTTAAGTTCCAAAATAAACAGCGTAAAGTTATCAACTAAAATGAAGACTTAGATTATAGGTAATAATAATTACTAAACAGGCCACATTTAATTCACAGGACTTGGAATTTATAAATATTTGACACAGGAAGGAAACTAATTTTTAGAATTATGTGTTATAAAATAGGTTTTTATCATGTTTTACTTTTTCAAAAGAGAGCAAATTATTCTGAAGTTGAAACTTGGATAGATTCAACAGCATTGTTCACAAATAGCAATTTAAAATGGATTTGGACAGAGATGATCAGGAGATTTCTATGCTTATGTATGCTGTGAAAGTGTTATACAAAGAATGCATTAGTTATGTAATGAAGCAAGGCATTTGAAAGTTATGAGTGCCAGAATTAGGTTAAATAGGTATCTTTATTTTATTCCCATGTATCTCTGTCATGCATATTGAATAAAAACCGGTGTCCTGGGGGAGCAGAATTATGTGGTAATATAATTGTACACACTACTCAAAAGAGGGAAAATAAATGTTGACAGCCTTAATTCTGGCATTCCCTAATGTTTGACTCCTTGACTTTTGATCCAAAGTAGCATTATTTTAAGTGTGTTTCTGTGTGGTTTTGGATAGCTGTAATACTGATACACCAACAACCTGTAGTATATTGTCAGCACAGCTTGAACCTTGAAATGTCAGTGTGGAGTAAATGCCAAATGTCACTGGAGTTACAGGAGAAATGCTATGTTCTCCTGGACAAGCAGGAGAAAACAGTTCTCTGGCTGTGGGGTATAGGAGCCCATACTAAGAAGCCCCTCTCTTTCTGTATCTTCTTTCCTTTCTTCCTCCTTGTAAAATTTTGGTCTCTATCACAATAGAGAAGACTTTTTTACTATTGCTGTCCTCCTCAGAAAGGGAAATAGATTACTTGAGTACTTTTGTGAATTTGAGCTGGCTATGTTGAAAATGGAGTTTGACTATTTCTTTTCAATGCCCTCCATTTGCTCTCTGTTTTCTCCCTCACTGGGGTTGGGGTAGATGAGTTGTAAAAATAAGTTGCCACTAATCAGTCTTTCCTCCTAATTTTCCACACTCTTTATGATTTGGCAAGAAAACCAAGGCTGAGGATACAAAATTCAAAGCCACAGATCTTTTAGTTAAAGGAGTCTCTTTCTTTGAGTACTTGATGGAAGCCTGTTTAAGCATTTATCCCTTTAAAGCTCTGTGTGGTGAGAATATGTTTTCTTATCTTTCACACTGCATGTAGAATCTTGTCTGCGGTTTAAGCGTTTCTGAGCTGCAGTGTGTCAGCAAGCGAGGCTTTTTTATATACTGTGTGTAATGAGTTTTACAATCTTAACATCCTTAAGAATCATGTGCATCTAAATCAAGCACAATTTCCAGTTTCTTTAATTCTAGAGTCCAAATTTGTAGTCCAGGAACGATTAAATGTATATGAAACAGCCCCCATCCAGTTATCAATTAGAAATGTGATTCCTTTTCTGCACACCAATTCTGAATGTCTCTAAATGTTTTTAGAAGGAAGGAATAAGGATGCTTTCCATGTGGGGGCCACAGGTTATTAATACTCACCAAATTACTACACATGTTAGATGAAAATTGTTCAAGGCTTTATGGATTCTTCAGCCCTGCTGACAGTTCCTCTCCAGTTTAAGTCATAACAGATACAGAGAACCCTTAGATTAGATTGAGACAGTGATCGCTGTGGTGTTCCCCAGTGATGCAGGCAGACTGATGGCATGCACTGGCAGATATGAAGTAAGCAGAAATGGACTCAAATAATTAGAAATTAGAAAACTTTAAGGAACACATCTTTCAAGCTTCCTTCTTCCCTCCTTTTGTGATTCTTTGGATAGCTTTACAGCTATAGAAATCCCTGGAAAGTTTGCCACTGTTGCGGGGCAGGAGGTTTCCATGGGTAGGATAGCTGCAGAGATACACGATAGATCCAGGAATTTCTTTGCTGTTGCATTAGGAAGCAAAATTTTGGACAGCCGATATATTCTAATGACTGGAATTGCAATTATGCTTTATTTTAATTCTTCTTTACTTGGGACATAAGGCAGATTGGACATGTTATTTTTCAAGAATTTGATCTTTCTGTGTCACAAATTCTAGGGTGTTACTTAACTCGGCTTCCCTTGTCTTATTTCTTATTTCACACTATTCCAGTCTTTTTGGTAGAATCAGAATGAAGACATTTGTAATCCATTCACTAACATAGATCTCTGTATTCTTTGCTAATAATATTCCTATTTAAAAAGAAATACATCCATTTTAGGCTTTCTTTACACCCCACCCCCTGCCCCCATGTATTGAGGTGAATTTGTTAAAATCACAAGTTTGTTCTCTCAGTCTTTTGAGAGGGTTTTTTGAGCTCAGTGTCCTCTTAGCAGAAAATCTTGCAAAGGCCTCATGGGAGGAAAATTGTCCATTGTGTTTCCTTGAAAGCCAACTATCTGTTTTCCTGGAGCTGGGTTCCAGCAAGTTTATTCTTCCACTCAGGGCTATCTTAGGAGGTTCCTGTCCTTTCTGGTGCCTAGGAAGCAGAGCTCAGATATGTATATTGTATTTGTAGCCACCGTATAATCTGTGCAACTTCCCTGCAAATATAATGAAATACGCTTTCCCCAGCTGTTCATTTGATAGGATTCTAGCCCTTCAGTTGGAGACAACTGTGCCTTTCCAATTCACATTGTTTGATCCATGGCCTCCCTTCTCTGCCTATTGTTTGTTTTGTCTTTTTGTTGTTGTGTGTAACAGGTGTTTCTTTCAGACAGCCAAGGCGGCAAGGCAAGGGCTTCCTTTACGGCAGATCTCTTGAGACTTTGATTAAACTCTGCTTTGTGATAAAAATGCCACTGCCATCAAATGAATTGCACATGTAATCTGTACTTGCACAAATGCCCTCCGTCCCGCTGCACTCACTGCTGAAGTCTGTCTCTCTCTGCCTTTTCTTCCATCTTTTGCCACAGAACTGATTCATTTTTACCTTCCTGAGACTGCACTCCCCCCAGAGCCCACAAGCAGTCATGGGAATGGTTTAAAAAGAGCAAACTGTTTGTGTAAAAGGAGCTCTCTCTTTTCCAGCGTTTCCTGTTGCTGTCTCCACAAACACCAGCGTCAGATAGCTGGGAGGACCTTCCTCAGTGTTTCTCAGGGGGGAAACAAGGGTTAGAAATGCAGCACTTTTTCTGTATCTGCTGGAACAGGTCTCATTCCAGTAGACTGTAGGTAGCACAGATGTTTTTTTACTTGTCTGACTTATTTCTTCTACACAATCTCACCTGCTGTTGAGGAGGAGGATCCACTGGTATTAAGTTGTGTTTCCTTGCTTAGATATGGGAATATTTGGGGCAAGTCTAGTCAGCTGTGGCAAGAGCTTAGGTGTGTTGCAGGCAGAAGGTTTGTGTAAATCAGTTCCCGTGCTACCAGCTTGTCTGTTGTGCATTTAATATCCTTTCTAGTTTCTGTTTAGAATGGAAATCCAAACTCTTCAGTAGGATCCTGTTGCCTCTCTGGATGTTAAGACTACCAGAGAAGCAATGCAGACCAGAAGGTTGGCAAGCGGCCGGTTTGTAGTGGCCCAGACTGTTCAGGTATGCTGATAGAATGTTGCTCACCTCTAACACATTATTTTCATGCCCGGACATTTATTGGTTAGAAGCCCCAGGGTTGAGCAGATACAAATATGCGTTAGTCAGAAGAGACGTAATGGATGTCCTGGGAGTTGTGCCAAACAATTAAGAATATAGGCATAATGATTTACAGGATAAGCACAACCTCCAGAGAACACTACATCTGTACAGGCTGCCCTGTGAATCCGCAAAAGTCAAATAACTTGCATCACTGCAGTCTGCCAGTGATAACGCACGTCTAGGGAGCAAATATGGATGGACTCTTGCTGAGACGTATCTTCTGATGAGGACTTTCTGTTGCTTTGATCAGTTGTTAGAGCTTCCCAAATGTCATCTACAGTGCCTCTAAGGTCCTTTCAATAGAAAGAGTGCTTTTACTCCTGGTGCAGATCAACTGGCAGTCACAGTGGCAGGGGTATCAGCGCAGCCGGGACGTGACACTAGTGCTGTATCTATTTTGGTGCCTGACTTCGCGGCAGTGGCAGCATCTGTGGAAAATAGGAAGATAACTGTCAGAAAGCAAGTTTGAAAGGCGTTTTAATTTAGAAGCATTAACCCCCCAAGCTGACATTTGCTTTAGTGTATGGTAGCTAGCAGTGAAAGATGGAACTTTATTAATGCTATCTAATATGGTTTCCTTTCCTTCCATTGACTCTTTCTCTTAAAATGTGTTGTCTGCTTTTGTTGCTGTTTAGTTACGTAGTACAGTAAGCACAGTTTGTTACATTATTTGACTCAAAAATGAAGCAGCCCTGTTTTTTCTTAACATATAGATGGCAGGGGCCTGAAATTCACTCTTCCTGTAGAGACGCAGAACATCATAAAATCAGAACATGAGCATAGAGTGACCTTATGTGCTGAAATAAATGAACAAAATGCAGAGCAGACTAAAATGACATAGCAATTCTCTCAGGTTCTATGCTGCTCCTTCTCTGTATTCGTTTTCATTTGTGTTCAAAGAATCTGAGCCGCTGGTTTAGTACTTAAATACAAAAAAAAAAAAAAGACTGTTGAAAAACAGTGTCTGAAAGGAATAATTTCTGTTCAGGCATGCAAACTTTGCTCACAGCAGCTCTCATTAGTGTTGAGGTGTTTTCTCAGAGCCTTACACCCATCTTTTCGTTCAGACATCATCCCCTTTCATCAGGAGGTGCCCTTTTGTAAGAGGTTAAGCCTTCTTTCCACCAACAGGGGACTTGAGGAGACTCCCTTGGAAGCCTGTCATTGCTGTTCTTGGATTTTGCAAGACAGTGATGCTTCCTGAGACATGTGTGAAGCTCACCTGCCCAGAAAGATTGCTACTCCACAGTCTGCTTTAAGACGGCTTTGCATGCAAAAGACTGATTTTCTTCATTTTGGGACTATCACTCAATTGAAATGTCAGAAATATGGAAGGATAAATATTGAGTTATATTAAAAAGAGAAAAATAAGCACTCTGAAATTATCTCCTGGCTTCATGTTTTTTGAGGTTTTGCATTAGCGGGGACGAAGTCACGGTGTGTTGACACAGTCTAATGTGCAATGACATAATACCTGGAAAATGGAGACAGCGAGAGGCACAAAATCGAACTTATCTGAGTTTTCACAGGAAAAGAAGGGATTAAACTTTGCTGGTTAAAAATATGGATTTTTTAAATTTTTTTTTTAAATAAAAACTCTCCTAGTTCGATTGAGATAAACCTACTCATATCTAATTCTATCCAGTCCCTGGGAAAAGTGGTCTTTAAGATGTTGAGCCTATTTGCCCAATCCCTTTTTTCTAGAAATAAAGATTAGGGTAGGAAGTTGGGTCCTTATCTCTAAGGTTCTTACTGCTTCAGAAGGAAACTGAAATACTTACATGAAGGACACTTTCTTGAACTCGTGATTTGTCTTCGCTCAGATTAGTTCAGAATGCTTTGGCGATGTAGGTTTCCCACAATGCTTGGCTATTTTTGTTTTACATATCTTAGAGGAACTATAACAAATTGTTTTTACTGCCTATTAAATAGCAGAAAGAGATGTCAAAATACTCTAGTGACTTAAAATTCAACTGTTACTGCCCATGGATGGAAACTCTGATCTGGAAGCACCGTCCGCTATTTCATAACTGCCAGGTGTGATTCTTCTCTGACTTTTCATCCCGTGTGGTTACCGAATACTATTTGATCGCTAAGTTTCACATGCTTCTCGCAGCCTATTTGCATGGGTATCAGTATCAGTGTAAGATCCAAATCTTACATAGCACTGTCATCACTGGATCTTGTGATATTTTTTTTTCCTTTCTTTTTCTTTCTTACTCTTTTGGGGTTTTTTTAAAATGTTTAAAACATCCTGTTTTTCAGACCAGGGGAGCTGAGGACAGAGGGGAAGCAGCTTGCACATTGTTAGGCTGCAGCTCATTGCCAGAACCAGGAACAGAACCCAGATTGTCAGTCGTCTCCCATTGGGCCACAATACAAAATGTGAACTGAAGTGCAGAGATTCTAGGTTTTTTTATCTTCTGTTTCCATTTTCACTGTTTTTCTATAGAATTTCCCAGTTCAGCAATAGAGGTTGAGTAGAGACTGTCGTGGTTGAGAGGTTAGAGAGAGTCAGGGAAGCAGACAGCGAACAATCCCTCTTAGTTTCAGTCAGCTTTGTGTTGGTGCCGTTCACTGAATCACATCACTAGAGGTTAATGCAAAAAGTCTGATGTGATCCATCAGTAAAATGTGAGTGAATAAACAGTAAACATTTTGTGAGGGTCAATCTGTCATCTTCAGGGTGAGAAAACAATTTTCCTTATATTTTCAATGTCTTCTGCATTTGAATCCTTCTAGATCCAGTCGCTCTAACAAAGCCAAGACTTTTTCAGCAAATACATTTCTTTTTCAACCATCCTTTGATTCCATAAAAACTGCTTAAGCAAATGACAGCATAAGGCACTTCCCAGTTGTTATGCAGGAACCCTCTCCTCACCTTTACCACTGTTAGGTCTTTATTCCATTCTGGCTGTGCTAAGCTGTGCTAAATGTCAGTGGGATGCCTGCCCATGTTTTTTTATCCTGGAGTGATCTGCTCCAGCTCAGAGTGTTTCATTCACTGTCTTGCTTTCTTTTCAGTTTCTGAATACTTAACCTGCTTTAAGATGCCAGTCTCAGGGCTCCGGTTACCTAAGGCCAGCTTGTTGTATTTAACAGACACAAATGGCTGTGCCTCAGGCTTGCTTTTCCCTTCTTTCCCCTTCCTTCTTCTGTTTTTCTTTTAATGGTTTCCTGATAACAAAACCACAAAGGCAACAGTAGGAGTAAACACATGCTCACCTACGAGAAAGTTGCTGATGTTTTAGAACTAAAAACCAAAAAAGGATTAATATGATAATAAAAGCCAAGACAGGTGCTGGGCACTTTGTTTATTTGCTGATTAAAACAGTCACAGTGTGACATCTTCTCACACAAACTGAAGAGAGAGGGGGATTATAGCATTGTTAAGGCCCACAGTATATTTTAACAAAAATTATTTGAGGACCATCTGATTTTAAGGGTCTCTGTATATCACTGCATGCCAGGAATATACCTGTTTTGCAGGGTGGTGGGCAGAGAATCAAATATTCAAAATAATTAGTCAGCTGCCAGAGCACTCATGTCCTTTTGATTTGGCATGGTCCCTTGTTAAGTCCCCAAGAAACAAGATGGGGGGCTGTCTAAATCTGTGCCCCTGCCACTGAATAGGATGTCAAGGAGTTGAGGCAAGACATATGTTGCCCTCCTCCTTTCTCCCACCTTCATAGTAAGAAGCCCAGCTTTTGCTCAGTGTTTCTGAGCCCTGATCCTTTCTTAAACTAATATTAAGGTGTTTTGGATAGCAGTTAGATAACAGGATAAAGGTTGGACTCGATGACCCTGGAGGTCCTTTCCAGCCATGATGATCCTGTGATTCTGTGATCCTGTTCATCCTCTTCTGAACGTGTGCTTTTATAAACATGCTCTCCTGGATCTGACTTTTCTATATGTTTAACAGAAGAAATCCGTTACGTCATGTTCAGTAGAATTCTATTTTATGGAAACAGGTTTTAGCAACAAGTGCCCTCATTTTCACTCCTTTATGCTCTTTACACTTGCACAGAGTTCCTGGCATAGCAGAAACCTTGCAAAGTTGCAGGGAGTTCCATCTTTACACTTCTATGTGTTTGTGTGTCATACAAATTCTCTGTATTGTGCAATTAACAGTCCCTTGCCGTGCCTGGTGCTCTAAATCTGCAAACACAGTATGTAGATACTTTTTCCTTTGTTAGGCTGCTTCAGGCTAAGCATTTAGACTGCCAGTCTGAGTTAATTAAACACCTATTTGAAGTTAAGCTGTTGAATGGCAAATAAAATAAAGTAGTTATTCCAGCCCTGTGGAATGGTTATTGATGTTGACGCAATGCATTCCGCTTTTTCCCTTTCTGCTTCCCAGGCTCTCTACCTGCTCCATATGCTGCTTTTCTAGATAGGGACGTGATATTTGACAGACAAGAAATGAGCTTTAGCAAAGCTGATGTTTCAGAAATGGTAGACCTCACCGAGACTCTGATTTCTGCAAGTGAAAGAAATGTATCCTTCTGTATGAGAACTGTGTGTTTTTATCTCTACCACAGCTAAAAATGTTGATCAGAAAACGCAGCCATGGGTTCAGTTAAAACAGTCAAATGTGACTCTCTGGAATTGAAGAATATAGTGGGCTCTGCCTTCTTTTCCCTATTTGTTTCCAGTTTCCAAAGTTTTTCTGCTCTCCTGCTGGGATGGGAAAGAGGTGTTCATAGGGCACACAGCACTTTTGGCACAGCTATGCCTGTCTTGCTGTTTGTACAAGTATTGGGTTTTCTTAGGTAAAATGTTTCACTGAATTTGTAGAGGAAACTGATGGATTGAATATTTATTTTAAAATGGAGCCATGAACAGGCTAAGGCATAAAAACTTGCTCTATTGATGAAATTTTTCTTTCTTAGTGAAGGACTAAGATTTTTACCCATAAGCATCTTAAGCAAGAAGTCTTAGAAAGCAGGAAATTGTTAGAGCACCCGTTAAAAGCAGGTATAAAACCCTTCGTTTTTGGCATGCCTTATTTTGGGAGAACACATTTCGGTAAGACAAGCAGTCAAGACAGAAGCCTCTGGGTGTTTGTTAAAGGTTATTATTTTCTGTAACCTCCTTTGCATGCTCTTTGCCTTCTCAATGCGCACTCAGAATGTACTGTTCTGCATTTCTGGAGTTCACTGCTGTTACTTTACAACGTATGCTGATTTCACTTAGCGGCTTCATGTTCTGTGAGAGGGATGAAAGCACTCTTGGGCTGCAGAGATAAAACAAGATGAGAATTAATTTCTTGTTCAGTTGGTGTCAGAAGCAGCTAGACATGTGAAAGAAATTGGGATCTTCTTAGACTGCCTGTTTGATTTTAGAGAAGGCTTAGATGTTTACTGAAATTTGCAGCCTTTCGAGATTCACTCGTGAGTGCTTTATTCGTAGCTGCCACAGAAGAAAAAGGGGTGTCTCACCAACACAATGCAGGGTTTTTTTAACTGGGCTTACATCTCTATACTAAACACTTTGTGTGTGTGTGCATGTCTAAGTCAGCATTGACAAGTCAGCAAACCATTAGCACAGAAGTGGTTTTAATTGTAATAATTTTCAGAGTTTGTCAAGTGCAGTGTGCTTAGTTTTTTCCTTAGATTGTAGTGTAATGAAACTAAAGGTGGTTTGGTTCACATTTTTATGGAATATGGTAGTGCCTCTGAATGCTTTCTTGCAGTGTTTATTTCCCAGGACTGAGAGTGGTGTGGATGACCTGAAGAAGGCAAAATTAGTGGAGGGACCAATGTTTGTAATTAGTTTATCCATCAAATCATGCAGGAAGACTACTTCTTTTTGTACTGTGGCTATATAGTCTCGTTTGGCTGATAATTTATACTTCTGCAGGCAGGGCTGCAGCCAGCTCTCTCAAGTAGTTATCCTTAGAAATACAGGGGAGCAGGCTTTAAATTAAGAAGTCAACTTCGATGTGAGTTTAAATTAACATCAACTTGGGTGTGAGTTTTGGATAAGTGCTTGCAGGTACACCCTCAAAGCCAATAAACCTCAGGAAAATGAAATTCATAGGGTCCTGTGCAAGATAAGTCTGTTGTTTTCAAGTGTGTGCACACATGCACACAGCAGTGCAAAGGCAAAACTATTTCTAACTTTCCAGGAGATCGTTGAGCGTAGCCATTCATCTTATTTTACATATAATGGAAGGTGACATTTGGAGGAGTTAGACACCTTGTTTAAATTAAAATATAGACGCTTGATTTCTACAGCTAAGCAAGATGAGACCATGTCTTTCCTCAGACATGAGCAACAGGAAGATTTAAATGATCTCTAAAGGATCTATTTTACTTAAATAAAGACTGTCATTGTTTTCTTCTCAAGTAATGCGATCATGCCAGTTTAGGAAGCATAAGGCAGCAACATAGAAGACAAATCCTTCTCCTGTATTAGTTACATCATTGCTTTTTAATATCACTGTAAAGAATTGATATAGTTTTAATTTCTTCCTCGAAATACATAGGTCGGTTGAGATGTTCTGTAATATTGTTGTAGTCCTAGCCATGCCCAAGATACTCTTTGCAGCGTATTATCGCCTCTACAGGATCTCAGACCTTCTGAACTCTTAATTACTCAATGAGATTTAAATTTAAAACAATAAGATTGTGTACTGGATAAGATACTAGTTTACTCCTGTCCACACTCTATAATCAAAGTTTATCTGGATGTTGACCTGTGTCCTTTATCAAATTTAGATGGTCTTAATGTATAATTGTCAAGCTTCAATATAGGGCACCAGTCTGGAATATCAGGTGTTTTGCCGTGGCCAGCAAATAAGAGAGGTGATAAATTAGTTGTGATGAAATTGCCTTAATCTCTAGCTAGAGGGACCATCAATTTTGAACAGAGATAGTAACCTCAAACAAAATCATTATCTTCCCAAAGCTTCTCTGCTGCCTCTGTTTATTACTGGTAGCAACATCATCTTCCTGCCTGTCAAGCAAATTCATATTCTAAGAAACCATTTTGACTTATTTTTGTACTGTCTCCTGTCCCACAGCAGTTCTAAAATCCAACTTTTTCATTTCTTCCAGCTAAAATTTTCAGGCAGTTCTTTGTCAGTCTCACGATTTGATTGCTGAGTCTTCTGTTGTCATTACACTTGTATTGTCTGCCTGCTTCCTTGACAGGACATCCTTCAAACACTATAACCCCTTCGCTTGTGTTCATAACACTTTCCTTCTGCCTAGGCTCCTTGTTTCCCATAATATGGAATTAAAGGTCACAGTTGTTTCTCCAAGGTTCTTCACAAGTCTAATACTCATGTTTTGTCTCTCATAGTTCATTTTGATCTTCTGATGGTGATGCTCACCTCATTGTTTTGTTTGCTCGCTTTTCCCATCCTGTCTTACACTTTATTCCCAGGTGCCCTAAATGTGTAAAGTAATCCTTGCAGAATCATTCTGTCCTGCATATTTCCCATGTTATTCCTCAAATTTTAAAGCTGCTGTTACCTGAAGGCATTTGGCAAATCCATGAAATCCAGGCTGGAGCCAAACACAGGACCCTAAATAATCTTGGTAGATGTTTACTCCTTTCTACTTTATCATTCTTCACACTTGTGGTATCTTGTATCTTAAAACAAGATACAAGAATGTGCAGAATCTCTTTGATCATGCATAGGCAGATGTTGGACCTCTGTAGGCCTTTGAATTTTTTCACAATATAAATAAAAATTGATGAGAGTAATAGATTCTCTTTGCTTCACTTTTTGAATTCGCCTAGTTTGGAGACGTGCTGTTGTACTGTGACATAGTTGTGTTAAAGAGCCTTGGCTGATACAGGGCATCAGTATGATCATGATAATCCCTCCCATCAATTACTTGTTACTTGATTGCATCAATCCCTGAAATTCTTCCTTCTGGTTAGATAATTACACAAGTGAACTCTGTCTGCCTTCTCATGGATCATTCTTTCCATGAGTGTTTAAGGCTTTTGACATTGTTTAGGTTGAGGATTGCTATGAAATACGTACCCAAATACAGCTTTGTAGCATCAGGTTCTCTCTGCTTCCTACTGGCTGCTCCCTAGACCTGAAGTTGCTACCAATGCCTGGACAGGGATGCTGAAGAGTAAAGGAAGCTTCCTTTGTTAGAAAAGATGCAAAATAGTGGATTTGTCACATTCCCATTAACTCCCATTTTGGTGAGCCTCATCAAAAGTGCACTTTGAATTCTAGTCCATGTCAGACACAGCATTCCATCCCCTTTTGGCACAGAAGGCAAACAGAGGCAAAAGACAATCTGTAAAAAAAACCAAAAAGCACCTGATGTTATCTGTTCCCTCTTGAGAACTCCTGCAGCTTTCAGAACGTTTGTGTGCAGCTGAGTAAAATAAAGGTAGCAGTGGGATTATTAGTGAAGAGTGCAGCTTAGGAGAGACATGAAAAGGAGACCAGTTCTTATTCTGATTCCCTTTTTTCCCATGTAGTTAAAAAGACAGAATCGTTTAAACATGCCTCTGTGAAAATCCTTTCATTGGTCTCTCTTTTTCAGCAAAGTTACCAGTGGTTTCATTCAGAAGATGATCTTGAAGGTTGTTTCACTGTCACTGGGATATAGTTAAAGTATTTTGTAAAGGGTACCACTCAAGTGTAAAGATGCCTGGTAGGAAAAATAAGGCCCTTGCAGAAAAAGAGCAGCAGCCCATCAGATCTTGCTTTTTCAAACCAGGCAGGTTCCCCTATGGAAAGATTAATTACAGTCAGGTTTGGAAGACAGCCTTGCTGTGGGTTTGTTGGTGGTTTTTTTTTTCCCCTCCTAACATTAGAAAAGATAAAGGGAGTGATTAGTGTGCACAAAGCCTCTGATCAAACCAGCACTAAGGTTTATGACAAGAGGTTCAAACACTTTATGGATCACTGGTGCTGACAGGTAGATCACACGAGCCTTAAACAGATGTTTAGTGAGAAGATGAATGTGTGAGATCTCAAACATTGCAGGGCTCCTTTGCCTGGCCATAATAGCCTATGAAGCATTAAAACCCTTCCATTTCTTTTTTTAACCTGCCCCACTAGAAAGGAAAGTACTAACAGGAATTGCATGGAATTTTGGATTTTTTTAATTTAAAAAATTGAAATTAAATATGCCCAGGTTCTTAAAGTTGTTAAACTTTCTCTGCAGGAAATGGTGGGTAGTATTTTAGGATGTGTGATCACAATTTTCTTCCTATCTAAAACTGTCACTTATGAGCTAATGAGCTCTACTCACTACGAGCTAATGTATGCTCTAACGAGGTGTGCATGAGATGCTCGATTGGAATAGAGATGCATTCACATTAAATTACAAAGGTCTTTGTACCAGAGAGCTTCAGAGACTGGGTGCTTTTTACGGGATATGCATGTTCTGTAGGCTATACTACATTAACATGGTGACTTGAAAAATACAGTAGTTTTGTGAGGCTTGTTGAACAAACTGTATTTACTAAGACCTCTTTGAAACGTTTTGAATTGTTGATATGAAGGGAGGAAAATATTGCATCAGTGCCATTTATTATGAAAAATCAGTTCTGGGATGATCTTTAGTACCTTCTCAAGAGAAATTGTCTTTAGCCTTGCACTTTGTAGTCACAAAAATCTTCATTTGGAGGTGAAAATGTCCTGTGTGGAGAACAAGTGGAGACCCTCCCTATCTAGCAATATATTAAGATCTTGGCAGAGTGTCTGATGAATGTCAGACACCTGGAGGGATCTATTCAATTTAGAAATGGGCTCAAGCCAAAAATTTCAGAACCCAGTCTCAAATTTGAACACTCTGGAGTTCAAGGATTTTTTGGATAAAGGATTTGGGCCATTCTGTATAAATAATCAAATTACAGAGTTTGGTCTGGACCTGGATTAAAACAAGCACCCCTAAAATCCAAGAGTATTCTTTAGGGTTTGATTTAGTTAGCCTCAATCCGGGATATGAAATCTTTGCCATCAATCGTGAAAGAGTTGGTTTGTAAGTGATTTTTTTTTCTTATTTTTTTCTCATTTACTGTCTTTTAGTTCTTTTAAAGAAATGCAGCAGAAAAGGTGTTTGTAAGCAACTTCCCAAAGGATTTTTTTTTGCCACCCATGAGCATAGGGCTGCCTGTTTGAATGTTTCCAAGAAAGTATTGTTCTTATGTGACAACAGGTCAGAAAGACTCTGCATTAATTACACTAACATATGGTTATTAACAGATTCTAGCTCAGGGAGCAATACTTTACAATGTTATCTTCCACATAGTCAGATGTTAGCCATATTGTCAGTGCTGGCAGCTATTGTTTCACTCATTTACTTCACAGAGCTAATTACTCCCTAATAATAACTTTACCTTGGAGTTTTTCACTTGCTTGTGCCAGCAAACCTGTTCACACTACATATGCTAATTATTGGCACTTATTCATTATGTTAAGATAGCTTTAAGTTCAAGCTGTGCAGCCTGGCTTTCGGTATGGAGCCAGCTGGCTGCAAAGTTCCACCTTTTTTTTTTTTCCTTTTTTTTTTTTAACTAAAGTCATTAAAAGTTTTAATATGGGCCTGTCTCGTTCTCTTTACACGATTCAGTCTTTCAGGAATCCAGGTTACTGGTTACTTACGGACAATTGAAAGTCTATAAGGAGTTCCTGGTTTTCTTCAAATATCTCTCAGAGCTTGCAGTGAGGTCTGTTCTGTTAAGTGGATTGTAAATTCATTTTTAATTTGAACTACAAGGCCATTTACCAAAATGAATATTAATCTTCCTCCTTACCCCACTCAGTTCTAACTCATTGCCTGTTTCATCACTCCTTCTTTTCCACTGGGAGTCCCAAGGCCTTTCAGTGCTTGGTGAGGATGCCTGCTGTTGATTTTGTTTCTCTGAGCTTTCAATGTCCAAGGGTCTAAACCTTCAATGAGCTTTGTATGGATGGATTCACTGATGTGTCCTGGGCTCAGCATAAGAACATTAAATCAGATCATTCAGATTTGCAGCCTAAATCAGACAAATTTCATGGGATTTAGTCTATTACATCTTTCCAGAATTCTCAGTGATCCTTTTTCACACTCTAGAATAATGCACATTCTCGTAAAACCCAGAGAAATGTGGTGTCTTCTAAAGATAAAATGCTGTCCTTGATTTGCATGAAAAGTCTTATGAATAACAACTGAAAATCTGCATGGGAATCAAAGACAATTGGTGGCTGATCCTGGTTAATGTTGTTCATACAATGTAGGATGTTACAGAACTGACTGTTTCAGCTGTGACTCTTAATGTCAGATCATCCTCTTGTGTAAATCAGAGCAAGTACTTTTCCACTATCTGGTGAGCTGCTCTGAGCTTTCACATTTTTGTGAAATTCTTAAAGAAATTATTTTTATCCAAGACAAGGTGAACCCAGGTGAAATCCCATTCCTTTTTATCAGCACAAAGGGGAAACAGAAACCTTCCGTACGTAACAGTTCAGTCCATACTGGAAACAAAAATAAATACAGACCTGTTTCTGTCTTCTCCTGAGCTAAAAGCTTTGAATTCTGTAGACTTTTGAGCTACTCTGACATTACAAATAAAAGGGGGTTTTTAAATTTGTGATCTAACTAACTTTATTAGGAAAATTGCATATAGAAATCTGCCATTGGGTCATTTTATAGTCTTGATGGGCACATTTACATACATTAGGAGTTCTCGCTATGCTGGTTTTAGTATTGATGAAAACATGGAAGAATTAAGTCAGATTATTTCATAGTCAGGAAGGAAAAGTCTCTCCTCTGGTGTACATGACTTAAAAATCAGAGTATTGTTTAGAAAAAAGTACTGTAATTGTGATTGAATATTACAATGTCCAGTCCACATTATGCGAGGGCCAGTTCTTGGAAGGTGGGGAGTTTGTCGTAGCCTGAAGTGTTTTGGAGCTGTGGAGGCAAGTGACACACAAAAAGTGAGAGAGAAAATTTACAAATTCTGCTCCTCGCACACAGCCCCTGCAGTTAGTGGCTGCTTTTTACGAGTAAAACATAAAGAGTACATTTAGCAATGGTTCCACAACGTCAGTAGTTGGGTTTCAGTTGCAAAGTAACTACAAATGATTTCTAGAAGTCACCCTGGAACCGGCTGTTTGCTGCACCATCCGGTGAAATTCCATCTCGCTTGAAATGAGTATGGATGTTGTATCGACTGAGGAGATCGTATTGAAAAGAAAGAAACTGTTGTTGTGTTTAGAGGAAGTTTGAGCCAAAACCTTCAAACTGTGGGACTGCTTCCTTGGGAATTTACCTTTGCTTCTTTCTATGAAAGGCTGAGTGTAAATGCCAGATCTGAATTCATTGTGGAGATTGAGACTGAGACTTGAACTCTCGAGTTTAGACACCACTTAGTTTCTACATCAGTCGCCTTCCACAGGCTTGATAAACATACCACTAGCTACTAAATATGACTCTTTTATGCAGTGAACAGAAGAGTGACATGGCCTGTACCATTACAGAGCTATAGCTGGGAACCCTGTTTCTAAGGACAACAGAGAGGGGAACCCACAGACCCTGTGTGAGCAGTTATGTTGATCTTCAAGTTAGTTTTCCAGGCCTAGGTATGATATTTAAGGCAGCTAAATGAAGATAGAGGAAATCATTCTATATGCCTGACTTGAAACTTGTATTTCCACATCTTCCTGTATGGAGGAGTTTGACAGCTGGAGGGGAGAGTACATGGAAATTTCCAGAAATGTCCATCTGACCAGTGAGTGTGAGAAGAAAGAGTAAGGTTGAGGTTTATTTCTTCAGGTGCTTTTACCTCTGATGAAATTAAGACTGTCTGCCAGAGGTGATTGGAACAGATAAGAAAAAACCCAACTTAATAGCAGTTAAGAAAAGACACTCAACAAAAATGCTATGATATAACTTTTTATATTTTTAAATCTGTTTTATTGAGGTAAATAGCGAAGACTTTTTTTAAAAATAAACAAAAGCTTAGCTCTTCCTCAGATATTTTGCACTTCTTAGAACCTGCTGGAGCCTGACGGACTGCTCTGATGTTCTTAATGCACCTGAGAGTTACTTCCCAAATATGCCTTGCCTTACACTGAATCTTGCCAAAATCTTTTGGATAAACCTCATTTGAAGTTTCTAGGACACAGCAGTGTGGTTTGAAGGAGCCCAATAAGAATTTTCAAAATATGATTAGCACCTATTTCTAAATCCCGTATCACAAAAAGGATCTCGGCCAAATCATCTGTAATTCACCTGAAAGTATGCTGACAGCAGTAAAGACTTTGGAGAATGAACAACCTCTTGTTATATGGGAAGTATCTAATCTAGGTACTTTTCTGCGCTTTGAGCCATGTACTTCAAATTCTTGGGTTTACAACAAAAAGCCAATCTTGGGCTTGACTATGGACAGCATATCTGTATTCTCATGTATAATGCACATGGGAGAGCTGTCAGTGGGCACTGCACCCATGCAGCAAGGGCAGTTGATGGACACGTTTAGGAGAGGTGTGCTACTTGCCACTTCTGTGTTATGCTTGGAGTCTTCAAGTAATAGGAACGAAACCTTTTTGGTTACCTTACACTATAGGGCATTGTATGAAAGTATACTTTTCAATATATGTTTAAATACGTTTTTAATATATTTTAGAAGAATTATTGGTGTAAATTTTCAAGTCCTTCTACCTGTAAAACTGCCTCGTACCGTTGGTATCCCATAAACAATGTTATTCTTGAAGGCCAGTGCCACCAGTTGATTCAAGGCTACACACGGTTGTGTGGGCCTCTTTAGGAAACTGTGGACCCACCATTTCTGAAAATAAAAACCTTTTAGCCCTCATGGGCTACAAATCAGAGAAGCTAAGAAATCCCTCTGGCCTATGACCGAGTAATAGTACTACAGTTCAGTGATATTAGATGAAATGTTGGGAAGGTAGAGGCCTGTTTCCTTCTGTTGAAAATAGGTTTCTGAGAGCTTTGGGGTTAGACAATTCTACCCCTGTTTTAGTGCAAGGGAAGCTGTCAGTGGTGTGTGATAAATACTGTTGAGTTCTGTTTTAAATTCTCCCTCGGGTATCACCATCTCATGCATGGTGCATGCCTGTGTGCTTGCATATGCGCGTGGACTCCTGCGTGTGGGGGCATCTGTTCCGTGGGTACTGTGTGTATATGTATATGTGTAAATATCAGTACATGTGCACATATACACACATTTACATTTTGAAATAAATACCAGAAATGAGATTTATAGATAGCTTTTCCTCATTTGCTTGTGTGGTGTGCGAGACGTGTGCACACACATCTACTGGAAAAATGTGTGTGTTTATAGTTCAGCACGGGCACAGATGATGCGTGTGTGTATACAGACGCCGACAAACATACACTCACATTGTAATACATTAGATGCACTTAGATCTGTGGGGCTCACTATGGACCTTTATTAATGCATCAGCATAGATGTCTTGTAGAAATCATTAACGCGGGGTTACTCTTGCTTTTTTCTGAATATGTAGTTAACATATTTCTTGTCATGGAGACTTATTCCACTGGTTGAGTCTAAGGAAAGTTAAGTTCGTGGAAAAAATCAAGGTATGCAGCTAGACAAGCCTGTGGTTGTGCTCCTCTGGTCCTTCCTTCCCTAGCACTCAGTCATTTCAAGCCACATCACTGATGTTGTCAGATCATTCTCTTGAATAGACATATGCTGTTCCAGGAGGGAGCCAAACCACTGCAGGGCTTCGAAATGGAAAAGGTTTCTAAGCAAAACACAGGCATTGCAGTGCTTCCAACATTAGAATAAAGGTATTGAAACTGTTTGATTAACAGAAGATGCTTCTTCATGATTACTTAATGACACAGTACGAGTTTGAATCTCGTAATTAATACTGTCGTTTTTCAAAAACATGTCTTCCAAGTACTGCTTGGCACTGAGGTGACTAAGTACTGCATTATTGCCTGAGCCTGGGTCTGTCTCAACGGACTGGTGAATTCTGCTGTGCAGCCCTGGGGGACCCTACCAAAGGCGTTTGCAGGCAGGAACTTGAAATAAGCATAGCCTCAGCATAATTGTAGCCAAACAGTTCCACAGAAGGACTGTCTGTGTGTGGAGTCTAAGCGTCCAGCTGTTCCGAGGAGGATTATGAGGGTTTTAATGGAGAGCACAGATGGAATCAGTACTATTGTCCGGAGTATTCTGGGGCAGAGGCTAAAGTGTGAAGGATGATCACTGGAGAGCTGATTGGAAAGGAAAAGAAAAAAAACCAAAACAGTAAGAAAGAAAGATGGGGAAAGAATGGGGGGGGGCAAGGGGGAAATCCCCTTGTTCTCTAAAAAGCAAAGCGATTGATGTTGTCCAATGGTGAGGGTGCAGAGGAAATGGTTCCCAAAGCTTGCTTTCATGGTTAGCAGCATTGTAAAGATGGCACAGGTCATGTGTTGTGTGCAGCTGTTTAGAGGTTCTTACAGAACTGTTAGAGACTTAGCAAGGCCCATTATTCAAGGCACTAAGGCAGTTTTACTGGATATGGACTACTGCAATTGTATAAGCTCTCCATTGTGCGAGTACTAATTTAGAGTGCTACCGTAAGCCAGCCATACAATCCATGCTTCCCATGAATGAATGAGTCATCTTGATGAAAAGGCTCAGAGCACACAGCTCTGACTTTCAGTCTTAAAGAGACCTGATGTGTTCAGAATGGATCACATTTTAATGAACAAACCCACTGGCAAAATATTTGGGGTTTGAACTGTTGAAAGAATCCTTTTCTTTCTGGAGAAAGGTATTGTACCCAAAGCCTTTAGGTAGGTTTTCGTTTGCTTTACCACACGTTAGACTTATTTGTAGTTACTGGTTTGTTACGGAATATTAAACTGTTACTAATGTGCTTGTGTAAACATAACAGGTTTCAAGACTACTTGGTAAGCCAACAGTTTATGCCCTAAACCACTCCTGTAGGTGCCAAGGAGCCCCTTGATTGTTTTATTCAGAACCATTTGGCTCCAGGAATGCAGCTGTTCTTCATTATTGATATCCATGCACATACACGAGCAACATGGTGCTGCACTGCACAGCTATCTCTGTATTTCCTTGCCTGTGAAGAAAGTGAGAACAGTGTTAGGACCTCAAACACGGTTGCAACCTTGGTTACTAAAGTAATTTTCTGTAGAATTTTACCTGAATGGCTTAGGGTCACATCAAAACAAGAGGATTTACTCTCCAATAGCAGGCATTGATACAGCCTTTGGGAGCATCTAAACTGAGGGATCCAAGAGTGCCTGCTGAGTTCATAGGCACATCCTGTCCAGCCGTCATTTAGATAAGCCCTCTAGAAGCTTCAATTCAAATGGGAGATCTGAAGCTTTGGGGGCATCTAAATGTCATAGCACCATAGCTGATGTGATCTGAGAGTTTTTCAGTGTTTCTCATTCTGTGCGTGCCCTGAAACTGTGGTTCTCTAAACACCTAAATGCGTAGCTCCTGCCTAAGAGTCGTCTCAATCTGGCAACAAGGCAAAGCAACACTGGCATCACCTGAAATGTGCAGCCAACAGGCATTGTGCCTGAAGCATGGTGACATAATTGTAAAACATAGCTGCTTCCCTTCCAACATATAGCAGTTAAAGAAGGGGATAGTCCTTCCTTCCTCTTTTTCCTTTTTTTGGTGTGGTAGCCTGATAAAAGCTTACCAGTTGCCTAAGAAATGGAGAGAACTGGCTGGGGGCTTCTTTTTCCTTGATGTAATTCAGGTTATGTCTCCCACGTCTTGGGAGAGACCAGGCCTTTCTCCACCTCTGCTGAAACAGGGCTTCAAGCAAAAAGGGACATACTGTTCATGTCATAAATGGAGCAAAACAAGAAGCATCATAGCTCCATATCCTGATGATGGTGATGACTTCCGAGCCTGTGTTCTGCTCCACAGATTCCTTGTGGTCGTTTGGTTTTACGTATTTGAAGCTATTTAAAAAAATTGTTTCTGCCAAGGACCACTGGGGTCAAGTTCTATTGACTTCAGCAGAGCAAGGACTCACCATAAAATTCCTACAGATCAAATTTTACCCTTAAGAAAGTAATAATTATTACAAAGTAGCTTTTTTTAACTGTATACTACTTAGAGCTAAAGGCGTTTTAAAAAAACCCCAAATATTACCGTATTTTTTCATCATGTTTACTGCTGGTTTCCTTTTTTCTCTCTCTTACTGTCAGGCTAAGTTTACTGAGTCAGCTTTGTTTAATTAGTTTAATTTTACTTGTTCAACAGCATTGCCAGAGTTGTACTTTTCAAATTCACAGCTCTGACTGAAAATATTCTCTGTGACTGGCAAGACAAAACAAAAACAAAAGTGGAAATGGAATTATTAAAATACTTAGATCTGCTTAGGTAAAATCCTTCCAGAACTAAAATTTTGAGCAGGAAATAAAGATCCTGCTCCTAAGTTAACTAAATTAAGTCTGTTCTTACTGAAGTTTCAAGACTTTGATTTGCTTTACTGTGAATCAGGTCTACCATGCAAAATGTATCGTTAATGCCTGACTTTTAAAACGCTTTGAAAAAACCACCCCAATTCCAGTACACATTTGCAAAGTTGTTTATCTGGCAAAAATGTTGGCGTTTTCAAATAAATCTGCACAACCTCAATCATGCCAGTGAGTGGATGAAGATTAGTGGAGGGTTTCTCCTGATATCCCTTCAACCAAGCTCAGTGCCATCGAATGCTGTTGTGTTGCATGACATGATAAGAGCCATGAGGTTCATCACTTCCCACCAGTACAATCGAGACTGCTTCTGTCCCTTCCTAGCATCAAGTAAAACAGCTGGTGTGCATTATTGAACCTTAGAGAGTAGATGGACAGCATCACTGCAGTATTCTCAGAGCTTTTTGCAATGCTGTGGTTTGTGTCCCTCCCTCCCAAACACATCACATCTACCTTTCTCTTCAGTATGCAAATGCACAATTAAAAGCACTCAGCCATAGGGATGAATAAGCTAATACAGTGTGCTGCTAGTCATTTGTTTTCATTAATTGGGAATATGTGGTACCCCAAAGAGCAAAGAGAAGCTGGAAAGTGGTAATAGATAAGAATCCACAGACTGCCTTTATGTAAGACAATAGATCTCGTGAATATTTTGCTTCCTCTCCAGGCAGTGAGCTAGTGTGGTTAACCAAAATTGTTGAGTAATTGTTCTGTGGTTGAGAACAAAATGCTGAATTAAACTGTTCCCAGCACAATAATTGTGTGATTACAGCATTTATGTTGCTGGCCAAAAGAACAGTCATTAGGTTTGGAAGACTTACCAAAACCACAGGCACAGAAAAAAAAAATGCAAATCACATGTAAATTGTCCTCTAATACCTATAGTGGCTTTAAAATTGAGCTAAGAGTATGGTATACATGTTTTTGAAGGCAGTCAAGCCAGAAAAAATGATTGTACTTTCAAGAACTACTTCAGACTAGGAAGAAAATACCCAAAGATTGTTCATTTTCATTATGTTGTACTTTTCTCCCTCTTGTGAGGAGCCTACACTTCATATATTATTTGTATATTCTGCTTTGTGCATGCTATTATGCTTTTCCCCACTGCATACCAATCGGATATTGTCTGGGAGTGGTAAGGAAGATAGGGCTCCTACACCGAGCTAGATCTTGGTCCAGGCTGATTCAAAGAGTAATACACTGGGGAAGCAGGCAGCAAACATTTATCTGATTGCTGTAACCCACCAGTAAAATTAAAAACTGATTTATGATGATAAGTGCTCTTGTGAGGTAGTCAGTTTCCTTCTTCGTTGCATGGTCTGTATCCAGAAGTGCTAAAGAAACAATTATGTAGTCTTTTATTTTATGTTGCTGTTGTTGTTCCTCATATTTTTAATAACAAAAGAGGAGGAGGAAGAATTGAAGAGAAAAAATTACACAAAGTATTTAGGACAATGAAATCTTTTGTGCCTGCAATTCAAGCTGCAGGATGTAGGTAGTTGGCTACTAGCTGTACACAGAAAGCCGATGATGAGTTGTCTAAACTTTATCACAGTATCTACAGTTAATTATGACTTAACTGTTTTGCTGTCACCAAATTTCAAGGACAAAAGGAGAGAATGTCTTCAGTCCTATTCAAAAAATGTTCCCAAACACATCTTGTGAAAAACATTTTTGATAAGAAAGGAAAAAAAAAATCACTGGGGCGTGCAACCACAGAGGGGCTGCCTATCTATTTAAAATAACCTTTCTTCTGCAACTTGCATCCATTTCACTCTTAAAATCGAACTTGTGATGGTAAAATTGAACTCTCTTGAGGAACAATTCCATTGGCGAAAGGGACAGTCAGAAACAAGTCTGAACAGCTGAAAGATTGAAAGGAGGTCTTTATTGTGCATTTCCCTGGGCAGCAATTGGAGGCTGTCCAATACTAAAAATGTGTTTTCCACAGAAGTTTTTGCTAGCGTTTGCTCTATGTTTTTCTGGCCATTTGTCCGTAATTTTTAAGTGTAGGATTTTTTTAAGACTGAAAACCATAAAGCTTGATATAAAATAATAATTATTATTATTATATTGTCTTCAGTTAATAAATACTTGAGTTGTTTTAGCAACTACAGCTCTGAAACTGATGTCACTGGAGACCAGACAGATACTGAAACATGCATCTGATTTAATAATAATGAACTTGGGAAAAAGAGGAGGCATTATAAGGGTTTAATCAGTGGTTTTTAGTCTAATATTTTCTGAGCAGATGCAACTCTGCCAAAATCCTACACTGATCTCACTGTGCTTTCTCTATGCCATTGATATTAACTATGTCCCTTAAACTTTCAATTTAAAGATGCAACAGAAGATACAGACTTTTAGTGCAGAATTTGTTTTCAGAGTTATTTATGTCTGGTTTTTCTCTCTCTTTCTAGATAGTATGACTTTGATAAGACTTTCATGTTTGTTTATACCATTGCACTATTCAGCAGCCAAATGGGTTTTGAATTGCTGCCCACTACAAGATATTAAATAACCCCTGTTTCTTGCCCACCGCCTACACATTAAAATTGTTGTGTTTGTTTTAATTAATGATATTCCATTTATCAAAGAGATACCAAGTGAAAAACATCTTGGAACCTTAGGGCCTTAGTTGAAAGAATACCCCTTCCTCTCCATGTAC
>JAOXOE010000001.1:41261762-41327304 GCA_028565055.1 Phoeniculus purpureus
ATGGAGCAAAGCTGGAGCTGGGTAGATTTAGAGTGGATGTGAGGAGGAAGTTCTTCAGCGTGAGAGTGGTGAGAGCCCAGGGAGGTGGTTGAGGCCCTGTCCCTGGAGGTGTCCAGGCTGGATGAGGCTCTGGCCAGCCTGATCTAGGGTGGGGTGTCCCTGCCCATGGCAGGGGGATTGGACTAGATTATCTTTCGAGGTCCCTTCCAATCCCTAATGATTCTATGATTAGCATGATCTATTTTACCCAGAAATGTCCAGTACTGTTGTATGTATTCTCACCTTTTTCTTTTTTTTTTTTTTCAATGAAGTGATTGAATGATGCAGAAATGAATGTAAGGAGTAGCTGGAGCAAAACTTTATATGGTAATGGTGGAACAGTGCTGTAAGTTCAGATGGGTAAAGATCAGTAGGTGAACTGATCATTATTTCATAAGGGCCATTATGTGTACATTTATTAGAAGCAAACATACATGCAATATAAACTTGGTACTTGTGAACTTACTGATTGGGCCATTCAGAGTGAAGTGGGTAAAAATACTGTTTTTACTTTTTAATTTTCTTGTTTCTGTTTTGTTTGATTGTCACAAACTCTGGTGAGGGAATTGTTCTTGTTATAAAAAAATGTTTAAAATTCTATTTATTAAATTTGAAATATAAGTAAGCGAAGAGAAAGGAGATAGAGCTTGAAACTCAATAGCTGTTGCTTAGGCACTCCCATTACCAAGCGATGATGTGATAGAAGAGTAGAAAAAGCTGTGTCACATTTTACTGAGATCTCAATCAAAAGGATGGCTTCTCATACTGAAATCTGGGTGTCTTTTGGAAGAGAATTCTTATTATTAACATTGGTTCTACTGAAAGTAATTTGTCATTCAATAATGCTTGAAGAAAATCTTATGTCAGCTTGATTAGACAAAGGCTATGGATGACCAAGAGTAAGCTCTCTAAACTTGAAAAAGTTTTAACATAGCCAACTTTTCAGCATGAGCCCTTACTTCCTCAAATTTCTGAGTAATAAGTAAGTCATTCATAGTTGTCATAATTTTAAAGCTTTTTGCAACTCTTTGCCTTCATTTCACTCAATGTCAATGGAAATTAGGTATGCATGTCTGTGTGTGATGTATGGATTCCTTGTAGCACGCAGCACAGCTCTCCCACTCAGCGTCTGGAGAGTGACTGACTTCTTTTCTGTCATTTTCAAGTACTAGTTTGTACAGGCAAATTTAAAGGCCTTGAAATCTCTAATTATTTGACGAGATTCCTCTTTGTAGTTCAGCACGCAGAAGAGAGTGATGATTACCTAATGTCACGGTGATTGCAATAGTACTTTTCAGCAGCAAGGGGTTCCTAAAACTTTACATGAAAATAAAACCAAAACTCTGCTATTTCTGCTGTGACAGGAAGACAAATGGAAAATAATAATAAGTAAAAAGCGAGATGTATGAGAAGCTGAAGAGTGGGGGAAGGTAATGTTTCTGAAGGGTTGGGGGTTGGGGGAAAGAAAGCCAGAGTTAATTTGAGGATGCACTGGAAAATAAATGGGCTTGTGGATTTAATTCAAAATCATCCAAGCAGAGTCTTTTGCATGAAAGAAGCCAGTGATCAGGCTCAGTTTACTTGAAACATCAACAATGACTGCATCCTGCTGTTTCAGAGTTTGTGCTGATAGATGCTCATCGTCTTTGACACGACACCATTATATTTGTATGTTGCCTGTACTGTGACCACATTTTTACTATGTTTTGAGAAGTTCTCAAAAAATCCGGGTCTTTAATGCTGATTTCATAGAAACATACTTTTTGTTAGAAGTAAAATCTGATCCTGTAGTTTTTGTTTGTAAACATGCCGTTAGATTTTTGGCTCTTTTACTTGACGGACTAATAAAAACCAAAAGGCTTAGGAAGCTGACAGGTACCAAACAGAAATCAGATACAGGTTCTCATGACAAAGCTGGTTTTGAATATGTGTCTCTGGGGAAATCACAGAGTGTTCCTGCTTACCACTTAGTGGGTTCTGTAGAAAGCAGGGACAATAATCACAGAATCATAGAATGTGAAGACCTGTCTGAGATCTAGAAAATAATTGGATAATATTCTTTGCAATAATAGGATAGAGTTCCTTGATAGGAGTTCCTTCATCACCTTACATATTCTGTTTTGGTTGAAGGCTGGTTTGTTTCAGGTTAGAATATTGCACTAAACAACTTAGTTGTGAACAAGGAATCTTTCCCAGTTATCTGCTTCAAAAGGTCAATGAAAAATCTTTGCACAACGTGCACTGGAAACGTGCAATGTGAACTTTCATTCAGTGTTTTGCCTAGACTTGGTTTTACAGTGGTTTCTGATGCATAAACTCCTTGCAAATGCAAGAAAATTGAGATGATAGATTTTTAGTTGAGAGCATAGATTTTATAGAATGTTTGTTTGGTTGTTGGTAGGGTTTTTTTTCATTTTTGTAGAAAAAAGTGTTTACAGGTTTTGTGTTTTATTGAAGTGCTGGTAACAACTTTCTTACTTGAAGGTTCCAAAACTTGTCAAAATGAAACCATTTACCACTAGAATAGGAACTTTCCTCAAAAAAGTTATGGCATATCACATTGTTCAGCCAAGCTGCTGATACTTTACCATCCTTTAAAAGAGAGGAAGTAGCGCATTCCCTGCCTCTCTTATGTTCAGAATCCTCTACAGGGAAGAAACATAGAAGATGAGTTGAGCAAAATGGAAATTATCGTGTGGCTGTAACTGCAGGAGCACTCGTGGCAGCTGTAGTAATAGCAGAGAAATATTGCACAGGTTGTGCCATAGTGATCTTCGTTTGTGTTAACTAAAGTCTTGTTCACCAAACCCCTTTTCGAGTAACATGACTCATTTGCAGCATGTATGCGTTTTAAAGGATGGCTGATTGATATGATCTTAGAAAGTAGTAATTAACAGATTATTCCATCTCAGTGTGAGTGACAGGTAGAGAGTATGTTTCATGCACTTTTTTTTATTGATTAGCAGATTAAGAGATGTTTGCTTCTTTTTTTTTTTTCTTTTTTTTCAGTTGTAAAATTACTTCAGTACAGAATTCCAAACCGGGCTGTAAATGACTCAAAGACATTACCAAGCGAAGTCTGTTTTTAGTGATATGTGTAGAAACAAGTCAGGCTTGCAGTTCCCAGTGGGACAGAGTGTGGGAGTCTGCCACCCTTACTCATGTTGAGTAATACCTTATTACAGCAGTAATCCTGTCAAAATGAACAGAGTTGGGTTTTTTTGAAGGTACTAGTTATTCAGTGTACATAAATACTGAGTGAATTTGGGGCCAAAATGGAACGGAGAAAATGATCAGTACTAACTAACACATTTTTGCTTGGATTGTCAATAGAGAGCTTATACCTTCAATAAACCTGGGAATGCGAACAGTTGTAATAAACGAGATCAGGCATGAGGTGGACATATCACTGACATTTTTGCATAAGCCTGTGTGTGCATCTATACATCCTGCACATTGGATATATGTAGTATCACTGCTGTCTGTAATCAGAAGTATTTCCTGTGGAAAAGCAGACTCTGCATATTTGCAACATGTATTTTAATTAGAGGGAAATAGCCTTGCAGATCAGGAAGAGTCACACCGAATCCCATTGAAGTTCCTAGGATGAGTTTAGCATATAGCATTTGGTTTGAAAACAGGCTGTTTTAGCAAGTAAATTCCTTGTGCTGTTGGTAACTGGAATAAACCTCCTGGCACTGCTGCTTGGAGGATCAGATCTGCTCATCTTGTCCTTGTGCATCTCTTCAGAATGCAGCTCTGTGCCCTTCTCTGATATATGGGGTTGAGTGATTTAAACCCTACCCATGAGAAATACTTAGTTTATGGCTACCAGAGAAACTCAAAAGGTGAACATTTTCATGCCGATTCAGAAACTGGCTATGCGACTCCAGTCAAGCACTGTCACGCCTAGTTATGGTGAATAAACAACAGTGCCCCTCTTGATAAAGGAAAAAAAAGAAAAGTCTTGCACAGTCAAAATTTTGACATACAATTTAAATCATCTCTCTACATCCTGTGGACTTGGAGCTGTCAAAAAGGCAAAGCCTATGTGTGAATGGAAAAGCTTTTTATTTCTTTAAAAAGTGTACCAACTATAATTATCCATAACTATGCAGGCCTGTTTTAATGCTGTTTTATAATTACAGGTCTTAATACTAGATTATACAAAGTCATTTATAAATAGTCAGAACAGAGGGACTTGGGGAGTTTTTAACCTGTAGATTGCTGTGGGTTGTGGCAGCTGATGGGATTTTGCCTGTATATGTATGGGGTGAGCTGTGTAATGATTGATGAATCCCTTAATTAACTCCCAACAAGTTAAGATTTATGGCCTCATATCTTTTTCTTCTGACACATCTGTGTTTGTCACTTTGGAAGACATGGATAAGCCATTTCTCCAAAAGCTTTTGTGGGTATCTGTAATGTTTCTGAGGTATTTTGCTTAATGTAACAAGATTAGAGTTTTATGACATAAAATTTATGACATTTTATAGCTCAAGCAATCAAGTTGGGATGGATACTGGTTGTGTGCTAGAGTGCACTGGCTCCTTGAATACCAGATACCATTTTAGGTTTATTTTGGGTACACAATCGTGTGTGAAACAAATTAAAAACCGAGTGGATGTGTAATGAGCACACTTGAATGAGGTACTGTTAAAAATAACACTACATTCAAAGAGGAAAAGGGCTGAGGAAGGATTGCTTTTTTGAGACACTGAAGTTATGGGAAATAAAAGCAAAATAATGTTATTTGGTAGCCTGAAATTATTTCCATGGAACCAGTACTTGTAAATTGCATGAGGAAACAATTCATGTGGATGCAGCATAGCTCTTATTCTCTCCAGTGGGAAAATCCAGCCATGCTGAAGTCAGTCCAAAACCACTGAGATCAATAGACACAGGGTATCAGTTTAAGCCTACAAAGAGTCTGTTGTAAATTGAAGGGGAGTAAAGAAATACGTGGAGAAGCTATTATAAGATGAATCACTTCAAATATTTGTGGAATAAGAGTGAGTGAGAAGTAAGCATTTACCTCTTTGAAAAAAATCGTTGTTGCTACCAGGAAAGGCATTTATTTGATGAAAATTTAACAGAAGTCATGTTTTTACTGTATCAAGAAACCTTTTCAAAGAAGAAAAAAAGAATCCTTTGGCAAGAAATGGGGTCGTGTTTGAATTCATCACCAGAACTAAATCTTCAGTTCCATCTTAACCGCTGATAAAGATCGAGTACAGGGGTATGTGTCTCTACAGTGGACTGAGTATTGCTTGTGTCCCACTATGTGTGAGCTTTGAAGATTTAGGTAGTCTAGCAATTTACTATTTAGCTGTTTATATTCAGTAGAAATGATTGGTTCAAAATGCAGTTCTTCTTGCCAGGCATAAGTTGCAACAGTGTTCATCTGCAGAGGCACCTTTTGAGATGCAGAATCTGATCCACCTGTTGCTACTTTTCTGAGAGTTATCTTAGGGTTTTAAATCCTATCTGTAAGTTGATGTTAAAGGAAATTGATGTTTTCTCTGTTATTGCAAGCCTCCTTGCAGAGAGGTGTAACTGAAAAACCACCTGAGTGTGAACTGGTTTGAGACATCTTTAAGACACTTAAGTTGTAAACTGCCGTATTATCATTGAGGATAGATCTAGGATGTTTGCAGGTATTTTCTTAAGATGGGATAATTCCAGTCCTTCATTAGCCCTAGGTCTAACCTAGATTGAACAGAGCTCAGTTTCAGATAATGTTGTTACTCAGAATGTAGCTGTTTCCCTTTTTTTTTTTTTTTTATAATGGGAACTCTGCTTGCATATCAGATGCAGAATCTGTTAAGATCAATTGTTAGCTCAGTAGGAAAATGAAGATGTATTAAGAGAATCCAAGGGTACGTGGTGTCAGGAGCATTTTAAATTCAGAGTAAGTACCAGTAAAGCTGTGGAAATAATAAAAATTCACATCTGTCAATGAATTTCCTTTGAATCATGTCGTTTTCTGCTTGTGAACCTATCAGAGATTTGATCCTTTGCTGCTGTGGGTTTTGGCAGTTAACTGTCCTTTTGGAAGACGTTTCCAGAAGTAGATAGGACAGTATTTATTTCAATCTTGCATTTTCTTGTGGAAAATTCCCAGTGTTCATAAGGAGCAAGTGATTTCTGCAACAGTGTGATGCTGGTGTTTGACATTAAAGGGGATTATGAGTTTTCTGAAAGGCTAGGTTATGCCTTACCCGTGTCAGCTATGGACAGAGCTACCTGTAAACAAATGGCACTTGTTGGCTTGAGCTGTGTCACCCTTACCTAGGCTCATGCATCCATTTCTTCGAGTATCCTAGTTACTTGATAATGCAGATAAGATCCTGAATCTCCCTGCATTAGCCATTTTAGCAGTTTGTCACCCATCTAGCATTGTGATAGGCGTGTGGCTTGTAATTCAAGGCCTTTTAAGAGCTACTTCCCTCTGTAGTACCATTGTAGATTGGTCTGCAGTACAATCCATTGGTTTTTTTTGGTTTGGATTAAAAACATCATAAGATCTGTTATGGCTAGTGTGTGGAGGTGGTCACCTCTGTTGCTTTCTTTGCCTGTTCTTATAAATTCCTCATAGAAAATTATCATCCCTATTTTCAACAGTGACAAGCAAAAGGCGATGATCGTCTGCAGTGTGCTAACTGAACACAGCAGAGGAAACGATAGCTTCACTTATTAAGTTAGGAGAACAGCTGTATTTCAACATCATAGTTAAACTCTCCTTTTGGAGCAGTGTGACAGAGTCTGGCTTATTCTGGGTTAACAGCATAGGACTTTTTACCACAATTTGTGTATAAGTGCGTAATAAAATACTTCAACACAAAGCAGGGCATCCTCCCTATGTATTTTGTCAAAATGAACTGTAGTGGAAACTTTGGTAGATGGCTTACAGTATTTTCAGTCATCTAATAGTATAAAACATTACTGTGGAATAATTAACGAATGATTTTTTTGTCCATCCCTTTTTGCTTGCCAGAACTGAGACAAGTGCTGAGTGTTGATTTTCAGAAAGATCAAGCTTCTGTTAAGGCAGCATTGAAATGAGTAACCAAAATGTTACCCTCAGCATTGACAGCGAGTGTGTATCTTGGTGTGGTGCAAAGCAGAATATGAATAATTTACATTAACTTCAGGAGGGAGTTACATGGTTTGTACAGAAGAAAAGCTTGGGATCTGTCACGTCAAACATAGCTGCAAAATGCTGAATTCAGTGGGCTAGTAAAAAACTGCCAGTAAGAGTCTGTCTGGTGATCTCTGTCTTTATGCATATGCTTTGCTGCAGACACGTAGGTGGGAAAGCCTAGAAGACAGAATTCAGGTAGGATGTATGAAGTGTTAGTCTGTTGGACTGAGTCAAACATTAATAGAAAATACAGATTGCTTCTCTGTGCACAGGCAATAGGTGGTGTTCAGAGCACGCAGCTGAGTATAAGTTCTGGTAGGGTTTTTTGTCTGAGGGGTTTTTTTTAGTGCTTTTTTTTTGTTGATTGGTTGGTGCTTTTTTTTTTTTTTTAAAATATAATCTAACTTGGCTCAGGACAAAAAGCTCAAAATGAGATCATTAGGAACAAACTAAGTCCTAACAAAGGGCTGTTTAAAGTCACTGTTTGTTTTCAGACCCAGTTGACTGCTGCTAAGAACCATTTCGTGCTCAATATGCCAAATCGTATGGACATGCTCCACCTCACAGCAGCCCCACACATGGTTCAAGAGGCTGCTGGGCTTTTGAAATGCAGTCCTTTAACTGTGAAGTGGAAAATCAAAATGGGATAATTAGAATCATAAATACTAGATTTTTGAGGAGGAGCGGTGTTATTTCACCCTGTCTTTTCAACTTGTACGTACAACAGTTTTCAGTTTCCTTGTTCATAACTTACTATTTTTAAGAAAAATTCCTCTCCTTTTAATTTCGTTTCTTCTTTTGACTGTGCCTATAGGTTTTCTTGTTTCTCATTCCACTCCTTATTGATGCCTCTGCTTAGCACAGTGGCCCATTATGCCATCCATGCGCATACCCTGGTTTTCATGAACATACTAATCCCAGAAGTTGCTTGCGTTCTAATACTTCACTGGACCTTGCTGTTTTGAAGACCAAATTGAAAGTGTTGTGGGTTCAGATTGTTCTGTAAGAAATTTGATAGTGCCTGGTTTGGATGAAAACTGAATTTTCCAATAACACAGGGATTCTTTCAGTCTTTCTAAAAGTTGAAGATGTACATATACTATTGGAACAGTGTTAACAGGGAAGGTGGGCCTGAATTTTAGGTTATTTCTATGTTATTTTTACAATGAGTTCTCAAATGTATCTACCTTGTGCATCCTTTTTTATATAGAGACAGTTGTATATGACATTTACATGTGGTTTTTCCCGATCTGGCTGTAGGTAGGAAGTAGAGGGTATCTTTACAGCAAATGTTCACTCACTCAGTACAACCCTGAATTTGCATCATCAAAAAGCTTAGATTAATAATATTTAAGTGTTTTAATTACTTAACTACCCCAGATCTGCAAATGTGAAAAGATTCTTGCAAACTCCAAAGTTATATAAACACAGACATTTTGGCTTGCTGGCAGGTTATTTTATTTTACTTCAGTTTTTAATCAGTTATGGTTAAATCCATGTGGATGATTATTCCCTAAAATCTGAGTTGACAATAGCTTGTATTGGGAGACATTCTGTCTTTTTAAAGTCACTTGCAAATGCAAAACCAGATGGTTTTTTTTTTTTAAAGGAACTGCATTTCATTATATAATCTTCTTAGGTGAATTTTCATGTTTAAGAACCCAGAATACAAGAGAGTGCTATATTAGTGTATTATTCTCACAACAAACAAGCCACGGTTCTGTTGCTACCTGCTTGGCCATTGTTCCCAATTGTGTATGCTTTGCAGTGGTATTTGGATGGTTTCCTGCTCTCTGCCAGCACAAAAAAGGCATTTCTGTTACAATGGCCCCTAACCACACAATGACGGCATTAAGGATTTATTTGGAGGTTTCATTATTTTCTCCTCTTTTGTTCCTTCCAGGATGTCTTCCAAGCGACCAGCCTCTCCGTATGGGGAAGCAGATGGAGAGGTAGCCATGGTGACAAGCAGACAGAAAGTGGGAGAAGAGGAGAGTGACGGGCTCCCAGCCTTTCACCTTCCCTTGCATGTGAGTTTTCCCAACAAGCCTCAGTCTGAGGAATTTCAGCCAGTTTCTCTGCTGACGCAAGAGAACTGTGGCCATAGGACTCCCACTTCTCAGCACAACACAATGGTAGGTTTGCTAACGGTCTATTGTGCTTGCATCCATTCTTTGAATTCTGCCTCTACAGTAGTTTCGCATCCAGATCTGTACTTTATGGAGATACAATGGACAGTTACACGTACAGAACATGCTACAATAATGTGAAAGCTTTGACCTAGCTGAACTGCCTTTACCCTTCACTCCAAATGCTAAATCACTTGCAGTGTAAACTCCACTTTTCCCCACCTTTGCCTCCTCGCATTTAGGATGCTACATTTTTTTTAGCTCCAGTGATGTTAATTTGAGGTGTGTGCATTCTGCAAACAGCAAACGGGTTTAGAACACCACTAGGGAGAGTCATGTTTGGCGTGTTGTCTGAGATACCGCTTCAATGCCAAGTTTATGCAATAGAAAGGGACACAAGTCTGTATAAAGGTTAAAATAGGCAACTTTGAATTTTCCTGGGTTTAGAAATTCACGTCTGATGTGTGTGGCACAGACACCTACCCGGAAATTGGCCATGTTTATGCAATTAAATCAGCCCACTTTTTCACTTGTGAATTCTCACCAATTTGTGCACTTTATAAAGGACACTGTGCACTTAATTCATTACGTTTAGCAGCCCACTGGAAGTCCAGAACTGGCTTTATCTAAAAAGTGACGAGCAAAAGGAGTAAAAAACCGGTCCATGTTCCTCACTAGTGTTATAGTGTCACCGTCGCCGTGTGACATGTTTGGGCCCTTCATGCAGAGTGCTGCAATACGTTTTTGTGGAGGTTGAAAGGTGCAGGGAAAGGCACTGAAACCCTAGAATTTAGGCACCTTAACAAAGCTGACTATTGTGAACACACTTCCACAGCTCCTGTCGGTTTACAAATTGTTTGTAACTTTTCTGTTAGTCCCCCACTTTGACAAGGGCACTGACAATTTCACTTTAAGTGAAGATAATGAATGGACCTGCATATTTGAAGGCTTTTAAAAAGGCATTGCAAAATAGGTGATAGCGTATTCTCATAAAAGCCTGCAACAGCTCCATAGTGGTATTTAAGCCCTTACAGCTCATTACGCATATGTAACAAGCCCTAAGTAAAAAGCCTTAGGGATTATTATTTCTCATAGGACCAAGTCGCTGGATATACACTGAAGCTGCTCTCTTAGACAAAATAACTCGCTGATCTCAACCATTTTTCTTCCTTTTTTGGTCTATTGCTTAACTTCAAACAGTGCTTTGGAGTATTTAATTTTGCTCTATGTTATGGCAACTTTAAATGAAGAGAGAACACTGCTGGAAAAGTTACTCATGGGCAGACACATCATTATCTTTCCCTAGCTTGTTTACTTCTCATCCTTTATCATATGCTTTATGGAGATGTAACTCATGAACATACAGTTCTAGCCAGCAGTATATTAGTGCATGTCATTGGTATATGAGCTTTGCTCTATCTGGGCTTAAGAGAGTGTGTCGAAGATGCGAGGTTGTTTCTGACAAGATTTAAGTCAATAGATAAAATTGTGATGACACCAGTAGTGTGGAATCAGATCTTAATGAAATGAAAACTCATTGTCTTCTGAGGAGCCCAGCAGGAGTATTTTAACTACACCTCACTGAAACACTCAACTGCTCTTTAACTGAACTTAACTGACTTCTTTATTCATTTATACTTGTTAGGACCAAGAAGTTTAGATGATAATCTAGTGCAATTTCCTGCTACAAAGGAAGCATTTAATGTTATGTCAAAGCCATGTGTTCTGTCTCTTTATAATATAGGACACAGAATTATTTCTGTGTTTTAGGGAGTTTTGCCGTAGTAGTGAGATGCTGCAGGCTTACCTGAAGCATGTTTGGGGAGTTGTACATGTTTAAGAGAATTGCCAGTTTGTATGACTGTGACATTTTGATAGTATCTCTCCTAGTGAAGAGTGTCTTGTAAAAGTCGTCATCCGTGTATTCAGAAAGGATGTAGCCTATGTGACTCCAGTGAAGTGATGAGTGTGAATGAGTAAAATATACGTGGTCACTCCCTCTGCTGTTGTGGTGTGTAGTTAGAAGAAAGAAGTAACTGAAGCTATTGGTTTGATAACTTCTAGATTACTTCAGTTTGGGTGATTAGCAGTTAGAAAAGTCATTCCCAAAGGGTATTCACTTCAGTAGTGTTACAGAGTTAATTTTTATACTGTTTGAATTGACGTTCTGTGCTGTTTTATAGTCTCTAGGAAGCAAATTCAAGGTGCATGCACATGTGCACACACCACTGCACAGTGCGGTCCTGTACAGTTTTATTGATGAAGCTCTAGCAGTCTGGTTCACACTTCTTGATAGCCTGTCAGCTGCACTACTGAACCTACTAACTGAATCTGCAAGTGATTGTGGAGTCCTTGTTTTGCAGTCCTTGTTTCTACAGATCTCTCCAATGACTAATAAGACTTATAGGCAGTCTGAAATCATGTAGTGCATCACTTTGCTGTTCCCCTCGAGACCATACTGCTTTGTGCGTGATTGCGGGATAAGACTCTTCTCTGAAGGACTCCTCAGGTAGACAGTGTACAGACCCAGATAGATAATTTTTGTGTTAGATCTATGTAACAACACCCATTTGGCTTAGCGAACAATCTCAGTGCAGGAAAGCCACAACCGAAGGTTCTCAACAGCTATGGGGATTACACAGCTTTGACTCTTCAGTAGGCTGTGAAGCTGAATTCCTCTTGTCGCCACAGCTGTCCCTGTCTCATATCTGCTTCTCAGCACTGGGTCATGAAGGGACAGTTAGGAAAAGAATTTCAACCTTGAGAATCAATTTCTTTGCCTTACTTTTTTAGCAGCTAATTGACTCTGTGTTTCATAGGTTACTTCAAGCTGTGCTTCCTTTTACAGTTCCTGCCAGCTGGGATATCATGGGATCCTTAAGATAGAGAGGGCTGGTTGCACTCATCAGTTTATGCAACTTAGACATTTGCAAATGCGTCCAGTTTGCACTTTCCCAGGTTCTAATGATTGTCATCTTAGCCCGGAATGTTTGGTACGTTTTTATAGAAGGAGGGCAAAATACTGAGAAAGAAATCTTCAGATCTAAGTGAAATTAACAAAAAGCTGCAAAAGCCATCTTCCCATCAAAATAAACAGAGTAACATGGGGATGCGATGGGTACTGGAACGGCAGCCAGAGAAAGGTTAGTGCAATGTGCACAGACTGAAACACAGGAGATTCCATGTGAACACCGAGAAATGCTTTCTACTGTGAGGGTTCCTGAGCATAGGAACAGGCAGATACTCAAGCTCTGTGGACATATTCCTGGATAACCAACTCCAGCTGGCCCTGCTTCAAAAGCAGGGTTGTACCAGATGACCTCTAGAGGACCATTCCAACTTCAACCATTCATTGGTTCTGTGGAAGGAAGGGGCAACTCTATTCTAAACTGTCTTCCTCTTCGTGGAGGAAACTGGATACTGTAAGTAGGAAAGCTCTTCCGTTGATAAGAAGAAAACCAGTAATTTATCAGACTTAAACCAAAGGATCAGCAGAAAAGCCAAGACGAATCATTTGACCAGAGGTGGTATATGCTCCCCTTAGAAAATTCATAGCGGGCCATAAACTTAGCGGGGAAAGACTTAAGGATTATAGTATCAGACAATAACTTTCTTGTAGAAACCTATTAAGGCTGCAGTATTTAGACAGCACAGAAAGCTCTTAGCTCATGTAAGTAATGAGGGTTTCTTTTATTTCCTTGTGTTTGTCTGCCTTACCATGTTGCCACCCCTTGAGACTACTGACCTCACCAGTGATGTCTGGGCTAATTTCTGACAATAGGAGCTGTAAAGACTAAAAGTACTTACTGAAGCATACCATGGGCATGGTACTGTCTGGTAAAATTCCACCATTCTTAGCAGTGGAAGATCTATCAAATGCTGGATGGGATTTAAAAAATAAATACATTCTGACCAAAAACTGGTTAGATGTAGTTTGGCCACAAGCCAGTTGTTCCAAACTATGTGATTGTGCTGCTAGCCTGCGTTTGTCCTGCACTTTCAGTGGGATTCAGAATACATTTTCAGCAGTGCTTTAAATTGATAGGAAATAGTGCTACAGTGCACTATTAAGTAGCTCTTTTGCTTCATACCAAAAAATAGTGCATTTCTGTGGGTGAATGAAGTTATTGCTTTTTAACTTGGGAGAAAAATGAAGGAATTTTGGTCATATTAAGAATGGTACTACCGGTCACAGACACACTGCTTCATGCTTTTCTTTCACTCGTCCAAAATGAAATGTTGTTGATGCTGCGTTTGAGTTCTCTTTGTCACCTGTGTCCTGGGATGCACTTCACCTGTTGGTGTGGGGTTGTCAGCATGTGAATAGTATTCAAGAACAACATGTGGCTAGAGCACTTAGCTACTATTCAGAAGTTTCGAAGATAAAGGAAATCCGAATGCACATAGCTTTTTAAAAAGTCAAATAGGACTCTAATTATACTGAGCTAAAGAATGAGTATTAAAAAAAAGCCACACATTGGTTTTAGAGAAATTTTAATTTCCAGTATACCTTTGTGCATCAAGCTTAGGATAAGTTATTGTGATGGTACAATGCACAGTGTTGTGAACACCAGTGCCGTTATTGTGCCAGCTATAATAATGAGAATTTCATTGTTTGTGGAGAGCAGTCTCCTGCACTCTAGACAAAAGTGTAATTACTTTTGAACGATGTGGAATGTGCTCAGTTTAATAGCACGGAGAATAGATTCACAAAGATTCAGATAAAGCTAGCTTGGAAGCCATATGTGCAATGTGGCAGTATGAAATTGTTATCAGGCACCATAATTACAACACACACACGCACATGATTTCACAGTTTAAACTATAAACTGTTGTTTTTGTAAGAGATAGAAAGGCTTATCTGAACAAGATTTGTTCAATTACAACAAAGCAGAAATGGTGGTAAGTTTGCATTTGTATTTTTTTAATGTCCTCTCTATCATCTCCTAATGGTAAATTGATATTTATAAGACGATAAAATTGCATTGTTACAAACAGTGCATTGTAAACGTCATCACAAAAGTAGCACATGGAAGCAGTTTCCACAGATATAATTTGAGGCTTATATCAGGATTTGGTCTTTAAAATTTTCATACGCTTGCATCATTTCAGAGAATGACCCTGCAAACTATTAGGGTTAGGGAACAAATAAAGAAGAATCAGCCAGGACCCATCAAACAGTTGCAGAAGTTGCGTACTGCATCATTTAATCCAACCCTAGAAAACTCTTTGCCATCCTTGAGAAATAGTTGTGATCAAGCCAGAAAAAGCCTTGATGCCTCTTGTGTCTCTCTGACACAGTGTCTTCCATTTAAGTTACTATAACCTGCCTGTCCTCCTTGTCATGATATGTATTTTCCCTACTGTCCAACCCTGCCCCATGTCTGTATGTAAGAAACGCTTACAGTATTTAGCAATTACCTGCAAACAGATTGTTGTGCAGGCCCTACATAGGGCAGACTTTAAAAAAGTGTTGCCTTCAGGCAAATCGTAGCTCAGAGCCATAGCGTAATTTGGAAGCAATATGCTTGTTTATGGAAGTTCCCCTGGTTTGTTCTACCTCTCTGTTAATACAAGGAGTATTGTGGCTGTGGAACCAGCATGGATATATTCCAGCTGAAGTCAACAGGTAGAAAGCCTGGCTGAAGCTTGAGATGACCCACTGGAGTTTTTTATCAGGCTCTGAAAGGTTGGTTATGGGAAAATAAATAAGTAATGAAGTAGGAAAACATTTTTTTTACCCCAAGCAGAAGGGTTAGAACTGCATTTAAAACAATAAATTAACAAATCAAAACCAGACTCTTCGTCTAAATTGCCTGAAATACAGGATACAGATGACTGTAGTTTTTAAAGGCCATGAAGAGAAGGGGAAACAGCAGTTGTTTGTTTTTGCTGAAGATCATCTTACTGTGAAGCAGTCACGTTTTTTAATGGATTCATTTGAATGCAGTTAAGCAGAAAATAATCAACAGAAAAGTAAACACCTTTGTTTTATAGAAGTGCTGGGAACTGTATGTATCCATTGTTTGCAAATGATTATGTGCCTAGGAATCAATTCATTGACTTCATACGGGAAAATATCTTTGTTTAAGCTTCTTGCATAAATACTAGTAAAATCTAGTTCAAGTGATTAGCAGAAAAATTTCACAGGAAAAAAGACAGGTAGAACCATAAACCCCACAGTCGATAGGAATATTCAAACCAGATGGTCTCTCTTTCAATTAACACAAAAGAACTATTAAGTGCACTGTGACAGAAAATACAAAATACATAAACTTTCAAAGACCAAAATCTTTGGTCACTTTTCTGAGCAAAGTTATTCTGCCCTAGGACAACCACAGTGGATGTATTTGTTTCGTTCCAAGTTAATATCTCAATCCCAACAGCCTTCTCTAAGTAGCTCAGTTTGAGGTTACACACATTTACTGAGATCTGCTAGGTAATTTCACTGAGGATTGTAAGCTTTTACAGGAAATAGTGCACTAGCGTCAGCTCTGCTAGGTCAGCCTAGTGGTACGTGCAACTTTTCTGGCTTGGAAGTACAGCAGCCTGCTCAGAGCAGTACATTGCAGCCTAGAAGACTGGGACAATGATGTCTTCTGGAAGCAGGTAGGAGACACTACAGATTAGGAATAAAATTTTGAAGCTACCAATTTGAGAAGCACCGATGAAGACAAAGACTGGGGTATGCAGGAAGCCCCGAGATGACTGCAAGATTAGTTTATAGCAATGTAAAGAGACTGTATTTCAGTGTTCCTACTTCTTGATAAACCTTTTGCTTTCAGCAGTCAGTCCCTAGCTGTGACATAGCTTAGGTAGATTCTGTGGTATCACCATCCTACCAGGACTCAGGCAGTAGCAGTTGAATTTATAGAGTTACTCCAGTCCAGGTCCAACACCTGTGGCACTCTGCCAAAACGTGTTATCAAATACTTTGTTGATTGAGAATGAATCTTATGGTACCATAGTAAGGCAGAACTCTGCTGCTAATTAAACACACAGTTCCCCGTGGTTCTGGAAAGGGAAGACAAAACAAGTTTAGGTACATTTTTGTGCTTTCCCTTTCAGCTGATGGCGTTAACTCCTTTGGCCAAGCTTCTACACTCTTAAGGAGTTTGTGGCTTTGGGCCGACATTGTAAATACTGTCAGAATAGAGAGCAGCATTCCAGACCTTCATACCTTTATTTGTCACATACCTCAAGGCAAGGCACTTGGGAATCTAAGTTGGTTATATTTTGCACCCTACACAGTGCAGACTTGTACTTTTGCTCCCCATCTTGACTCATCTTTGATTCAGGAGTTGCCTGTTCATTGTAGAACTTGCAGAACATTTTCTGTGTGTGCTTTGCTGCATCTGCTTTTCATATCCACCTTACTTCCTCCAAGCAGTTGGTGTGCCTTTCTCTCTTTTCATTGCAGGTGAGAAAGCCTTTTTCTCTATTTCCAGCTTCCTAAGAACAATGTTACTCTTCTCTGCTTTTTGTCCTCTGGAAAACTTCTTCTGAATTGCCTGTTTTCTTACGCTGCTTGTAGTCATAACTAACTTAGTAATTTTTATTTAATCCATTCCAAAGCCTTTCAGTAAATAGCTCCTATGAAGATGTTGCACAGTAAAAGAAAGTATTGTGCTGTTTGCTTGTGCAGAAGGTCAGTAAACTAGAGGATTGTTATTTTTGATATGCAGCTCTACTTTCAGTAGAGATACACCATGAGTGAAATGCACTGTGAAGTATTGGTCATGGTCTCTTGAATTTCAGGGTTGCAAGGAATCTCTGTGATTATCAGCTCTGGCTCGTAGAACCTTTTGTTACACTCAGTGCTCACAGTCATGTTTTACAGTCTCTTCTTTCACTATCAAACCTTTGTGTCTGTAGTTCAGATGTTACCCACTGCAGCAACAATTCGAAGTCTTTCTTTTCTGTTCTTTTAACGGGTAGTTCGGTGAAATGCTCTGTCCTGGTTTTTGCCTTGTCGCTTCAAGTATGGTTTCTCAGGTTGTACAGATTCAAGTTGGATTTGGCAGCACCAAGGTCAGCTTTCTTTGTCTTATTTTTCTTGCCACTGTTAATGCTTTTGCAGATTCACCAAAAATAATGATGGTCACAGTGGTAATGAAAATGTGGCTTCAGGCAATTGCTAGCATTTAAAATTACTTGTCATCCAGGACTCGGTTTTTTTCTTTCACAGAGGTAACTACTTTCTTTTCTCTTGAGTATATCAGTGAAATATCACTGTCTTCTCCATTGTAATAAAGGGGCTTAGTAATTTTCTGTAGAGATTCATGGCTGGAGAAGGACCTGTTGTAAAACAGACTAAAGATTTCAATATGTTTTCATAAGTAGGGGCATCTAATGTAAGTGGGTTAAGTCATGTACAGAAATCTCCCCATGGGAGGAGACTGACGTGCTGTAAGGTTTCTGAATCAACCAACATTCCAAAGAGTTTCAAGACAATTAAATAGAAGAAACAAACTTTCTTAAGTAAAAAGAGTCCTTTACGTCTGGAGTAGCAAACTTGACAGAATATTGTGGGCAGCCTGCTTTCCAAATTCTCTTTTAACACTGTTAAGTTGTTCATTTCTTTTCCTGGGTTACGTACAATTGTGTGACCAGAGAAGGCATTTTTGCTCTTTGCAAAGGGAAAGGAAACTTTCCCTTGCAAAGGGAAAGGATCCTGTGAATTTAGCATCACTAGATAAACCAGTGGATCTATCTGAGGGGAGTTTGTGCCTGGTTTAACTAAGAATAGTTTTTGCCGGAGCAGTGTAAACAAGACTCTCATTATGCATGGGAATAGTCTGCTTCAGCATCCCTTTTTAATACTCTTAAAACCGAATCCACCCCAAGGAGGAAATAAAAGGCCTTTACAGATTAACTTCGTGTAGATTGTATGGAGAACAGGCAAATTACATAGATTGTCCGAAACATAGACCAATAAAATCTGACATTCAGACTGTTATTATCTTTATTTATATTGTACCCAGAGCATGATTTATTTTTATGGAGACAGAAAAAAGAAACATTCATGCCTCAGAATGCTTAGCTTATGACCCTGTTCCTGCAAAATAATCTGGTTGATTGGAACCTAATGCTCATGGTAGCAAGCAGGAAGGAAGGAGAGGTCACTGACTATAACTCCTTCTGTACAGAGCTTTTTGTAAGAATGCAGTTTGATGACACAAAATAAGAAATATTATAGCAAAAGGTAAAATTCTTCTGACATCTTGAGTCTGAATTACTATGGTAGGTTGTGTATGAATCTAGATACTAAGTTGTGTCAGAAGTGGAAGCTTGCATTGCTTATTAATATTGCTAGCAAGAAATAATACGAAATATCCATGCTTCCAACCCTTTTCTGTGTTGATTTTCAGATTGAATTTAAAGTGTGTGTTTCATCTCTGAGACTGTAAGTAAAACTTCTCTCTTCCTCCTCCTTTTCAATTTTAAACTGTTGCAGTCATAATCAGGAGATTACAACTCAGGTTTGGATCCACCTGTGTTCAAAGGCAGTAGCAGTTGCTGAGAACCTCTGGGCTTCCAGAGAACAACCGTATACAAATGCAGAGCTTAGTGGATTTAGGATTTTGTAGGATAGAGTTAATTTCTTGTATAAATTTCAGTTAAATCTGTTGTAGGTTATTTTTTTTTATATGACATCAGTCTCTGTAGTAGATTTCTGTTGATTACAGGTTGCTTGGTGGTGGAAGAGGACATTTTGGCTTTCTCTAAAATGCAGTAAGGAAGTTAGCATGGATGTGGTCACTAACGTAATACAATATCACGTCAATCACAAAGTCACTTTTGGGGTGAGACCACATCTGGATTATTGTGTCCAGTTCTGGGCCACTCAGTTGCAGGAGGGGGCATAACTGCTTGAGAGAGTCCAGTGCAGAGCCACAAAGGTGATGAAAGGAGTGGAACAGCTCCTTGTTGAGGAAAGGCTGAGGGAGCTGGGTCTCTAGCTTGGAAAGCAGGAGACTGGGGGGTGACCTCATTAATGTTTATAAATATGTGAAGGGCAGGTGTCAGAGGATGGAGCCAGGCTCTGCTCAGTGTCATCCAATGATAGGACAAGGGGCAACAGGTGTAAGCTGGAACACAGGAGGTTCCACATACATATGAGAAGAAACTTCTTCATAGTGAGGGTGACACAGCACTTGAAGGGGCTGCCCAGGGAGGTGCAGTCTTCTTCTCAGGAGACGTTTAAAACCCTTCTGGACGTGTTCCTGTGCAACGTGATCTAGGTGATCCTGCTGTGGTAGGTGGATTGGACTAAATGATCTTTCGAGGTTACTTCCAATCCCTAACAATCAGTGATTCAAAGATGAGGACTGGGCAGACTAAGTTTTTGCAAAATATATGTGCAGAGGTAAGCTAGTAAAGTTAGATTTAACTTTATGGTTAATGGAAGAAAATAGGCGATAGCAGAGGGTGATACGTTTTGTCATAACATGGGTTCTAACTAGGTCAGAGAAATCGTGCTCTAGGATTCCAGTTTTTCTTCACAGGTTACAGCTGGAGCTTAGGTTGATATGCTCAGCCATTGATCCCTATAGTTTGAAATATTTAGTTAGGTAAAGGTAAGCTCAACCAAAAAAGCTTTGAGTGAGAGGTAGTTCCCTGGCCAGAGAATTAGCTTTTGTTGTAAATAAGTATTTATTGTGTAGTGCTTAGTGCTGTTGGGAATTTAAGGCATTGTGCATCTCAAAGCTCTGAACACTCAACTCACTTGAGTTTGTGTCTAGCTGATGTTAGAATGTGAAGCCATGGTATATAATTTACTTCTATAAGTATAAAATCTGGAAATACCCTTCTTTTTAATTCCTAAATTCTTATGATCTTGACACAGTGATGAACACAGAGTGTGATGAAGACCAGATTGATCATTCACAATTGCTACATGTAAAGTCTTCAAGTCATAGAATGGTTTGACTTGGAAGGGACTTTTTTAAAGGTCATCTAATCCAACTGCCCTGCAGTGAGCAGCACCCTAAACTAGGTCAGGCTGCTCAGAGGCCTGTCCAACCTGACCTTGAATGTCTTCAGGAATGAAGGTGGTGTCTTCACCACCTCTTTGGGTGCCTATCTCCAATGTTTCACTACCCTCATTGCAAAATTTTCTTCTTTGCATCCAGTCTAAACCTCCCCTCTTGTAGTTTAAAACCATTATTCCTTGTGTTCTCACAACAGGCCTTACTGTAATGTCTGTCCTCATCTTTCTTGTAGGTTCCCTTTAAGTATTGAAAGGCTGCAGTCAGGTTGCTTTTGTGGCCTCCTCTGGACCTGCTCCAATAGATTAATACACAGATACTGAGATCGTTAGAGGTTGGAAGGGACCTCCAGGGGTCATCGAGTCCAACCCCTCTGCTCAAGCAAGACCATAGAACCTAAAACATGTTACATCGCAATGCATCCAGATGGGTCTTAAAAGTCTCCAGAGAAGGAGACTCCACAACCTCCCTGGCAGCCAGTGCCAGTGCTCTGTAACCCTTACAGTAAAGAAGTTCTTCCTCATGTTCAGGTGGAACTTCCTCTGCTCCAACTTACACGCATTAACCCTTGTCCTATCACAGGGTGCAAGTGAAAAGATTGTCTCTTTCTTCTTGGCACCAAGCCTTGTGCTGAGGCCCCAGAGCTGGACACAGGACTCCAGGTGAGGAGCACTTATGAGAGCTGAGTAGGTGAGAAGAATCACCTCTTTTGAATTGCTGGCCATGGACAGAATGTTTTGGTTGGAATGGACCTTAAGGGTCATATACTCCAACTCCACTGCAGTGACTTATTTAAATTCTTTTTAAACCAGTTTGATAAATTCTATTGGAAAACAGTTTTCAGAATTTTCTATGCCTACAAGCAGAATTGAAAATAGTTGATTCAGTTCTACAGCTGTGGCAGATGATGTACTTTTCCTCTTTGCGGCCAGTGTAAACTTAGCTTTTGGGCAGAGACCATAGTTTCAGTTTTGAAGGTGTCAACATAAGTACTAGGTAATGTGTTGACACAGAACCACAGTGAATTCCCTAGTTTTCCATGTGGATAAAATAATTTGTCTGAATTCTTCTGTTTTTAGAGCTCATGTCTTTATTTTGCCTTGTAAAATAGCGCAAACAGTTGTTGAACTCTGTACTTGTAATTTCACAAGTATTAACAAAAAAGGCAAGTTTTCTGTTTACTGGATGGAATTACACTGTATTCCCAGCTTCCCAGTTGTTGATTTATCATTGGAATCGATTTCTCTGGTCCATTGTACCAAGTATTTATACTAGGAATTTATACTTGTCCTTTGTCCATCATGGTCTGCAGTCTTCATACTTGTCTTTCATCCATGGTGTTCTGTGGTCTATTACTGTTTCCGAGCTCATGGACATCCTTGAATGCCATACAGTAAGATTTGGGTTCAGTTCACCAGATTTTGTGTGCAGAAAGTTTAGGTGTTTGAGCGCTCTTCAGTTTATGGGAAAAGATAAGCACACTTCCAATCTTAAAATAAGCATCAAAGACAAGAAAGATGAATTACCCTCTGAAAGTGCTTGTCTATTGACTATAGGCAGAGCCTTGATGACTAGTTTAGGCTAGATGTCTAATTTGGGACTAAAATTAGGTGAGAGTAGTCCCATTCACAGTACGCGGTGGAGTTAAAGGAGTGAAACACACATTACAAATATTCACTTGTGTTTTTATAGAAGTAACCGTGTTCAAGCCCCTTTTTTTTTATCCTCGTATGTATGTGAACGTTCTAGCAGTCGTCTTTTTTAACCAGCACTGATGGTATTTTCTAGGATTTTAAGAATTTTATATTCCTTATTAACAAATCTTCTGTTGTATTTCCAGCTGGCAATTCAAATAATCAATTTTACACTCACCTGTACAGTTTGAAATGTGTTGGTTAGCAACATGAATTGTAGAACCGAAACAACCAAACACACCTTCAAAAGGCTATTTTGATAAGATTGTCTCAAGAATGAAAAATGGCATCCATTCCAGTGGTTTTCCCCACTTCTTGGTTATTATTAGAAGCATAGTTGTCATTCTTACTGTCAGGTGCAATGAATGTGAAATGATGTCATTAAATTTAGCTCATTGAAGAGATCGCAGTGTACGTAACATGTCTGAAAGATCGGATTTACCATTGCTTGGTCATTTCAATAGCAGTACTGGCAAGTCCCAATGGCGTGCATAGGTTTAGTAGACAGGCTTAGCAATGTATTAGTTAAGAAACTGTAGTCAAGTCCCAGCATTATTCTGTAGAAACCTGTCTGCAGTGCTTGTTTTAATTCTATTTATGTCCTCATCTCTGTTTAATCCAGAAAGGCGGTACATACACATGTGCCGCGGTTTCACATTTTGGCACCGTATTTGGTATGTTGTGTGCTGTGACTTGTATCGTGCCTGCAGGCCATAGGAAAATGACACAAATTAAACATGAAGTAGAATGGAGACATAATTTCAAACTTGCATGTTCAGAAGATGCTGTATGGCATATAAGAGTTGCAGCATATTGCAAAAAAAAAATCACCCTATTTCCCCAACACAAAGACCATGTTTTCAGCTGTGCAGGCTGCTGGAGACACAGACAGCTTTCTTAGCTGTTTGCTCAAAATAGTTGTCAGTGTGTTTGGTTTGAGGCGGTATCCTGACCACTGCTGCACATGCTCTGTCTTCATTCCTGTCTGACTACGCAGGTCAGTGTTCTCCTCTGCCCTCTTCTGTGATTCTGTAATTATATTTATTTTACATAGACATGTGAGATCCCTTTTCCCTTTTTACATATGTTGTTTTGCTTCATGCTGAGAAAACTCCACAGCCTGACAGAGAGCTTTTTGCTTTTTTTATGCCTTTATTTTTTTTTTAATTTTCAAGCACTCCGAATTCTATCCAGCTTTAAACTCTTATGTTTATAACCCTGAATATCTCTAAAATGTCTTTACCTAAAACACTTTATGGTTTTATTACCAGGTTTATGCCAGTAATAATATTTGCATCAGCTTTCTTAGGGATAATCTTTAAGCAGAACCTAGCAAGAAAGGCTTTGAAAACTATCATTCCCAGGAACGCAAATCTCAGAACATGAAACATCGGTTTAATCGCCCTCTCTGACAACTTAACACGACAGATTGAGAAATACAAGCCGATATGGAAGTGGGATCAATGGATTATCAAAGTACTAAACATCTTCTCTTGGGGGGGGACAGCACACAAGCTTTGGGGTCCATTGGCATGTGTAAGACGTGAAGTTTGCATAGCTTACTGCAGATCCGATGCTGTCTGACTGGCAGGGAAGTTGAGAGGGAGAGAGAGAGATTTACATGAGGGAACTCAGGGGGCTTTGTCACGGCAATTGTATAAAGTGATATACAGTGCAAATCGACTGGAGCATGTCCCTGGATAGCAGGCGGTTTACAGCCTCTTCAAGCAGAGATTACTGCTTTATCTTGTCATACTAAATTAACGTGGCAGCACACTGTTAAACAGTGGTGACCTCTTCATCTGCGGAAATTGCTGCCTAAAGGAGAGATGGTATTTAAGACTCTCTCTCTCTTTCTCCTCTCCCCACTTTCTCTCCCTCTTCCCCTCCCTTCCTCCTTCTCTCTATCTTGTCTTTTTTTTTACCTCATAGGGCCCTGAGGCATTTTTAGGTTAGGTTGTAACATTAAAGACAAAAAGAAAGAAGGAAGGGGGGAAGGGAAAGGCTTTTAACATCAAGGTGACAACAGCTATGTGTTAATTGGGCCTTTGTTGTTTGATTAATAGCCACTTTGGTGTAGAATATTAAGACAGTTGTTTGGACAACTTTCTAAAAATGACATGTCCTTTCAGTAAACTGGGATTAAGCAACCTTCTCTGGTCTGCACATTTTAACTCCTTATTGGTATTACTGTTATTTCGCAGCAAAGGTGCTGTCTGGCCCTTCTGGCACCATCCTCAGCTGGCATCCGTTGACAGACTTCTCTCCAGTGGCATTGCAGTGAGTTGCTCTCGCACTGGAATTACTGAGGCTCGAGGTGTACCAATGAGATGTAATTGGGCCCTTGTATTGGGCTGTATCAGAGGATTTTTAGAATTAAACAGTCATCCTAAAAGCACAGCTAAGCGGAAGAAGGGATATAGCCGTTTCATCGGGCTGGGATTGTGATGCAGAAGAAAGGGGAAAATAAGCCTTATATTCCTCTCTTTTTCAGTAAACTGGGGTAATGGAGGAGAGAATGGCCTTTCTTCCTTAGACCAGCTTTTCTGTTCCTGATTTTTCTGTTCTCTATGCAGTGATTCATTTTGTGTCCAATCCAAAGCTCTTTGAAGTCCATATAAAGACTGCTTTGTCTTTAATAGGCTTTGGATCAAGGCCCACATGACCTTAGGCAAATTATTGTAATTCAGTGTTATGAAGTGCTTTGAAATTTGCAAGTATACAAGCCCAAAAGATTAATTTTTGCTATTTTTTTTAAGCGGTAGGGAGGCCAGGTGAAGGCAGACTGACCAGCCCAGCATTGTACATAGCTGTGTGTATTGAACATGGTGACATTATGGCTGCCTGTTGATGTGAAGGACTCCTTCCCTACCTCTTCATTTGCTGAGCCTTTTAGTCCTTAGCAGGTTCTGTTCCTATACTGTTGAGGTTATCAGCTGTGAAGAGAAAATGGTTTTTATGTCAGAATCTCATCACTGACTCTGGGATGCTGTAGGACTTTTCACTATGAAGAAGATTATGGAAATTTAATGATGTGAGATGGAAAAGGACTTTAAGATCATCTAGCTTAGATTTTTTTTTTGCTGTAGACAATTGTTCCTTACTGTGAATTTCTTGAGCTGCCACCTACACAGACTCATGCAAAATTCTGTGCATTTTTTATTGTACATTTTGTATGTAACATTTTCAGAGGCAAGATTTTACTCAGTTCTCTGAGATGCCAGCAAAGCTTATTTTTGCGTTAGAATATTTGCCATTCAAAATGCAATGTATTTGTGAACACCGATGTTATCATTGCTTTCTTTGGAAGAATTTTGAAGGCCATTGAGCTAAACACTTAGACTAGAGGTACAGAAAGGACTTACTTCCTGATTTATTATTTTTAGAAATCAATGCATTTGATAATTTATGTACAGCTTCCAGAGGCCATGTAAGTGGCTCATGAATTGATCGGCAGCCAGCAAAAATGAAAGCTAATGAGCTCATTTCAATACCAAGTTGCTCATTAGCAGGTAGGCTCGGTGATCTTTCAGGTTTTCCAGTTCAAAGTCACATGTTCTTTCCATGTTCTTGGAAAAAGTAGTTTCCTTGAAAAGAACAAAACAGGACAAGAAAACATGTCAAGGTTTTGAACATTTTCTTGTTGCTTTGACACATGTTGATGTTGGACTACAGCAGCAGGTCTGCAGGACTAAGTCTGCAACCATCACTGTAATACCAACAACTTGTAGCAACTGGAATTTAATTTCCTAGTGAGTTTACGGGACGTATGAAAAGAAGAGCATGGAAGCCTTGCTTCCTGCTTCTGCATAGAAATCAGTATTCTCCCAGAACAGTACTTTTCCCAGCACAGTATTTTCCACCCCAGTTTTTTCCTAACTCAGCAGTCTTATGTGGGACACTAGAAACTGCATTACAACACAGAACTATGCAGTATGTGTTACACCCTGTTTACAGTCAGCACCATGACCCATGCTGGTTGTACACAGATACACAGATCATTAAGGGTTGGAAAGGACCTCCAGGGTCATCAAGTCCAATCCTCCTGCTCGAATAGGATCATAAAACCTAAAACAGGTTACATAGAAACGCAAGGGCTATGTCCTGCTTTCTCCTAAGATTCCATTTGATTCCATGTTTGAAATACTGGTGATTCAAGTAGGATTTTTGTAGAATGTACATAAAAACTAGCTTGTTTGGCCCAATTATTGTCCTTCATGGTAGACACATCAAGAGCTGAAGATACGTGGGAACTAACCTCCCCCTAGGAAGTACTCTAAGGGGCAGTACTAAGAAGTATTGTGAATTTTGTGTGCTAGGACTCCTAAACTTGGCTAAGAGCAGATTCTTAGCTTTGCGCATTATTAGATCACATCAGTGTTCAGTGCTACTATTGATTGCTTTCCTTTTAGTAAAGAAGCAAAGTCATTATTAATCTTTCTGAAAATCAAACATGCTGCTTTAATTAGCAAACCTTTGGTAAAAATTGAATCCTCCTTTATATACATTATATATATATATGTAGAAATACATAGGTGTGTATATACACAAACGCATGTACTTTAACTATCACCTATGGACATGAGAAATATACTGCTCGTAATCAGACTGGGAAAAAACAGATTCTTGACAGAGTTGCCTGAGGCCTCTGCAAAAGAAGGACTCTTGAAATATATTTTTTAAATAATTTTTAAAAAGACAGGTTTTCCAAATCTCAGCAATAGATTTTCAACTGCCTGATTTGGTTTAAAATGAGTTGGCTGAATCAATTTCTTTTTCTTTTAAGTAAGTCTATAAAGCTTTGATGAATCTGGCTCATTGTTTAGCAGTTATCTCATGAGTAAAGCTTGAGAGGTTTGGCTTGAAACTTACCAAATCACATCTTTGGAAAATGGCCTAAGCCTATTGATTTATTTGAAAAAAATAATTAAAAAAAAATTCAAACCAAAAGACAACCAAAACCCCCTGATTCAGCTTAGCAAGTAAGTCCCTCACAGATCTATAGAGCCTCTACTGAATGAGCCCATCTATTTTTCAATGTACATGACCCCTGAACTTAATCGAATTGTAGGGCTGAGAAGGACTGCAAGATCTCATCCAGTCCCAGCTTCAATCCAGGGATCAGCTGTACCAATGTAATTTCTATCAAGTAATAGCTTAACTTCCTAAAATTACTTGGTACAGGAGACTATCTGTCATGAGGTATTGCTGTATGCACCATTAGAAAGTTACTACTAATGTGTAACTTCAATCTTCTCTGTTTCCGATTTATCTCGTTAATTCTTGCCCTAGCCACTGCAAGCAAGAGAAATGTAGTGCCACTTTTCAGCCAGCATATTTGAAGATTGCAGTCACACCCCTTCTTCTCAAAGTTGCCTTTCATTATGTGGAGTTCTTGTCTTCACCGTATTTTTCTTTAAAAAAAAAAGTACTGTTTTCTTCTTCCTGGAAACTAGTACTAGTTGAAATTGTTTACATTTTACCAGCTGTGTCTCTTTGTTTAACAACAGATGATTTTCTGTTAGCGACAGTGGCATCTGAAGCAGGTACATCTGAAAAACTCTTCTAATTCCAAGTAAAACCAGACTCTGGGTGACTCAGTGAGGGTTTCATAAATAGTACTGAGTAGTTCTGTTCAATTAACTTGCAGTTAAATCTTCTCTGGTTCTAGTCTTGTCTAGTTAACTGTGGTTCAATTTTCAAATTGAAAGAGGGCTTAGTGTGATGCTGTCTTTTGCTTAGTTCACTGGTTAAAGATGAATTTTGGGTCCGCTTAACTTTGCAGAGCTCTGACTGCATAGCTATAGGATGGTAAAAACACCATGCCTCTTGCATATCAGAAGGATTCCCAGTGAAGTCCAAATCAAGAATCTTTTTTTATAGGGAAGAAGAAATGTTGATTCTCAGGTCCTACAGTGAGCTTCCAAAACAAGGAGGAAATTGGCAGGAACAAAATCTCTTACATTTAAGATAGTTGATCTGGAACTCAATGGAAAAACTAAACAGTAGACCTCATGATATCTGGAAGTCGTAGCTGAGCTTGTCAAACTTGATTCATTTTACAGATCCGTGAAATAAGTACTGATCTTAAAGGGAGAGCAAAGGCTAGGAATACAGTAACTATAACTCTAGTAGTGAAGAGCTGGTGATTTCTTCCCTCATTTGTGTATCTGATGATAACAGTGGGTGTGATTTCCATTTGATCATGAGTGAATCTTCTCTTTCTACTCTTCCCTCATGACACTTTTTGGTGAAAGATTTTGAGCAAACTCTCTGAAATTTGGAAGTGCAGAATGCTACTGCAGTCAAAATGTCAAAGCAGTTGGTGGCAGATGACACCTATTGATGAACAGCTCAAACTCATGCTTCACTGAGGAATTTGCGTAGAATTTCATACTGTAAGGATTTTACAGAAATCTGACAGAATTAACAAAATTTGAAGACCACTTGGTTACAAACCACCAAAGATCCTACAGTAAACCAAAACTTATCTGGTGGTAGAAGGATGATGGTGAGCTCACCAGATAGAAATATTGTGAACAGATACGGTTCTAGTACTGAAACTAGAAGCACAGAAGAGTAGATAGGACCCAACGTGTCAGAATTCTTCTAAATTTTTATGTGTGTTTCTGAGAAAAGTCTTTCAGGATTCCCGTAAATACAGGTTATTAGCATATGTTATTTCCAAGAAAGAAAATTTAAAGAGAACAAAAAACCTCTGAGATTTTCTCAAAGCTAATGTGAATTAAGGAATAGTCCTTTAAAATGCATGGCTGTGTTAGAAAACTGACTGGAGGACTTGCTGCAGGAATTGTGGTAGGAAATTGCTCTTCATCACTGGGAAAGGATCAGTTTGCTCTGCTCCAGTTTCATTTTTTGCTTCCAATTTATCAGTTCTCTGTCCAGTTCTCTTTTGAACTGTTTTGATAAATAATTGTACTTGTGAAGGTTAATGGAGTGTCAGTCCCTTATTTACTCTCAAGTCAAACGTGGTGCATGCTACTCAGAAGTGTAGCTCATGCTTCATGACCAGCTGACCTTCGTGCTTTACAGTGTGATTATAGTCAGATAAATGACTAGAAATGACATTAAAGGGTCCAGTGTTTTCTGTCTTGCTGTGGCTGTAGAGGTCAAATTTAGTTGCATAAAAATAAGATATTTTTATTAATTGCCTATAATGCTGTAACTTTAAGTGGAGTTTTAAAATAAAGCTGTAGGGGCTTTTTTGCCTCACACCATCCCCAGTAATAAACATTTTGCAAATGGTACTTAACTGACTGTTTTGATGATGATATGTCTGCAAAGCTCTTTTTATTTGTAGCTATATTGACTCCTCAGTGCTACTGGCAGTTAAAAAATGCAGTCAATAAAGCTAAATGATAGACATGACTCAGAAAATACATAGGGACCAAATATGTTGACTAAAGGTGACACTCTAAAGCCACTGTTCTGCTCATCTCCATACCTTGTTGGAAATTCACCTGTTACAGAAGCAGAACACAAACACTTCCATGTAAATGTCTATTAGTCCTTGCAGATCTTAAATGAATTGCACTCACAGGAATGGCTAGCAATTTCCAAAGATGTTTGTTGCTGTCTGCTTTCCAGTTCATTTTCATTAGTATATTCAGAGGATATGGTAAGAGAGTGTTTCTTTTCATCAGCAAAAGAATAAAGCATAAGACAGATTACTAGCTGAAAAATATTTGTGGTGATATTTTATTAAGTGTATGCTGTGCATGAGCTTTCCTACCTCTCTGGTACTAAGGCTTATTCTGTTACTTGTGATGAAGAAAGTTCTACTTTTTATTTAAGTTAATAACACCAGCAATGAAAATTAATAAACTTGCACACAAAGATTTGAAATGAAATGTTTTCTGGAATTTGGATTTCACTGAAAATACTCTTGGAGGTAAATGCAACTTGCTGATGGAAATCTTCTGAAACTGTTGCTAATGGTTCAATATTCCGATGAGCTTCTTTAGAGAACAGGTATGTGCTGAAATCAGGAGAAGCAGGCTGATGATATCTTAAAAGGAAGATGCTTACAAAAGGATGTTTTTTAGACAGTCCTCAGAATTTCTCCATTTAGCCACTGACAATAGGACTGTGTATCCCTGATCAGTTCAGCTGGCCTTCCCAATCCCGGGTTTTCTTCTTTGAAGTTGATGTTTTAGCTGATTGTGTTTTATATATCATCTAATGTTTCCACATTACTAGTTCTTTATATTTTTACGGTATCTTGATTTGCATAGGCTTGGATTTGAACCTACGAATGAAGAAATCCTTATTTTATCAATCTGATTCCTAAAGTTGTGTAAAACCAGGCTGAAATAGAGAGTAGGTGTCAGAGCATCAAACTGTCTGCATTAAATTCCTGCTAATATTAACAGCCATGAGCATGACCATGACGTACCACAGTAACCGGTATGAAAGCAGTCAGCGGTCAAGTATATTGGATGTTGCAGCCTAAGCGTTGCTGTAACATCTTCTTTCAGCTCTCTATTTTTAAAAGTTTATTCGAAGTTACAAGACCCTGCGTAACATTTGAATAACAGAAATGAAATGCCAAAATGTTGTGAGAAGAGCTTCATATAGGTGTGGCAGAGCAGGCTCCAGTAAGGTACTGTACTGCAGTACAGTCAGGAAGATCAGATGGACTGCTCTAATGTGTAAGAGATGAGCTTTTGCCTGTTTGTACCTTGTGGGTGAAAAGCAGCTCTCAGTGTGTTTCCTGTTTATAATGTCATTTGCATGTGATTTTTCACTCTTACTTCACATAATTGACTTTGTTTGGGCAATTTGTTTTTCACATATGTAGGCTCTACATATATGTACATCTGACGATTGAAAAAATCTAATCAAGAAACTTGATGTAGTTCTTTTGGTGATGATATAGATACCTTAAGTGTAGGCACTCATAGACCGGAACAGAAGGGAGGAACAAAGTGAGAAAATCCTCCAAGATATGTTATCATTTCTTTTAATGTGTAGGAATATATATATATATATGTGAAAAGATGAAGCATGATTCTTGTAACTAAATACCCTGTCTTTGTGTTCACCCCCTGTCGGTGATCAAAGTCTCTAGGTGCTCAATAGGAGCTTTTTAATTATGTTTCCCTGATTGATGCTGCTAAGTGTAATGAATAGATTGCAGGTAACTTTTTGTTAGAAGTCTTGTGTACATCACCTCAGTGCTGGTAGGCACAGTAATACCTGGCTGGATCACATCCTGAGACTCACTTTTATAAACGTAAGGTCAGAAAAAAGAGAGATTTTTGTTAAACGGTGCTTTCTGAGTCAACCAGTATTTCCTCATGACAGTGGGCTTACGTTCTTTACAATCAAAGCAGAGAAAATGTGTCTGTCTTATTTGGGTTGGGCAATTCTGTAGGTTGCTCATCACTTCATGATGACTGAAAACTGCAGGGAATACTCAGAAATCAGTGATTCAAAGAAGAGCTTGGACAAGAAAAGCTATTTCCAGCAAAAGTTATTCATCCTCTGCTGATAGCCTGTGACTATAGAAAAGTTCTTTGGGGTTTTTTGTTTATGAACGTGACCTACGGAAGTTGCACAGAATTAATCGTTAAGAAAAATACACAGTGGACTTATTCAGCTACAAAAATATGATTTTTTTTTTGTTAAATTGGCATAAGAAAATGAGAATTAATTGCCTTAACCCTAATACAGATAATTTGTATTTTCTGAGAATAATTTAAATAAGTGAGGAGGAAGGGGTTGAAAATTCTAATTTCTGTACAGTTTGCTTACTGTGTAATTCTTAATCGGGAGTGTCACAATATCCCTTGATAGCATCTTATCACAAAGTCTCGTCGTAGTAGACAATGTAAGCTACTGACTACAGTTTAAAGGAACAGAAGGAAGAGTAAGTAGTCTGGAGAATCAGAACAACTGTGAATCTGTCATAAATTAGAATCTACTGGGGTTTTTGCATCCCTTGCCTACAGTCTAAACTGGCTTCTGAGGGGGACGGTGCATCTACACGCAATTTAAATCTTTTTTAAGCTCTCCTTGAATGAGCTTTAGAGTAGGACTTACATGATAAAATGACAGCGTACAGCTCCCCGGAGCAGAGCATTTACCACTGGAGGTGTATCAAGGTCCAGAAGAGTGAGTGGAGGACTGGTTGTCCGCAACACTTGGATGCTGAATGCCATTCCCTTGCTTTGAATGTTCAGATCATTTCCTAACTTGACCTATTTGCAATATCACAAAGGGATTTTGTGGGGCTTAATGAACTTATTTTTGTGTAGCTGTAGCACATATTACGTTTATTTATCAATTTATTGATGTGGATTAACTTTTAACATATTTTTATTAATTATTCTGACATATGTGGCATTCTCTGATCAAAAGCCATCCTCTGAAGTGTGTAAGATGCAGATAAGATCAATTCCCACTCTGTAAACATATTCAATGCAACTGACTTTCAGTGAGTGCATTTATTCTATGCTGATAAACACAGAATATTTTTTTTCTTATTTTTTATTATTGTTTCCCACACAATCTTACCTACAAAGTGTTGAAAACTACTTTGGTTTATACCAGAATTCCAAACTGTGTTTTGCTGAAGTTGTGGAAAGGTCATTGATAGAAGGAAAATCATGTTAGAAAACACATCACGGTAAGAGCAGGTAAAATAAATTTCTGGAGAGAAAATAGGTCTGTTAGTTAAAAAGGATGAAAATTTTCTACTTGAGATGCTTAAGAGAATAAGTAGTAGGCAGAAAGTAATTGGTGAAGTCTGCAAAAAGCAGGTAAAAGAATAGAGAACTTGGATAAAAGCAGGTTTGAGAGTCCCACATGCTAGACGATAGACATTTAAAAAATAAATTAATGAGACAAACATATGTATGAACCAAGAGAATTAATGTTGAAAACTTCATATTCTACGTGCGTTACCTTATGCTACAGTTGGTCCCATTGTCTCCACTGGAGTAATTTCTCAAGTAGCTATTCCATTTTAATAAAGTCATGTTTTCCACTCCTTCTAGAAAATGAAAACTTCAGAAGATTGCTTTCAGAAAAAAGAAATAAAGTGATACTGATCTCTATGGAGGCAAAGATCATTTTGCCAGCTATCATCTTACACGTCTCGTTGTAAGCAAGAGAACAAATACACGGTAAAAGTAAATAAATAGATGTGAAAGGAGAAGGCTCATGAACAACACACAGCATATCTATAGCACAACAAAGTGTTGTGGATTTAGCCACGTACCTACCCTTCACATAGGATATGTGCAAGGCTCTCAATATTAAGTGTGAGTGGGTTAAGATTTTCCAGAGTATAAAGAACAAAAGTGGTGATAATGGAAGGGCCATGGAATTCAGTCAGTGTACGCGTAGTGTACATTGTGAGGTGCTTCCTTCAGCAGAAATGAAAAAAAATATTCCTAGGGCGGTGTACTCTGTACAGGTGTTCCTTTCCTGTCAGTTATGTAGTAATGTCTGTCTCTTCCCTGTATTCTACATATTATTACAAAGGACTCCAGTGGTAGGACAAGAGGAAGGGTTTCAAACAGAAAGAGTGCCGATTTTGAGTAAGATCTTAGGAAGAAATTCCTCACTATGAGGCTGGTGAGGCACTGAAACAGGTTGTTCAGAGAAGCTGTGGATGCCCCCTCCCTGGAAGTGTTCAAGACCAGACTGGATGTGGCTCTGGGCAACCTGGCCTGGTGAGAAGTGACTCTGTCCATAGCAGAGGGGTTGGAACTAGATGAACTTTAGTGTCTCTTCCAACCTAAACCATTCTATGATTCTGTCTTGACTGCAAGGAACATGGTTATGCCAGTCCTTTGCCTGCTGTGAGATGCCTCCTTCTTGTGTAGGACAGTGAGCACCTGTGGTAACATTTCAGAAATACAGGGAAATAAATACGTTGTTGTAGAAGTATGAACGAGTGAATTACAATACATTTATTAAAGTTGCCAGCAGTGCACTAGGGAGAATAGAACCATAATGTCAAAGGAATCCAGGGAACACTGCATGGCAGGAAACAATCTCACATGTAAAATTACAAACTGATACAGCTGGATAAAGTAATCCAAAACATAGATAATCAGTGTAGGTATGACACTTAGAAAACAGTAATGCTGAAAAAGATTTAGGTGTGTTAAATCAGATCTGAGCTTTCCATGCAGCAAGGCAGCAAAAAAAGGCAGTAACGAGAAGGTGATTGTCCTCTCCTTATAAGTCTGCTGCGATTACTTGTGAAATAATGTGTTTGATTCTGGCCACATTAGGGAAGTCAGCAAATTGGAGGGATTTCAGATGCAAGCAACAAATGATTAAACAGTTGTAGGAGCTGATTCATGAGGGAGGACTGAAAGAGGAAAGGCTAAATCTTGGGACAGTAAATGTGTGCTGTCAAAAAAGATGTGGATGGTACAAGCTCTAACATGAAAGAGGAGTAGTCTAGAGTGTTGGAAGAAGCAGCTGTAGAAGAAGAGTTTTAGTCTGAAAGGAAGCAAATGTGAGTCATTGTTTCACAGCAGTGAGGGCTTTTTCACTTAGTAGAGTATTTGTAGCTGCAATGACGAACCTCTCTGTCTGAGAGGCTTTGCTAGGCCAACTGAAAGGACTGGGACCAGATCAAAGGGCAGATGGAGCATCCTGTTCTGTTCCATACCTGCTTCAGGTACTTTGCAGAATCACACTGCCTTACTATGAACATGAGCACAGGCCCTTATGGGTGCAGAATATTTTCTTGTGGAGGGTTGTTCTCTCCAGAGAAGGTATCTTCCTAATTGTCCTCGACATGTAGGATGAAGTTTTGACCAAACCATATGTTGCTTGTGTCTCTTCTCAGCCAGCCAGGGACAGGAATTAGGTGAAGTGTGCCTGTCTGGAACAATTTTTTGTAGGCTACCAGAGAACAGATGAGATGGTCTTACATTTGTTTCACATCTGAAAACGGGTTAATCATAACATGAAAGCTAGGTAGCTATGAATGGCCCTGGTGCCACTGCTGGTATTCCCTTTATTGTATCGCTAAATTCATTGCAAGTGGTCCTGTCCCATTCTTTTGATGAGTTAGCACAGACAATGAGGTTGTTTCATAGTAAGAAAGCTTGTGATCGAAGTGTTCTTGACACTTGACGTAGTCTTTATTACAGTTACAAACCCAGAGTTCTTGTGTGTGGTTTGCAAGCTTGTGTTTTTACAAAAACAATCGTTTTATACTGCGTCATTTCTAAACTATTAGAAGGATTCAATGTATGCTTTACACTCTACCAAGCTGCTTTGATAAGTCGTCATATTTTTTGTTTAGCAAGGTCTTAAAGGTGATCTTTAGTCCACCAAGGGAACAGATCATAAAAGTCTTAAAACTGCTTTTGCAGAGTTTTATTTCTTATTTTTAAGCATGAAGATTACTAGCATGAAGATAACAGGGCAGTTATTGTACAACGTGTTCTTTGTTTTTGCAGGTTATAGCTAACATATTAGGAATTCTCCAAATGCCAGTTTTATTTGTTAAGTATTGTGAGAGCAAATAGATGTAATCCTGTAATACGTTCTTAGAATGTGTTCTGCTGAAGAAAGAGGCAGTAGGAGAGGTCTGGTCTGAGCATGACTGTGAGAAATTATGTCACTAACCACATTTATCCCATACAAGCTAGTTGTTACTGTTTTACTATATTTAATATCTATTCCATACAAAGATTTGCAATTTGCTTTTCTTTATGGAGCAGCACTTCATTGAAAGTAATGGGACAAATAAAAGAAAAATCAGGAGAAAGTAATTTCTTGAAGAAGACATCCAATATAAAAAGACATCCATCTGAATTTTAGACATCCATCTAAAATTTCCCTCGCAACATTTTTTCGTGTATTTTTTACCACAAACAACCTACATTTTGCATGTTATCCTTAGGTTTGTAATAAATCAAGTAGAAATGGTGGGATAAGCAGGAAGAAGTACTAACCTTGTTCTATATGTTTGCGGATGGGCTGGAATGCAGAAGAGCCAGAGGAGGAGAAATGTTTGTCTTAAAGCATTGGTTATCAGGTTGTGCTCTGTACTGTAGATGCACTGATAATACTCTGTTGGAGAAGTGCAGAGTCAGCCGATCCTGAGTGCTGATTCCAGTGCTTCATTTTCAGGCACCTACAATGAAATCAGTGGGAACTGAATGAAGATAAATCATTGTGCATTTTCAAAAATCCCACTAGGCACCTCCTTTTATCTTCAGATGCCTTAAATCCTCGGAAAATCTGCTTCTATGTTCTGTAAATCATAGAGGATAAAGTCAGAAATCAATGCAAAACGGATTAGAAGTTATTCCTTTTATGTGAACACAACTGAACAGTTTCTTACAACTCATCTCCAAACCTTGGAAACACTTGAAATTTTCTCTTGCTCGTGCAATGACAGCAGTAGTCTGACTATTAGGGTATTTGGGAGAAACTCAAAATGCATCTCAGCGTTACTGTCAGCCGTAGTGGGGTGATGTTTGAGAGATGAGAGGGTTCTCAGTTGCAGTTTGCAGCTGATTGGGCTGCAGTACACCACAGAGTAATGTAGGAGCTGAGTATTTACTGCTTCAGTAAAAATGAAAATACAGTCACTGTGAGGCTTTCGTCCAACAATCTCTAGGCTTTCTACATCAACTTTATAAAATGTTCTGAGCTGCAGGAGGTATTTGTTACTGTCTCAGTTCTACATATGGAGGAAAAAGGCAGTAGAAGGGAGAAGTATCTGATGTGGCAGCGTTTTCATAGTGCAGATGGTCTTCTTTTTGGGCCTAGAAATAATTTTCAGCAAGGTTCATAGATGTCAACACTTGGAATACCTGCTAGTTTTCCCACTGAAACCTCTGTCAGTGTATCTTCTGCTTCATCCAAAAGAGGTCATTAATTAGATATAGCACTTGATGTGAAATAGTACGAGCTGAAGGACAAGAGATAGCCAAGATTGCCAAGGAAATAAATAAACCTCAAATTCCAGTGATGAAGAGTATTATTAACATTTTAGAGAGAAGGATAGATGTGATCAGTATTCTCTAAGTCTGATAACCAGTAACACTTTCAAAACAGATCATGGACTTGATCTAGGTGATCTTGCTGTGGCTGAGAGATTGGCCTAGATGATCTTTTGAGGTCTCTTCCAATCCCTAACATTCTGTGATTCTGTGAAATACATCATCTCAGCAAAGCTAAAATAATACTTGACTTGAATGTATTTTGCTTGCTGTAGCATGATCATAGTAAAAAACCAAACCAAGCACATCTGTCTTTACTGTGTTTAGTTCACCAGATTCAGGTACGTTTCTTAGTTCTCTGCCGTGATGACCACTTCATCTGACTGTTCAGATTCATACATCAACTTCTTTACTCTTCTTTACATTTCAGTTCTTCATTAATACCTGGAAAAAAATTATCTGTATAGGAATGGCTGCTAGTTTGTATGGATCTGATTGCAGAACAATAGCCTGTGGAATACATCTTTCTAGGTTTGTTTAAAGGATGCCCTTTGATGTCTTTTTTTAATCCCTCCTTGGATTATGTATTCTTGTCAGTTCTTACTTCCAAATGGTATATTTATTCTGTTCCGCTTTATTTTTCCTTTTACATCATTACAGCCTCCTTTTTCTCACTGTATCTTCCACTGGTTCTTTTGAATCTTCTTGGCATCATTCCTTTCCATTACTGATGAGCAACTTTGCTCTGTGAAGGAAACCTCTAGACAGAAAGCCTGTCTTAAATGCAGGATAGAAGCAAAGAAATTCTCAAGTGTGACAAGAAGTGTCCATTGGGAAGCCTTGTGGAATAAGTATAAGAAGTTCCTGAAGCTGCCAGCTTGACAGCCACCATAAACCATACAAGATCGTGGTAATGTGTGTCTCACAGCCCCTGTGAAATAGGATGTCTAAAGAGAGTTTTTCCAACCACTGAAGTGTTTGCAGCTATTATTCCCATTGAAATTCCCTTTGAAGGTTCATGGTACTTCTAAAATAAGTTAATTACATTAATTAAGGCAAAGATTGTAAATGGAGTCAGTTACAGAATCACAGAATGGCCATGGTTGGAAGGGACCTTAAAGATCATCTAGTTCCAACTACACTGCATAGTATGGGACACCTTCACTAGATCAGGTCACTAAGGGCCCCAGCCAACTTGGCCTTCAACACTTCCAGGGATGCGGCAGCCACAACTTTCTTGGGCAACCGGTTTCAGCATCTCAGCACCTTCACAGGAAAGAATTTGTTCCTAATGTCCAACCTAAATCTCCCCTCTCCAAGTCTGGAACCCTTTCCCCATGTCCTTTCCCTGTGCACCCCCTTGTAAAAAGCCCTACCCCAACTTTCTTGTAGCCCCCTTCAGATATTGGAAAGCTGCCAGAAGGTCACCTGAGAGCCTCCTCTTCTCCAGGTGAAGAGAAAATAGAAGGTCATTGTTACTTTGGGAATATTGTATGTGTGTTTTGTTTCTTTTAAACCTTAAAAGATATTAGAAATGTTAATTTGGTTTTCCTCCTAATTGCTTCATTAGGGGTGTTTTTATGGCTTTAGGATAGTCACTTGAAGCATCTATGCTGTTCAATCTCAAACATAGATATGAATTCATTGAAAATTTATGAAGTAAAATAAATAGCAAAGGGTACCAAACTGCAAAGAATCATTTACCTTCGGAAGTGTGAAATATTCTAGTTTTTTACTGCATCTTATGTCACATAACATAATCGGCTTCCTGGTCACTGTGGAGACTGTAAAACAGATAGGCCTACATGTGTAATGTAAAAAGTGGAGTGAAACCTTTGCTGTTATGTCATTTTTGCATATTCGGAAGGAGCAAAGCATGGGCAAAATTTGAGCTTTGAGTAAAAAGAATCTGTTAGGTTTAATTCTTGAATTACAGAGTCTGTTGTGTTGTTTTTAAGATCACTGCTTTCCTATAGCCAGGCAATATCTGTGCTTGTTGTAGGGGCATTAGCATTTCATTCCAGGTGTTTCTGGCTGCAAAGGCAGAAGCTTGATTCTTATACTAATTTAATTATTTACATTTTTTGCTGCAGATGCAGCTTCCTTGCATACCATATGGCAGTAATTAACAGTTTCAGACTTGGTTCGGAGTTTTCTTCTGCTTCAGTTACTGGTTGGTTTGGGACAAAATTTTAATGTCAAAGAAACAGAGTTTTCTTCCTGCGTGTAACTGAACGTAGAAATAATGTGCTTCTCTAGATGAGGAAGGAGATGAGAACTGTTTAGAGCACTAAACACCAAGTGCAACCCGTTTCTTTTCATTGGGTTTTCCCTGTTCCTCTGTAGAACTGAGATAGGCTGTGGCTGGATCCTGGAAATGGAGAAAGACAATTTGAGAGATGCAGTTGGGATGAGTAGTTTCATTTAACTCCTAAATGTTTGCACTTTTTATGAGAGCAAGGGTAACATTGTGTAATCTTTAAAAAAGATATTGCTTAGTGAGGATAAATCCATTGTCCAGTGACATGACTTTTCCTGTCAATCACAAAGGTGACAAGGGGGCTAGATTAAGTAAAGCTTGCCCAAGATTAACAAAGGAAGATTATTGACCTCATCCTGAAAGGGCAGAAGCCTGTTTTATCATTAAACCTTGGAAGAGGTATTTTCTCTATAGGTGGTAAGCTGTTTGGCAATATAGAGGCAACTTTCTTGTAAACGAACAGGTCTTCCTGTGGATTCTAGCCTGGAAGAGGAGCGCAAGACACGAATCGTAGGGCAGTCCTTTTTTTTCCTGTTGCTTTTATTGAGGAAGAAAGAAGGGCCCTGGGGTGTTTAGTTCAGCAGGATCTGTGTAGGTCCTTGTCTGCCTTTCTGGAGCAGGAAAAGCAAGAAGCAGCAGCATCAGGTGTTGGTGAGTACAATCCCAGCTCAGAGTTGGGGGAAATGTTGTGTCAGCACACATGAGCAGAGCAATTCGCAATGCAAGTGAACAATAGAGCCCCATCCATGAAGCAGCTGCTAACTACATAAAATTGTTACCAGGATTAGCAGTGCCAGAGGCTGGAATGTAATCAAACTTGAACAGGTGAAATGGTTACACAGCTGAGAGCGACTGTTCTCGGGTGAAGGAGTGTCTGTTTTCGTGCTGTTATGGTGACTGACAAATAGGTCTTGTGTGTGGCTTGATGAATTTCATTTAAAAATGTCAGTAGTAGATATTTAGGTTCTTTAATTCTGCTGTTACTTTTCTCTCTGTTAACTGAAAAAAAGTCATGTGAATTCATCCTTTCAAAAAGGAACCTGCTAAATCTCACTTGTTGGGAGGGAACTTCCTTCTCAGGGGACTAATTTTAAACTCTTGCTGACATATCTTTCTTGCCATTAAGGATTTCTCTGAGTGTTTTCATGGAAGATAGTTGAAGTCACATATGTAATATCAAAGGATTTTCTTTACTAGAAGTTTTTAGCTTTATACAGCTGTTGACGTGAATAGATTTTATGTGGAAGTATCCTTTCTTTTTACATGGTAAATGTAAAAAATCTAGAGCCACTGAAATTTTTGTCACTGTTCCTGGTAATAGCATGAGAAGGAGAAAAATAAATCAGGGGGATGTAAAACAAAAGCCAGGATAACATCTGAGCATTTCAGTTGGGGTTTCTGGAAAACAGAATAAAAAGATCATGGACAATTGGGGAAGACAGATTCTTGAGCTGGTGTGCTGGAGGCTTCATGTTGAACTCTCGTCAACAGCAGTAGCTGATGTGTGCACCCATCCTCTGGTACGGAAAGGAGAGGATTCCTCTTAGATTGCAAATCACGCAGTGAATGTGTGATTGCTACAGATCTTTTTGAATGAATAATTCACTGGTGTACTGTAATTTAGCCCACTGAGATGTGATTGCAGCTGTTCCCCTACTGTATATGTGTTTTGATTAACTGGAGCATATCTTAAACCCCACAAGTGTATAAATAGCCCATGTATGTGATACACAAACACTGCATACACGCGTACCTACCAAGCAGTCTCAGGAAACATTCTGGTTTGGGGGTGATTGCTTACATGTATATTTGAATATATAATTTATATTGTTTGAAATCTGTATGGCACGCTTCCCTTTCTGGACCATCTATGAAGTTGTCTTAACTGTGGGACTATATAACTGCTTTTAGCCAACTTTGTGCTATCAGATTTTAGTATAGTTTATGAGTTTATTGGTGCAAGACCTTTACAGTATAAGAAATGACTTCTTTTGTGCCAGTTTTACAGGTATGAACCCAAAATGCAGAAACAGAAGTGGCTTTTTCTATGGGTACACAGAATGTTTGAATGAAGTAGAAATTGAGTGTCAGACTTTAAGATTCACAAACTGCTCTCCTATCCTCACCCCCTCAGCTGCTCTTCCCCAGAAAGAGAAGCAAGGAAATTTTAGTAGTTTTAAAGATACTTAATGGGTTCCATTTAAATGGCAAGCAGTTTGTGATTTAAAAAAATAACTTTATATTAGTTTACATATCATTAAATCCTTGTGTTATGCTTCTTACCTCGTAGCAGACTCGTTTAATACTTGGAATGTATGCGTGTATATAAAAACTTGCATGCACCCAAAACGTACGTGGAGAAAAGCAGTGACGATTCCTCAGGTTTAGACAGCTGTACTTTGTGTCTGCGGCCAATGCATGACTGACACAGAAGCACAAATGAGTGTCTTTAAGGCCCACTTTGGAATAAAAGCAAGCAACTAGTTCTCGGTAAAATTAGGAACTATGCAGTTCCTACACCAAACTGATGTTATAAGTAGATTTAAGAACTGTAACTAAGGATGATATTTGGCTTATCTCTCTTCAAAGTGTAAATAAGAAAGCTGCTTTCAAGGTACTTGCTCTTTTGGCTTTGCCTGTAGGGAAAAAACATCGTCACTTGGTGATAATGGATTTGAATATTAGATAAAATCTGAACCGATGCAGAAGTTAACTGTTTTCCTCATCTAGATCGGTGCTATAAAACTGGTTTTTGAGGTCTGTGTATGTGAAAAGGATTGGATTCAGGTCTGACTAATTTTTTTAAGTCGACTGTTAGCAACTAGTAATTTTCCAAGTGCATTACAGAAATGAATGTAGTTGCAATAAAAAAAACAAGTATTTCTGTTGACTAGAGTAGGAAAATTTTGTAGGGCTTGGTCAAAATCTCATTGACGTCAGTAGAAAGTCTCTCATTAACATCACTGGGTTTGGCTTTTGGGGCATATGATGGCCCAGATTGTAATCTCGGTTAAATCCGATTCTGAGAGGGAATTTATTCACTAGTATAACACATTCAAGCTGCTCAAAACTGTTTTGCACTAAAAGTTTTCTTAACCAAAGGTAATCTTTTAGCCTAAAAGTAGTAGTCTGTGAAAACGAATATAGTTTTTACTTCTTAATTTCTGCATTGCTTTATTTAAATGTAATTGATATCAGCTTTAGCCATATATATTCCATTTATGAAAAAGAACCCCACATTCTGCTGGAAATTTGGGGTTTTATTAAACCAGAGATACCCAGAATTACCTGGGAAAAGAATTACAAAATTGTAACAGAGCTCACTAAAACCTAAAAACTACAACAAAACACCAAAACTAAAACAACTTTAAAATTAACTAAGTTGACTAAGTCAGATCACAGGATAGTCCAGTGAATGTTTTGAAAACAATAGTCATTTAAATATCTGGGATACAAAAATGTAAGTAGATGGGATAACAAAAAAGACAACTGGAGAATCATCATAAACACTATCGGTGTTTGCAGCGTTGTATTATGCAGTCTATGTACTCAGCCAGCTTTGTTCAGAGGCAGTGACCAAAGTTTTGCAAGGAATAGATGACGTTTGTTAGCAGAGGGGGAAAAAGGGGGAGTTTGGACACGTGTACGGAAGGGTAGCGTATAAAAGAGACTTAAAAGGGGAAAGGAACATATGCAGAGATTGTTGCTTTATGTTGGAGAAGGCGTGGAGGGGAAGGCTCTCATATTAATGAAGGAAAGTTTGAAGATGCAGGGACCAGTTTTGGTTTCCACTAAAATTAATGAGTAGACCTTTGTGGACTCTCACATGAGGAAGATTGTGTGTATGTTTTGGGAAATCACAGCATTTTGCCACTATGCTGCCAGTGAAAGTGCTTAGGACCACCTTTGTTAAAAACATTGTCTCTACAAGAAATGAAGGTGTAAGATGGAAGAGGAGAGTAGAAGGAGAATTAGACAACAATTGATTAATCCTTTATAGATGGGAGAATTACTTGAACTGTGAAATAAAATAAGTCATATGGCGAAGGGCATTTAATATGCAATTCCAATTTCATTTCTTACAACAACTAGCCATCAAGGCATTAAGTACTTTATAAAAAGTCAGGACATTAATGGAGTCCTTGTAAAAATTGAAAATTTTTTCAAAGGAAAGCTGTAAAAGAACAAACAATTAAAGGTAATCAATACCATTGTTATTAGAAAACCTGTAAGTACAACACTTCTTCTCAATTAGGGAAAAACTGTATTTTATGTTTCTCTCTTGCAAGCTCATCTTTGTTCACTTCATCCTGTAATCTTGGTTTATGCTTTATGTGTAGGCTTTGTTCTGGGTGCTTTTGAAGCATTGAATGCCTTTTTAAAGGTTTCAACAGAAGAACAAACAGCAATGAACTCAACAAAGGATTCTTCTTTCTCTCCATCTTTATTTTTTTTCTCTTTTAAGAAAAGAAATATTTCATCTTAGTTTTTTTCCCTTTCAGGAAGTTGATGGCAATAAAGTGATGTCTTCATTTGCCCCACATAACTCATCTACCTCACCCTTGAAGGCAGAAGAAGGTGGGCGTCAGAGTGGAGAATCATTGTCCAGCACAGCCCTAGGAACCCCTGAAAGGCGCAAAGGGAGCCTAGCAGATGTTGTAGACACCCTTAAGCAGAGAAAAATGGAAGAGCTCATCAAAAATGAGCCAGAAGGTAAGGCCCAGGAAATTGACCAAAATTTTCTGGTCTCTTTTCTTTTTTTCAGATAACACTTTTTAAACTGCTCGTTTTCTTCTCTGCTTTTTCTTGCTAGCAAAACTGAAGTGAAGAACTCATAGCTCGTGTTTACATTAGAGATAAATTTCAGCAACATCCCATCACAGTGAACATTTTTAGCTTTTTCCAAATCAGAGCCTTTGACCAACATAACAGTATCTTTACCACAGTTGCAGTAGACACAGCAACCTCTTCTACATGGGGGCAGTGACCACTAATTTTAACAGCCTGGGGGGTCATCCATTTCTAGAGCACAAAGCAGTGTTATTAGTAACGTCAGTGTTTTATGTGAAATTATCTAGTAGACATGTCATTATCTGAAAGGTAAGAAGTTAAATTGGAATTCATGAAAGCTTTTGTCTGGAGTGTGTGGTGTCGTGACATCCTCTTAATCTGTAGTGCAGGTACTATACAAATAGAGGACAGGCATTCTCTGTGTTATGTTAGGTGTTTAACCTTGGCATATAGGTCTTACCTCTGGAGAGACAGATTCTGTTTGGGAGCTTATGTGGAGCTGATGCCAGTGCTGCTTGTGCTCTGTGGGCTGAAACTAAGACTGAACATCTCACCTCTGAGAAACCATGGGACAGCTTCCCTTTGAAGGGAAGTAAGATTTTAAATTCCTGCCTATGTGGGGCAGAGTCAATCCCCTGACTGGAAGATATAAGTTCTCACTGTATTCTCCATTGGTACCCAGCACACTTATTTATGGCTAGATTTCCAGGGAACTGTGAGCCAGTTGATGGTCTTGTTACCGTACTGAGCCTCATTCACCAATGTAAATTAATAAGACTTCATTTTCATTCGCACCCTTCTAGCCTGTTGTAGAAATTTATTTCAACTATGTAAAAGCATGGACGCTGAGCCCCCCTCAGTGTTGGAGTGGGAATTGACTACACGTGCAAGAACATTTTAGAACAACCAGTACAGTGGGATGAATGTATAGATGCAAACAGAACCACACTGTCACATACACGATCATGATAGGACTAAATTAGTCTTCTCTTCTTGAATGAGCCCCACAGTAAGAGGCTGCTGGGGAAAAATTCTTTGTCTAGCTTTTTATTTTTTTTAATGTTGTGTAGAATCCTAGTATTTTATTTTGCATTTGCATTGGCTTAATGTTCAGTGCCATGACCAAACTTGAGCCTTTGGAGATGATCTTTCCTGTGGATGGGATGGGGTGAGGAGTGAAAGAAGCCCTTTACCCTAACTTTAGAGAGAGGAGAGAACAGGGGGTTCTGGGCAGTGTATAAATACACTATTCAGTATGAGGTTGTACAAGCTGCACAGACTCCATTAAGGAAAGGCCACAGATAGGCATCAAAATGGTTACAGAGCCTGTGCATTATATCAGCTCTACTAAAATGAAAATATACAGTACAAACAAAAGATCTACAGCTTTGTGAAGAGATTGGGAGGAAAAGGAGGGGGAGCAACTGAATGTTGGGCTTTGCAAATGCATGCAACAGAAAATCTTTTCTTCCCTCTAGCCATTGTTCTATTGTCTTTCAAAGGCCATTAAAATGAACAGCAGGTTGTGATGAAAATTTCATTAAGCCCTAGTTAAGTCATTATGAGAGTGCCATATTCATGTCTTTGCTTACTCCCCATCCAGGAAAAAATGAATAGGAAAGGGTTGGGGTTTCCCCCCCCCCAATTCTCCTTAAAAGCAACTAACAAAAGTTCAGAAGTTAGAAGAGAATGGGAAATGGGACATGAAACAAAAGGAGGCCAGAGAGGTGAGCTGGCTAGGAAGAAAATTAGACTTGCATAAGAGCACTGAAAGGTAGTGAGGGACAAATACATCATTTTGACACGTTTCCCTCCCCCTCCCTTCAGCCAACATGATTGTTTTTAGAGTGGCTAATTAAAAAATATATATTTCTGGGTGCAGATGGCAAGACTGTTCTTAGAAATCCTCCACAAATGCAAGTCCTTTTTTTCCTAGAAGAACTGTGTACTACTGCAAGCACAATGTCTTCTCTGTTTGAACTCCCCCAGAAAAGCTACTTATTGTCATGTCTTCTTCATGTAGTGCTAAAGTAAAGTTGTCAGTCATCACTAGTTGCTGGTCAGGTAATTAGCATATTAATGAATTTATCCATGAATAAGATAAGTTACAAGTGGGAATCTTTGGTAGTGCCTGTAGGTAACAGCTCAGCAGTGCATGATTACTGTGTATTTCAGTAAGGTTTTTTTAGGTTTGCTAGTTTGTGGAGCTTTGCAGAAGACTAAGAATTGTCGTTAAGCTTTGCTGTGTTATGTCGACAACACTAATATAATACTTCATTCCTTTTTGTGGAGAAGGGGAAACATTTGTACCAGTAGCGGAGGTTTAATTAAATCAATTTCTTGTGAATCTTTCAAAGATCAGATATGAAACAGATTCCCATTTCTCTATCTACTCAGAAGTTTATATATTATTTAACTTGTACAACAAGTAATGTTTGCTCTGTTTTTATTGTTTGAAATTGTCTTTGGAATTACTGTGGAAAATGTGCTTTGAAATCGGTCTTCCAAATGGCCTGTTCCTTCAAATCTGGGAAAGACAGAAGGGCTGGGTAGACAACTCTAGGTCTCGATCCAAACCTTGCAGCAGTCAGGTAAAGGAGCTTTCATTTTATAAATGCATTTTGAGGACATGTCAGATGTTCTTAATGCTATTGATAACAGGTCTGACTGTGTTTAAGAAACTTCATTGATACAAGGTAAAGCATTTTGTAGAAAGCAAGCGTTAATATAGTAAACGTTGTCAGTAAAGGACAAAGATTTTTACAGGGTTACAAAATACGCTGCACGACTGCACCCATGTATGTATGCATATATGTAAGCACAAACATGTGCCCACCCACATGTGAGCTGCCAAGGGAAGCATCACTGTTCATATAAATGGTTTACAAGTTGATCTGTTGTATACATGCCCTTGGGTAATGGCCCTGTAGGAAGCAATGCTATCTTCTCTGCCCTAAAAACTTGTGAAAAGCTTGTCACCACCTTCTCCTCGTTGCGTATTTGTATGGTTTGGTTCATCATAGGGGTTTATACTTACGTCTAAAACCCACGCTCTGTTTGGTTTTTTTCCCCCTGAAACTTGCTGTTTTACTCTTTCCGTATTAAAGTACGTGACTGACAGTGAGTCATGCTGACACAGAGACATGGAGTGTTTCAGGGAATGTAAAACTTGTGGAATTTTACTCATTGCTAATACAGTGCTCGTTTTTCTTATTTCAAATTCTGCAGAAAATCTTTATATGCTGCTTTACTATTAGGCCCCCGAAGGCATAAACCTATTACTGAAGTCACACAATGTTATTTTACATGAAATATTTGGTCCTTTCTAACTTGAACTTCAGAAGAGGAGTCAGGCCCCTTTTATTCCTGGTATACAATAATGAAGATAATGGACTGGGTTTGGAGAAGCCTTATATACTGTGACAGACCTCAAGCCCTTGCCCTGAGGGTCGTCTGCCGACCATGGGATTCCTTTTGCAGCTAAAATCATTCGGCGAATGAGATACAGGCATGTTTTTCTTCTGTTTTCTTAGGGCATCAGAGGATGGCAGAGACTCTCTGTCTGTCTGTTCTCTTCATTTGTAGAAATGAAATGGAAATCTCTTTGAAGTCACTGAGCTTGACACAAGTTCATGAAAGCAAAGACCAAAGCAGCCACTTAGCTTTTTCTTGCACTACTAATGGGATTGGATTGCTGCATTTTAATTTATGGCTCGTGCTTGTGGAAAATTAAATCTCTGAAATCAGTATGGCCTTTACTCTAAATGTAGGGCTTGGCTTCTGGAAAAAAATAGCCAAACAAGTAAATGCTCTATTTTTAGAATATGCCACAGTACTTACCAGCTCTTTATATCTCCTAGCCTTAATTAAGAATCAAACTTCTTTTTGCATTTCAGCAGTGCATGTTTGTGACAGGTTATGTATGTTTATCTTTAAAATGTCCACACTATGTCTTCTGAGGCCAGATCTATGTTAGTTTATGGAATTTTTAAGGATTCCAGTTGAAAGAGTTCGCATGGGCCTTTACCTGGCCATAGAGACTGCATATAGGAATATGTGCCTTCATCTGTGCAGCTTGTAATTCTATAACAAGAACCTCTGAAACTCAGTTATTTGGTCCTTTAAGTGAATACTTTGAATTTTTTTAAATGTTAATACACAAATACACACATATATGAGATGCATTAGATATATATTTTTGACATATATAAAAATATGTACACACAATCATTTCTTTATGTCATGGAATCATAGAATCATTATGGCTGGAAAGGACTTCCAGGATCATCAAGTCCAACCCTCATCCAAGCATCTCCCTAACCACTAGACCATGGCTTCAAGTGCTCTAGCTAGTCATTTTTTAAACACCTCCAGGGATGGTGACTCCACCACCTCACTGGGCAGCCTGTTCCAGTGCCCAACGACTCTCTCAGGAAAGAACTTCTTCCTAATATCCAATCTAAACCTCCCCTGATGCAACTTGGGACCATTTCCCCTCATCCTAGCATTAATATTTTGGGAGAAGAGACCAGCACCAGCCTTGCTACAACCTCTTTTTAGGCAGTTGTAAAGAGCAATAAGGTCTCCTCTCAGCCACTTCTCTAGACTAAATAATCCCAGTTCCCTCAGCCACTCTTCATGGGCCCTGTTTTCCAGACCTTTCCCCAGCCTCAGTGCCCTTCTCTGGACCCCTTCCAGCAGCTCAGTATATATATTATGTTATAAAGACTATAATGGTTTTTCTGCTTCAAAATTTTGTTCTACTAGTCCTTATGTCTTCTGAACAGACACAATCTTGAGTGTTTAGCAAACAGGTAACACATACGCTTGCAGAACTGTAACATGTAGTGTCAACACTAGAGTTTCATATATAGTGTGCTGCAATACTACAAGTAATTAGTTTGTCAGAAAGAAAGGGTATGAGGAAGGCCTTTTGGACATGATTTTTGTCTTCTGTACATCACTCAAAGGCTATTTATGCTTGATGTTTACATTATAAATCACAACACCTGTTCTTGTGGTGATGTAAATGGCTGATTAAACAGTTCTATAGTTTATAAAAGTGAACTGTATTGAATTCAGGCTTTCAGTTGAAACAAGATCCTAGAAGTTCTCCTAATATTATCAAACTTTTAAGCAACAATCTTATAAAGAAATCAAGAGATCTCCCTGTTCTAAAGCCTTAAATTCCAAAGCAGGTTATTAATGGGCACAAGCAGCTAAGTCTTTAAAATGCAGAATCTCGTTTTTAAATTACTTCAGATGAGATGGGAAGAAACAAACTGAAAAGATTCACTTTATTGAATTGAAGTGAAAAGTCTAAGGATAGTCTTAAGTGGTTGAGGTTTATCTGGTTCTTCACTGCCCCTTTCACAGAGTGTGTGTTAGAGGCATTCTTACGCTGTTCTACTAAAGGACAAGTAACGTTACTCTGGAGATGAGTACTTTTAAATTTTATTCATACACTTTTGCTGCTGTGGAAGGATGCTTCAAGTGCACTGTGGTTCCATGTTCATCTATGCAATCTGTCACCAGAAAATATGTCTCTTCTTGTGGAGTAAGTCATCATCAAACTTCCATGCACTTCTTTCAAAGGCCTGCCATATGGAAATGTTCGTTCACATGCTGCTGATAACAACTTTTCAAAGATGAAGTTTATAGGCCTATGTGAAGAGAAGGCATGGTTAAATGCTGTGGTGGCTTAAACCTTTATTAACGAGTGCTTTAACTCTAGAACAGAGGTAGTCTAGTTTGAAGCCCTGCCAGCTCTTTGTTGCTCAAAGTGAAGTTTATTAATTTGTCACCTTCAGTTTTTAACTGTTTTCCTTCCTAATAATTTAGCTCGATAGTCATGGTTGATTTCAATGCATGTTTTCAAAATGTACTTAGATTGCCTTCCAAGTCTCTTGCTCACATCCTCAAAGGTTTGTTGCTTTGGGATTTTTCTTTTCTCTTTTAATAAAGGCATCTGAAGTGCTGATACAGCATCTTAAACATAGAAGAAAGCATTATAGTCAGGCGAGAATCCGGAAACTTGTGCTTTTGGAGAGAGCATTCATCCGTCGTCCCGCCTCTCTTTTAGAATGAAAGTCTTCTCTGACGAGTCTCCATAATTAAAATCTTCTTCCAGAAGACATTCACTCCATAATATCGGCCAAGTGGCATCCAAAGCAAAGTGCTTGATCTCTCACATCTCATCTTTTATATTGTAGCGTGTAAGTGGTTAGCCAAGACCTAACTAATTATTTGGGCTCCTGTCTGCCCCTAATTCTCCAGGTATCTGGACTGAGTAGCGATGATTCATTTCAAGAGAGTTTTTTCCCAAAATCTGCTGCCAGGTCATTCTGATGTGCTGTTGCCCCCAACATATTCCAGCTAGATTGCTGTGCTGTCTGTCTTAATCTTCTCTTTTTTTTATTTTTCAATTTCCCCCTCCCCTAGAAAAGCCATTAGTGTTCTGAGCTTCATTTCAGCCCTTGGATCATTTCTGCAGAAACCTCTGACCCATGCTGATAATATACAAATGTACGTGAGGGAGCGTGCCAGGTCTTTCCGTCTGCTTATGTGCCACAGCTTTTGGGGATGTCATTTATTCAAGAGGAAAGAATGAGCCACCTGTTTCTCAGGCCTCTTGTCCCTCATATTAAAGGTTCAAGCCCTTGCTGAATAATAACATCTTAATCTGGGCGACACACACAACATTTAGCTCAAACATATTTGTCAAGCTGGTGGGGTTTGTGGGATTTTTTTTTTCCCTCTCTCTTACCCCCGAGGCGCTTGTCATGACCGTGCATATTAAAATTAATCAGACCTCCCAGGATCATGAAGAAGTGGATATCAAGCATTTGCCCTAATTAAATATGCCTGCTTGGTTTTGTTCTAGTGGATACTTGGTCTTTTTTTTTAATAAGAGCAGCTTATGGAGGAGGCACGACCAGCTCTAGAGTTAGTGGAGAGCTCACTTCAAAGTTTTCCCTGCCACCTGCGCCCAAGATGCTGAGACCTAAAGAGCTCCCTGCGTCCTTTCTTAACGGCACAATTTGTGGGAAGTGAGTGAAGGGGGAAGGAGAAACTACAGCCAAACGAGTGAGGGCACGATCAGGGAAGGGGAGGTGAGGAGCTGGGATGAGCATGTGGATTGGCTTTTTGAAGTTGATTAAGAGAGCCTATCATCCTGTCTGATTTGCTTCAGATCTCATGCTGTGCCGTGAGCTATTCACAAGGTTGTCTTGTGTCTTCTGTTTACCAGAAGTGAGGGAAAGCCTCTAGTATGGCAAGGAGCAACAGTTGCAGCAACTCCCACTTGCTTGTTTAGCTAATGAAGTAGCCTTGTAAAAACACTCTTAAGTTTGAAGCTCTTGCTTGCTTTTATTAGTTATGTGTCTGTTTTATTTTGATATTTATAAGGTGGTTTGATCATTACCAGTTCTACACAACGATATACAACCTCCTGTTATAAATAAGCTGTACTGGGAAGACAGAACTCCTTTCATCATTCTTTCTTCTCATACTTGTTAATTGTGTTGTGGTTTCTGCATTGCCTCAGGAGAGAACATGCTATATGTGTGTGATTTCTATACTGTAATGTACAAACACCAAAAGTGCTGCGAACAGAGCAAAGAAGAGCTGAGGGGAAGGACACGCTAAAGTCCGTTAACTAGTAAGCAAGAGCTGATGCTATTAAGCAATTCAACAAATAATTTTAGCCAAAAATAATAGAAAATTTGGAACAGTCAACATTTTTAGACAAAATGTTTCATTGGAAATGATAATTTTTGTTTTTAGATGTTTAAGATTATTAATCTGAAAGAGAAATGAAAACATTTCAATTAGGCTTAAATAAAACATTTTGGGTCAGGTGGAAACAGCTTTTCCCCGACTTGATTTGGCTACTGAAATGAAGAAATTCAAACTATTCAAACAAATGAGTTTCAAAACCTGGAGAGGTTTTAGGGTTGGGTTTGTACCTAATGACCTGAGGAGGACAAAAGAGCAGTTGTTGTAAAGGTACTTAAATGTATCTGAATGTTATGTGCTGCAGTTTTGAGAGTAGGCTGTAATATCTTAGCCAGAAAAGCTTTCAAAATTTTATTTCCTCCAACAGTGCAAATTTCTGTGGCTTCTGAAGCTGCAATCAGAAATGTTTTGCAGCACCTAGGGCATTTTATTTTGAAGCAGTTTGGGAAGTTTATCATACTTCATAGGTTAGACATACTTGGCATGTCTTTGCAGCAGAACCCTGTGAGTCTATTCTAGAGGACCTAAAAATCTGCACTTGTTACAACCCCGGAATTTGATTTTGCTTTCTATTAAATTTCTTGCAATCCAGTATGCAGGCAAAAAGGAGAGCTCTATTTATCTGTTTCCAGAACAGTTCAAGTCACTGAAGTAAAGTCCAGCAGGTAGGTTGATTTAAAATTGTATTGCGTGTTCATGCAGTAACCCATTGCCGTCTTTCTGTCCCTCTCAAAGTATTGTTGCTATTTTATTTTTCATTTCAAGTCTTGGCACAACTGAGATGTAAAGAACCATACTGACACTGCCAAGCATCTGTCTGGTGCTTGACAGCATCATAGAAACCCTTCCACTGTTTCATCTGGGTTGCTATTGGTTATTTAACAACACAATGCAAATGGTGCGGTGTGGGTGTATGTGAAATACAAAGAAAGGTTGAGGTGGGGGCAAGGAACCTTGTACAAGTAAATATGTCTTTCATCATATCTTTTGTTTGGTCTGTTTGCCGTGTGCTATTCAGTAGTCAATAGAAGTTGCTTGGTGGTTCTGCAAAAGGGTAAGCCTTGTCTTAAACTTTTATTCTCCTCTGTTTGACTCAGTCTAGAAAGTTTGCTGCTTTTTGTGTATCTTCCCTGCTTTGTTGTCACCTGTCTATCCTTGAAGGGCTTTTGTCACTGCTGTTTAGCTGATGTGACGTAAGCTGATACTTGGGAAATGCTCCTTATTCAGCAGTGATCTTGTTGTACAGGTGAAGTGGATGTTTAGAAAGCTTATGAAGGGTTTACTGTGGTGGTCCTTGGGGCAATACCGTTCTTTCAAGCTTGTGTTTTAGTTTATTTATTTAGCAGGGGCGAAAGTGAAAAGTGAGCAAAGAGAAAAATCAGTCCATCCTTTCAGCTGACGATTGTCCTCTTAGCACTTGTGCGACTCAGTAAGTCTTTCTGAGATGATTTAATTCATATTTAAGATCTCTCCTCCCAGCACATTAATATAATGTCAATGTAGAATGCATTGCATGGTTTAATTACTGAAGAGAGCAGTAGTTGGGAAAACAGACAGTAATTGAACACATGGCTGTTTATTACAACAGGACAGTGCTCCTACGCTGGTATTTAGGGCATTAATAGGGAAGAATTGATTTGTTGTTTTAAGATGAATTCAATCACTGTTGCTTAGGCCTTTGTTTGTTCAGGCCGAGTTATGCTTTGTTTGTGTTATGTGCCCAAGAGGTTTGCACACCACAGCAGGGCATTAGTCATGCAGAGGGCTTGGGAGCTGAGAGCCATTTAAATGAACAAAAGACATTTTTCGTTTTAGCCCTGTTTATCTTCCTCTCTAACTTTTGCTACCCTCTAACCTATCTTCATCTCTCTCCCTCTCTCTTTCTTCCCCCTCCTTTCTGCCCCAAACATTTTTGGTTAATGCAGAGGTCCTCCTGCTTTCTTCCTTCCTCCTCCTCTCTATTCACCCTTCTGAAGATGAATGGAGCTCTGATTGTTGCACGGTGCTGCAAGGAGGTTGCAACATAGTGCAAACAGGAGTGCTAGCTCCCTAGTTTGTACAAGGAGGAATTGAGGCTGGAGGCTGAGAGGAAGAACGTTCAACTTGAAGGAAAACAAGAATGAGATGTGCCAGCGCATGTCTCAACTCCGGTGGTTTTGAAACACCTTCTGTGGCTTCTGCTGGCTGTGCTTCGGTTGGACACTATGCAGGATATGTCTTGGGATTTAATGAGCCTTCTGTCCTCTTCTCCTTCTTACTGATGCAAGTTGGAGGGAGGACAAGAGAACCATATGACTGATGTTGAATTTTTAGTCTCCCCATTGTGAGCAGTGTGGTTTATATTTTAGCCTCATTATGCTCTGTTTCTGAGTGTGGGAGAGTTAATAAGCACTTCAGAACAATGTGGGCCAGATTCTGAACTTAGATGTAAGTTCGCAGCTCCTGGTGAATTCACAAAAACTTTAAGAAGGCAATGTTTGACCCAATACAAGGTTTTTAAAGAACCCAATGCGAATTGGGTTTTTTTAATCTCTGCGCAGACACAGATTAGGCCTGTTCCTAAAAGGAGCATTATTCAGATAACTGAAAGGTAACAACAAACTGTGCAATCGTTGATTGCTAGAAACACATTTCCCACATGTTGAGGTACTTGTATCTAAGTAATAGTAACTATAGTAATTTTTTTAGACTTGCCTTTTGGAGGTGTAGAAAGTAACGAGCTTTGTTACACAGTACAAAGGAGGAGAGGCACAGGTTTGTGACATGGAGTGCTACATTGTTGCTGTCAGGGACAAACAGCAGTTTAGTGCCTGTGTTTATACACTGCAACATGCAACATGAACCTCACTTCTTCCTCTGAGCTTTGCAGCTCTAGTTAATTACGTTACTGAGTCTTTGAATAAGTCATAGAAGTGCAGGAGATGGCAGCTAGAAGCGGATCTGAAGTCTAGCAGTAATTTTATCTATGCTTGCAATCTTAGGCAATTTGTTGTGTGTGGGACGTGCACTTCACCATTGCTTACAAATCTTTTCTAAATATCTAGGAAGTGTAGTTGCAAAGGTTCAGCCCATATGCCCAAAGGGAAATTTCCTCCCCACCTTAAAAACCCAGTTCTTATGTAGCAAACAGTTATTTATTGCACTGTCATTAAGCAGGAATGACCATAGCTCAAGTTGTGTAGAGCCCTGACCTTGCAAATGGTGTCCCAAGTGCTTTATCAGAAAGAAGAGTGTGTCTCAGACTTGGCAGCAGTTATCCAAGTGTCCTGTTTTTCCAGTACAGTTTGGAATGTTGCATTAGTTTTGTACTGTAGATTAGCCCATGTAATCTCAGGGTCAATAGTATAGTAAATAGTCTAGATACAAAGATCACGTGAAATTCTCCCCCTGTACTGGGCACTGGGGAGGCCTCACCTCGAGTGCTGGGGGCAGGTCTGGGCCCCTCACTTCAAGAAAGACATTGAGGTGCTGGAGCAGCTCCAGAGGAGCAACCGGGCTGAGGAAGGCACTGGAGGGAAAGTCTGATGAGCAGAGGCTGAGGGAGCTGGGGTTGTTTAGGCTGGACAAGAGTAGACTCAGACTTCTCCCTCTCTCCAGCTCCCTGAAGGAAGGTTGTAGTCAGGTGGAGGCTGGGCTCTTCTCTCAGGCAATACGATGACAGGACAGAGCCTAAAGCTGCACTGGGGGAGGGTTAGGTTGGATGTTAGGAAACTCTTCCTCATGGAAAGGGTGATCAGACATTGGAATGGACTGCCCAGGGCAGTGGTGGAGTCCCCATCCCTGGAGGTGTTTAAAGCCAGACTGGATGTGGCACTTAGTGCCATAGTCTGGCCGATGTGGTAATGTTAGGTCATAGGCTGGACTTGATGATCTCAGAGGTCATTTCCAGACTCAATAATTCCGTGATTTGGTGAAGAAGAAAGCCTTTCCGTTTTGTATGCATCCTTGTTCTTTTCTTGCTAAAGCTTTTTTTTTTCCCCCTTTCTGTTTTGCCCACAACACACCCCCTGTTTCAGTAACTGAGTCCCTTATCTCCCACAACGTCAGGCATTGGGGGAAAAACAAAAACCGAGGCAAAAAAGTCAACAACTATCTAGAAAAATTGTTTCAACTGTACTCATTACTGTGTAGTCACTCAGTCCCATAACATCACTGGCTGATTGCGAAGCACATTACTGTGTTTTTGCTGGGACATCTATACATTAGACTGAAATAAAGCAGTGTATTTCCAAACAGTTGCCTTTCCTTGTATGTGAAATTAATACACGATGATGAAACTAAAGGACAGCAGGCTTTTGCTAATGCTTTTCAGCTGCAACAATTCTGGATTCGACACTGAGCTCGTGTGTAGTCTTAATCAGCAGTGTTGTTTAACTAAATATGGGGACATTTCGCTGTAGATTATTTTAAGTCTTTTTCATGCATTTCCTCTTGCTGTGTCATGTAATTGATTCACAGCTCCTGTGAAGCTTTGGGGTATAGAATGGCTATCCAGGCAAAATGCATACTTCCTTTATGAGTTTGGCCAAGTCAATTCTATCTGAGTTCAGAGGAATTAAGAAGCTGTCATTTGGAATAATTCTGTAACTAACAATAAAGTTATTAGATGAGTAACACAGGGGTTTAGCACATAACCTGTCTTTCTGCTGGAAAAAGAATTCAGTCCTTTTGAGATGATCATGTTATTATATTTAAAGTAATAGGGCCAAGAGAAGATGAAAAGACAGCTTAATTAGAGGTGCCTTCTCATATTGCCAGAGTGCAAAATTTTCTCAATTTTCCTAATGTAAACTCTTTTTGTTGGTTATTGGTTTTGTCCTGTCCTTGTGCTTTAAATATAGCATGGAGCAAACTGCTAGAGAGAGTGAAAGAGTTCAGCTGCCAGTTCCATTTCATTCTTGGTTTCTCACATGTTGTTGCTAGCAATTGATCTGCTTATATTGGACATTATAAATAGTCACAAGAAAACAGACTAAATCTACCAGCTACCACGTTCCTAAGTATTTTCAGAGGCAAACATGTTGTAGTGTATGGCTTTTCTTAAACTCATCTGCTTCATCTCCCTTATTAGACAGGCCCCTGTTTAGACAGTTTAAGGAGCATCAAGAGGAGAGGAATGAAGATGCCTTCTGCATTTGCATTAACATGTACCTTTGCAGTAAAATGAAATTGAGACAGTTTTTGTAAGCTTTTTAGTGTAACTTATTGAGGGAGATTAAAAGATGTGCTGTGGTATTCTTCGACCTTCGCTTCTTACTTAGGATATACCTTTGCAATCTGATTGTCTTAGGATAGTGAAAATGCTAGGGGGGATATGTATGATAGATCTGTTGTTTTTGCAAACCCTTGTTCATACTGGAAGTGGACCCAGGGATTGTTGAGGTAATCCCAGGTAGTTTTCTTCCCAGGCTCAATACATTCCATAAAGCTGTGAGTTCTTTAGCTTAATACTGGGACTTAGTGTATTAATTCAAAGCTTTCAGTGATCTAGGACACAACATGTGCCAGGAGTAGAAACTAAAATTAGAGGCAGACGTTTGGCTGTGAGAGCTGCTTGAGGCTACTTGGGGTGAAAGAAGAGGGAAGAGGCCTGATGTCAATCACAGTCCAAGGACTGCAAGATGTCCAAAACATCCCGTCAAATTCAGGTTCGCAGCACACACTATAGTCAATGGCCCTTACTTTTTGTCTCATCCCACTCACTGATACAGCACTTAGTGGATTATTTCACACACCAACATCTTGTTGAAAGCTCTCGTAGTTCTCTTGTTACAGCAAAGTCCAGTTCTTGGTTTGCTGGCATTGTGCTTCTTCCCAATCCCATTCTGTAAAGGAAGAATTAAAATGTAAATAGTAGGAAATGTTTTTTAACATGTGCCTAAAAAAAGTGAAACAAGGTGAAATCCTTATGAAGGATTCTGAGTTTCCATTCATATAAAGCAACTGTTAATGATGTAACTTAATGGTAGAAAAAAGATTAGGTGAAATAGGACTGATCGACAGGATAATTGGTTCTTCCTCCTTCCCTTCAGTGAATATATTATGTAAAATTTCATGCTCTTGGCTTTATGCAAGAATCATTTCCCTGTAATTTTACTTTATATCTCATAATTCAGTTAAGGGCTATGAATGAGGAATAATTAGGCATTATTGTTTGATTATGTAGAATCTCTTGTGATCCCTTCTTGTTTATTTCATTTAAACTGTTGATACTGTTCTTGCCATGTAGAAATATTGACTGTTACTTCATGAATATGAGATTACAAGGACCTCGTTTTAAATTCCTGTAACTCTGGTTCCCCTTCTGTGATCATTTCAGGGCATCTGAAACATATTCTTTCATTGTGAAAAGATAAATACTTGGAAACACAAGGTCATAGACATTTGGTCATTACTGAAATGTCTTCAGTCTGTACCTTATCCTGGCTTGTCTTTTTTAATAAAGTCGTAATGCTGCACTTTAGCACTGGCGTGCGACTCACCTCAACGTAAGAGAGGGTCCTGGTCTAAATAAGATACATAGAGTCTGTTCTGCAATACAAGAATTTTGCCTTTTATTCAGACATACGAAGATTTATACATTGTTATTGTTAGGAAAAAACCCTTCTACCGTGAAATCTGTGCTGTGAATCTAAACTCTGATATTTTGCTCCTATTCATGTACAGCACTTTCTTTGATGACTGTTGGAGTTCTGATCTCACAGGGAGAGGAGAATATTGGAGTTGAGATTTCTTGAACAGAGCTTAGGGGATAATATTGTGTTTAGTTTGTTTCACTAGATGCAAGCTAATCAGAGAATAATTAACAGTCAAAATGCCAAGGTCCTTATTCATGTAAAGGATCTGGTATTAAAGTCCTCAGTAAAGTAACACATTGAATTCAGTGAGACTTTAAACTGAACAAATGCTTCAGGATTTGTCCCCAGCTATTTTTTCCCTGTCAGTTTTTAATGAGCATCCCATGAAAGTCTTTAACAATTGTACTGACTTTGACTTTTCAAGGGCTGGGAGAAAATTGCTTTCCTGGGTTGTGAAGAAAATGTTGAAACAAAGAAAAGCACATTTTTCCATTGTGATGTCTAAAATAGTGTAAGCAGATTCAAAGACTGTCTCACCTCATGCTTTCTGATAAGCAGTATAGTAAGTACATTATGAAGAGCAGAACAGAGAAATTGCTGGGAGGAAGAATTACAGCCAATAGATGGAGGTACTTAAGACCTCACCTTAAATTCCTGGGATTGAAATAAAATTCAGGTAAAGTGGTAGTTATAGATGCTGGTACTTTTTTTGTTTGTTTTATAAATGAAAGGTGAAAAAAATGCCACTGCTAAGGTCACCGTACAGAAAACGGTTGAAACTGGTGTTTAAATGCCATGGTCTTGTGTCAGAAGAAGCAGCTAATGTATCTGGATTCGTCCTTTCCCTTGCTTTCCTCAGTTGTCACTGAGAGCTCCCAGGCTGAGACAGATGGCTGCTGGTTTAGTTGTGTGCGTGGGAGACAGGAACTTCCACATGTGATTTTTTACCATTTGGTAGTAATTAGTTTGTTGTATAAATTAACATTAACTGAACCATTCTTCAGGCATTGTTTGTAATTATCTTCTTTGAGCCTCTGAGTTGTGTAAAGAAATAAAAAGCGGGGAAGAAACTGCTTCTTATTTTGTACAGGGAAAGGACTCTATCATTAAGCAGAACAGAGCAGCAATTATCATCACGCACCCAGTAGACTGAAAATTTTGAAAAAAAAAAACCCGTAAAAACTAGAATTATTTTACTGTAAATATTAATGGAAATTAATGATTTAGAAGTGCAGATAGAGTGTATAAATTGTCTACAAATTAAATATCAATACAAGCAGTGGTGATCATGTCTTCCTGACATCATTGCTGTTATTACTGCTACTACAGCTACCACTGCAGCTGCTTTATTTGATGTGTGTTTATGTAAGGAGTAGAGGGGGTTATATGTTTGAAGATATATGTTCTCTCGATTTTATTCCAACATTTTTTTCCCCTTCTTTGAAGTATTTCCTGATTTTTTTTATTTTTTTTTTTTTGTGGCAGACAGTAAGACTCTTGTGTCTGCATATCAGGCAATAAACTATCGCCAGTGCTGGTTTTCTCTGGGGGTTTCTGTCATTTTCAGCAAACAGCCAAATTGGAATCGTCAGGAGAACAGCCTCTCGCATGTTCCTTGGCACTTCTGTTTCCAGACTTGGCCACAATCCAGATATGCAGAGGTTCGTGGACATGAGAAATACCAGGGAAAACGCCCTCTGGTATTAACCTAATATTTTAGTAACATATCAGGAATCTCTAGGTTTATTTGCTAGCGAAGTTTGATGCTTCAGCAAGTAAGAAAGTTGTACATTTTATTAGACTGAAGTTATTCCCTTCAACTGGGTCTAGGGTTGAAACTAGATGATCTCTGGGGTCCCCTCCAACCCAAACCATTCTGTGATTCTATGCTTTTATGGGCTGTTTGCCTCTGGCTGTGACGGGGAAAGCAGCACCAGGCATTGACATACAGCAGCAGCACAGAGCGGGTGAGGTTCTGCTCATGCTGTGGGTTGTGGGGCAGGTGGGTTCAGCATCTCATGAGCTTTGTTGGGGCAGCTCAAGCCATTCTGCTTGTCCTCATGGCCAGACAGCAGAGAAGCTATGGGGTTTTACTTAATATTGCAGCAGTTCTTGGCTCCCTTGGGAACTACTTGCAAGGAGGTTGGAGAGAGCTGAGGGTTGGTCTCTTCGCACAAGGAACATGCGATAGGACAAGAGGAAATGGCCTCAAGATGCACTAGGAGAATTTTATATTGGGCATGAGGAGAAACTCCTTCCTGAGAAGGGGTCCTCAGGCCTTGGAACAGGCTGCCCAGGGAGTTTAATCACCATCCCTGGATGTTTTTCACAGTCATGGAGATCTGGAGCTCAGGGATAGGGTTTAGCAGTGGGTTGGACAGTGATCTTCGAGGTCTTTTCCAACCTGAAGGATTCTGTGATTCTACCCAAGAGCAAGGGAGAATCAATGCCGGTATCTGTCTTTTAGTATTACTCTCCTGCCCTGGATACAAAGCCAGCAAGATGGGCAACACAGTACTGTGTAGTAAATCCTCTTGCAAGTAGGTAGGTTGCAACAGTAGAACTCAAGTACGGTCCATCACAATGCACTCCATCGCTTCATTAAAATTAATTTAGTATCCAAAGCATGCTCTCTAGAGAAAGGTTACTGGGACTTGAGTTTTAGTATCTTCTCATTTTCTTGTGTGACAGAATGAAGACAATTTTAGATCCAGACTTGCACTCGTCTAGGTAAGTTGGTGCTTGATTGCACTGGGGGCCCACACCTGAAAAATGTGTTTGGGTCTTCTTTCTCTTGTCAGAATTGCCATTAATACTGACATTTGTCCAGATAAATAGTTTTACTTGGACAATAAATGCTAAAAGAGAACTCGAAATTCTGAAATGAGTAAATATAGATGCAGCTCAGTTAAGAATTGTTCTGTTTTTCTTGGCATGGAGAACTAGCCTATATGAAGCTCCATGCTGTTTGGTGAAGAGGAAAGTGGGTGTGTGTGGGAGCTTTAGTGGCTGGAAACACAAAGAGAATACAAGCTTAGGACACTGAAACCTGTGGTGAAGAGAAGCTACTGTGGATGGTTTTTCTTTTCTCTTTCTGGCAAGAGTTAATGCTGTAAGAGAATAGCGGCTTTTGGTATCAATGAATCAAACATTTTCAGAACCATCCTATTGAACACTTTTTTTTCTGTTTTCAACTATGAACACTGAAGATGCCAACCATGCTTTGATAGTGATATGGAAGCGCAGTGGATAGGCTTGCAGTTAGCTGAGGTGAGCACATGAGCTTTTCAGTTCACCTTCGTCCTACTGAGGGTTTGTGGAACAAGAAAGAAGAGCTGAGCACAGTCTTTTGTTGTGTGAAATACACAGCTGCAGCAGCATCTGACCAGCTGTAGGGGTTGCATTTTTTTTTTCATCCCTGGAAGAATGAAGAGAGGAAGGTTAGTCCTATGGTTAAAAGCATGGAGCAAAATCAGAAAACACAATTTCTTTTCAGTTTTGATTGTGAGAGCTCCTTTCTCATTGATTTGCCACACAAACTTAGTTCTCTGTGTCCAAGTTCTGTGTTTTTAGGGCATGGTTGGTAATAGCAATTGTGCACTTCTTCACAGTGGTGAAATTTAATTATTGCTTGGGAGGTGCAGCCTGACCATGGCCCTACTTATAAGAAAGGATTAAGCATAGGTCTAGGAAACCAGCTGGCTTGATATAACATGTCTGTTACAACTCAGCCCCGTTTGTCTTTCTAAGCAGAAAGGAGACTGCAGTTGGTTTTGGAAGCCTTTGGACTGAGTTCAGCAGCTTTCTCACAGGCAGAGTTCACTTTTGCCTCAATGGGATTTCTGCACGTGGAGCAGCTGCAGAGTTGGGCCTTTAGAGTTGTTGTGCAGTGTGAAGTTGGCACTTACAGCTACACACAGTAGTTATGCTACTAGGAAAAGATTTGATTTCCATGCCTTCTCCTGGAGTCTTCTTTCCTGGATCAGAGAATTCTGCTTGTTGAATCTCTCAGTGCTCCCACCTAGAGCAAGGGCTGTGCTGGGACATCAAGCTGTGGTCTTGCAATCCTTGTGGTGCAGGATAGCGTGCACAGGTTCTAGGGTAGAGGGTTCTAGCCATAAAGGCAACACAACATCGTCCCCTCCTTGCCTGCTGCTGAAAAAAATTTTTGCTGTTTTACATGTTTTTCCTCACATGCCTTCTAGAAGTTATTTATTTATTTTAAGGACATACAAGTTACAAGCTTTGGAATGGCAGGGAGGTGAGGAATTTTTTGTTTTGTTTTTAGTTTGGGAAGAGGTGGGTGAGCGAGAGCATGTGGGAGCGTTAGTGACTCGGAGCTCAAAGAGATTGCATTAATTAACCCAAGAGGATTGCTGGGATGCAGGAATGAGAAATTGCAGCTTTAAAATCCAGTGATCTTTATCCATTGTTGGGTTTGGGTCAAAGACCCCGGATAAGAGAAGGGTGAAGAAGAGTGAGCAGGAGGGTGAACACAATGGGAACCAGATGTTTCAAGCTGACGGGGGTCAGCTTCTCCATTATTGTGCAGCAAGCCTCTCATCTCCCCCACACACACAGCCTTCAAAAGTACGTCATTCTTTTCTGACGTCCTTCTGTCCTCTGCAGAGGGAGAGGGAGGAGAAAGGAAGAAGGCAGCACACATGTGCACACACATGCACGCACCCACTCTCGCACAACCACCCCTGTTTCTGCTTTTTTCCTGTGGCCTACCTTGTCGAATGGCCCTGGAAGACTAAACAGGTGTTATCTACTTTTGATTTCAGTGCATTTAAATTAATCCTGTCAGCTCAGCTGTTAAAACAACTGTCATCTCCAGCTGTTAGTAATTTTCGACTGGGCACTTTTACAGGTTGCCAAGTTCTGAGCCTGTATTGTGAATCTCTCGCTCCCTTTTCTCTCCGAGCGCTATAGTAACAATTTGAGGGGTTTTTTAAAGGGGACTCACGTTGCACTGTTGCCGCATCAAACCCTGTTTATTATATATTGAAATAATAATATCACAAAACCCAACATCACCATGCCAGACTTTGGAATAAAGAGCTAAAGCATGTGTGGAGCGCAGCGCATATCAATCTTCTGTGAGCTTGTTGCTGCCTCTTTGTGCATTTTAAATTTGAATGGGAGATGAATCAACCTGAGGGTTTAGGAGGGAGGAAGAGGGGGAGTCTAAATTTTTATTGCCAAAAATAAAGCCTCCTTTTTAGAAGCACTGCTCTCCCCCACCTCAACCTTTTTGCCTCAATTTACATTTAATTTTCGAAACTAGTATTTACAAGTGGTACCTTGTAATGAAAATATTTCAAATACCTTTCAGTTTTTAGATTCATGACATACATGTGGTAACCTTAACAACTGGGGGGGGGGAAGGGAAAAATCATAAAATTGAATATATGTAGACACTCTCTAATGTGACTTATTACTGTCTAGTCAGGATTTATAGTCCATTACCAGTGCTTCAGACTCGGGTAGCGCTTGTGGATTACACAGGTCTGAGTCCTCACAAGGCTTTCTGTGCCTTTAGGGCTTCCACTCATTACCTTGGTCTGGTCAGATTTTCAGCTGATGTAGAGCAAAGTTGTTCCCTTGACTTATACCGCAAACCGTCCTAAAAAACACTGGGAAGGGTTATTCAGGCATTTGTTTGGATGTACTTGAGAGAGTCCAGCGCAGAACTACAAAGATGATGAAGAGAGTGGAACATCTCCCTGATGAGGAAAGGCTGAGGGAGCTGGGTCTCTTTAGCTTGGAAAAAAGGGAGACTGAGGAGTGACCTCATTAATGTTTATAAATACAGAAAGGGTGGGTGTCAGGAAGAAGGAGCCAGGCTCTTCTCAGTGTCATCTAGTGACAGGACATGGGGCAATGGGTGTAAGCTGGAACATAGGAGGTTCCACATGAATACGAGAAGAAACTGCCACTTACAAATTGGCTACAGGAAATGTTTTTTTCAACAGACCACAGGTGATTTCAAGTGTCAGTTAGCCAATTAGAAGGGGTCCTTTAACAAAGATCATACTTTGTTTTGCCTGTCTTCTATATAAACAAGGTCACTATCTCTATACCTTGTAGTAAAATGAAAATTTTGTATTTGGAACAGAAGTTACTAAGATTTTCGTTCTCTTTTAGTTTTTACTTTCTTCAAGAAAATTCTGTTAAAATAGAGAATACTCCCCAAACAATACTGGTTTGATTCTTTTCCTTTCACTTTTCATTTTTACACTTGAATGAAGAATTTTGTTATTAAGGAAAAGAAGGAAAAAACTTGAGTAATTTTTTGAAAGTTAAAATGGAAATTTTGGGTACTGAAGTACCATCTAGTTCAGCAGCATGGTGCTGATCTCATTTCCACCTTTAAAATGTATCTCTGCTTTTTGGCACGTTCAGCCTGTAATACAGAATTGCAGCTCTCTGAGCAGCATCCTAAAGTCCAGCACAATTGAAACTGTTTCTGAAGCTTGCCATCTCAGTGTCTTCCTAAGGAGATTTTGAATGCTCTGTGAAATAACTGTTCGTATGCATCAGTCCTTGGGTGAGACATCTTCATCATCTTTCTTCTCAATCACTGCCACATGTGCAACAGTGACACATTTTAGTGAGAGAGTTAAACATAATTTCCTTAATGTAAGAATTGAATCAATAACGCATTAATTTAAAATTCTGATTTCGTGGAAGCTGCTACTGGGCAGTAATCTCATTAGATCAAAGCAAGTGCTTCCAATAAATACTGCTTTTTTGAAAAACAAACAGAAATGATTGAAAATTCAAATAAAGAAAATATACACAATGATGGAAACCTTTTTCTGCCCAAAATCCAAGCCTCTTGTTTTAGGGAAATTAAGGAGTTCAGATTTTGATGGAGTTTCACTGGATCCTTTATAGTGTTCATTGTTTAAACCTACTTCGAGCTGTGCTGGAAGATGCATCTTCAAATGATCTTGCTTACATTGATTTATCAATATAGGTCTAGTTTATGCTTTGGAAGGTACCTCAAGGGTGTAAACTGGAACATAGGAGGTTCCATATAAATATGAGAAGGAACTTCTTCACAGTGAGGGTGACAGAGCTCTGGAATGGGCTGCCCAGGAGGGTTGTGAAGTCTCCTTCTCTGGAGACGTTTAAAACCCCCCTGGATATCATAGAATCATAGAATCATTAGGGATTGGAAGGGACCCCGAAAGATCATCTAGTCCAATCCCCCTGCCAGAGC